>JAOCZM010000257.1:600000-1133987 GCA_026122235.1 Vinca minor | reverse complement strand
CTAGGGCCTAGGGCCTAGGGCCCTAGGGCCTGGGCCCTGGGCCCTGGGCCTGGGCCTAGGCCTGGGCCTAGGCCCTGGGCCTGGGCCTGGGCCCTGGGCCCTGGGCCTGGGCCCTGGGCCTAGGGCCTGGGCCTGGGCCCTGGGCCTGGGCCTGGGCCCTGGGCCTGGGCCCTGGGCCTGGGCCTGGGCCCTAGGGCCTGGGCCCTGGGCCCTGAGGCCTGGGCCTGGGCCCTGGGCCCTGGGCCTGGGCCTGGGCCTGGGCCCTGGGCCTGGGCCTGGGCCCTGGGCCTGGGCCCTGGGCCCTGGGCCTGGGCCCTAGGCCTGGGCCCTGGGCCTGGGCCCTGGGCCTGGGCCACTAGGGCCTGGGCCCTGGGCCTGGGCCTGGGCCCTGGGCCTGGGCCTGGGCCCTGGGCCCTGGGCCTGGGCCTGGGCCCTGGGCCCTGGGCCTGGGCCTAGGCCTGGGCCCTGGGCCTGGGCCTGGGCCCTGGGCCTGGGCCTGGGCCCTGGGCCTGGGCCTGAGGCCTGGGCCCTGGGCCACTGGGCCTGGGCCCTGGGCCCTGGGCCTGGGCCTGGGCCCTGGGCCCTGGGCCTGGGCCCTGGGCCTGGGCCTGGGCCCTAGGGCCCTGGAGGCCTGGGCCCTGGGCCCTGGGCCTGGGCCCTGGGCCTGAGGCCCTGGGCCTGGGCCTGGGCCCTGGGCCTGGGCCCTGGGCCCTGGGCCTGGGCCTGGGCCCTGGGCCTGGGCCTGGGCCCTGGGCCTGGGCCCTGGGCCCTGGGCCTGGGCCTGGGCCCTGGGCCTGGGCCTGGGCCCTGGGCCCTGGGCCCTGGGCCCTGGGCCTGGGCCTAGGGCCCTGGGCCTGGGCCTGGGCCCTGGGCCTGGGCCCTGGGCCTGGGCCCTGGGCCCTGGGCCCTGGGCCTGGGCCTGGGCCCTGGGCCCTGGGCCTGGGCCCTGGGCCTGGGCCCTGGGCCCTGGGCCTGGGCCCTGGGCCTGGGCCCTGGGCCCTGGGCCTGGGCCTGGGCCCTGGGCCCTGGGCCTGGGCCTGGGCCTGGGCCCTGGGCCTGGGCCCTGGGCCCTGGGCCTGGGCCTGGGCCTGGGCCCTGGGCCTGGGCCTGGGCCCTGGGCCTGGGCCCTGGGCCTGAGGCCCTGGGCCTGGGCCCTGGGCCCTGGGCCTGGGCCTGGGCCTGGGCCCTGGGCCTGGGCCTGGGCCCTGAGGCCTGGGCCTGGGCCCTGGGCCCTGGGCCCTGGGCCCTGGGCCTGGGCCTGGGCCTGGGCCCTGGGCCTGGGCCTGGGCCCTGGGCCTGGGCCCTGGGCCCTGGGCCCTGGGCCCTGGGCCTGGGCCTGGGCCACTGGGCCTGGGCCCTGGGCCTGGGCCTGGGCCTGGGCCTGGGCCCTGGGCCCTGAGGCCTGGGCCTGGGCCCTGGGCCCTGGGCCCTGGGCCTGGGCCCTGGGCCCTGGGCCTGGGCCTGGGCCTGGGCCTGGGCCCTGGGCCTGGGCCCTGGGCCTGGGCCTAGGGCCCTGGGCCTGGGCCCTGGGCCCTGGGCCCTGGGCCTGGGCCCTGGGCCTGGGCCTGGGCCTGGGCCCTGAGGCCTGGGCCTGGGCCCTGGGCCTGGGCCCTGGGCCCTGGGCCTGGGCCCTGGGCCTGGGCCCTGGGCCCTGAGGCCCTGGGCCTGGGCCCTGGGCCCTGGGCCTGGGCCCTGGGCCTGGGCCCTGGGCCCTGGGCCTGGGCCTGGGCCCTGGGCCTGGGCCCTGGGCCCTGGGCCTGGGCCTGGGCCCTGGGCCCTGGGCCTGGGCCTGGGCCTGGGCCCTGGGCCCTGAGGCCCTGGGCCTGAGGCCTGGGCCCTGGGCCTGGGCCTAGGCCCTGGGCCCTGGGCCCTGGGCCTGGGCCTGGGCCCTGGGCCCTGGGCCCTGGGCCTGGGCCCTGGGCCTGGGCCTGGGCCCTGGGCCCTGGGCCTGGGCCCTGGGCCCTGGGCCTGGGCCCTGGGCCTGGGCCTGGGCCTGGGCCCTGGGCCCTGGGCCTGGGCCTGGGCCTGGGCCTGGGCCCTGGGCCCTGGGCCTGGGCCCTGGGCCTGGGCCCTGGGCCCTGGGCCCTGGGCCCTGGGCCACTGGGCCCTGGGCCCTGGGCCTGGGCCTGGGCCTGGGCCTGGGCCCTGGGCCTGGGCCTGGGCCCTGGGCCTGGGCCCTGGGCCCTGGGCCCTGGGCCTGGGCCCTGGGCCTGGGCCTGGGCCTGGGCCTGGGCCCTGGGCCTGGGCCCTGGGCCCTGGGCCCTGGGCCCTGGGCCTGGGCCCTGGGCCTGGGCCCTGGGCCTGGGCCCTGGGCCTGGGCCTGGGCCCTGGGCCTGGGCCCTGGGCCTGGGCCTGGGCCCTGGGCCTGGGCCCTGGGCCCTGGGCCTGGGCCTGGGCCTGGGCCTGGGCCCTGGGCCACTGGGCCCTGGGCCCTGGGCCCTGGGCCCTGGGCCTGGGCCCTGGGCCTAGGGCCCTGGGCCTGGGCCTGGGCCCTGGGCCCTGGGCCCTGGGCCCTGGGCCCTGGGCCTGGGCCCTGGGCCTGGGCCTGGGCCTGGGCCCTGGGCCCTGGGCCCTGGGCCCTGGGCCTGGGCCCTGGGCCTGGGCCTGGGCCTGGGCCCTGGGCCCTGGGCCCTGGGCCTGGGCCTGGGCCCTGGGCCCTGGGCCCTGGGCCTGGGCCCTGGGCCTGGGCCCTGGGCCCTGGGCCTGGGCCTGGGCCTGGGCCCTGGGCCTGGGCCCTGGGCCCTGGGCCTGGGCCCTGGGCCTGGGCCCTGGGCCCTGGGCCCTGGGCCCTGGGCCTGGGCCCTGGGCCCTGGGCCCTGGGCCTGGGCCCTGGGCCCTAGGGCCTGGGCCCTGGGCCTGGGCCTGGGCCCTGGGCCTGGGCCCTGGGCCCTGGGCCCTGGGCCTGGGCCCTGGGCCCTGGGCCTGGGCCCTGGGCCTGGGCCCTGGGCCTGGGCCCTGGGCCCTGGGCCCTGGGCCTGGGCCTGGGCCCTGGGCCTGGGCCCTAGGGCCCTGGGCCTGGGCCTGGGCCTGGGCCTGGGCCCTGGGCCTGGGCCTGGGCCCTGGGCCTGGGCCCTGGGCCCTGGGCCCTGGGCCCTGGGCCTAGGGCCCTGGGCCTGGGCCCTGGGCCCTGGGCCTGGGCCCTGGGCCTGGGCCTGGGCCCTGGGCCCTGGGCCCTGGGCCCTGGGCCCTGGGCCTGGGCCTGGGCCCTGGGCCCTGGGCCTGGGCCCTGGGCCCTGGGCCTGGGCCTGGGCCCTGGGCCTGGGCCTGGGCCTGGGCCTGGGCCCTGGGCCTGGGCCTGGGCCCTGGGCCTGGGCCTGGGCCCTGGGCCTAGGGCCCTGGGCCTGGGCCTGGGCCTGGGCCTGGGCCCTGGGCCCTGGGCCTGGGCCCTGGGCCTGGGCCCTGGGCCTGGGCCCTGGGCCTGGGCCTGGGCCCTGGGCCTGGGCCTGGGCCCTGGGCCCTGGGCCCTGGGCCTGGGCCTGGGCCCTGGGCCTGGGCCTGGGCCCTGGGCCCTGGGCCTGGGCCCTGGGCCTGGGCCTGGGCCCTGGGCCCTGGGCCCTGAGGCCTGGGCCTGGGCCTGGGCCTGGGCCTGGGCCCTGGGCCTGGGCCTGGGCCCTGGGCCTGGGCCCTGGGCCTGGGCCCTGGGCCCTGGGCCCTGGGCCTGGGCCCTGGGCCCTGGGCCTGGGCCTGGGCCCTGGGCCTGGGCCTGGGCCTGGGCCCTGGGCCTGGGCCCTGGGCCTGGGCCCTGGGCCCTGGGCCTGGGCCTGGGCCCTGGGCCCTGGGCCTGGGCCCTGGGCCCTGGGCCTGGGCCCTGGGCCTGGGCCTGGGCCCTGGGCCTGGGCCTGGGCCCTGGGCCCTGGGCCTGGGCCCTGGGCCTGGGCCTGGGCCTGGGCCTGGGCCCTGGGCCCTGGGCCTGGGCCTGGGCCTGGGCCTGGGCCCTGGGCCCTGGGCCCTGGGCCTGGGCCTGGGCCCTGAGGCCTGGGCCCTGGGCCTGGGCCCTGGGCCCTGGGCCTGGGCCTGGGCCCTGGGCCTGGGCCTGGGCCTGGGCCTGGGCCCTGGGCCTGGGCCCTGGGCCTGGGCCCTGGGCCTGGGCCTGGGCCCTGGGCCCTGGGCCCTAGGCCTGGGCCCTAGGCCTGGGCCCTGGGCCCTGGGCCCTGAGGCCCTGGGCCCTGGGCCCTGGGCCCTGGGCCTGGGCCCTAGGGCCTGGGCCTGGGCCCTGGGCCCTGGGCCTGGGCCTGGGCCTGGGCCCTGGGCCTAGGGCCCTGGGCCCTGGGCCTAGGGCCTGGGCCCTGGGCCCTGGGCCCTGGGCCTAGGGCCTGGGCCCTGGGCCTGGGCCCTAGGGCCTGGGCCCTGGGCCTGGGCCTGGGCCTGGGCCCTGGGCCTGGGCCTGGGCCCTGGGCCCTGGGCCCTGGGCCCTGGGCCTGGGCCTGGGCCTGGGCCTGGGCCCTAGGGCCTAGGGCCCTGGGCCCTGGGCCCTGGGCCTGGGCCCTGGGCCTGGGCCTGGGCCCTGGGCCCTAGGGCCTGGGCCCTGGGCCCTAGGGCCTGGGCCTGGGCCCTGGGCCTGGGCCTGGGCCCTGGGCCTGGGCCTGGGCCTGGGCCTGGGCCTGGGCCCTGGGCCTGGGCCTGGGCCCTGGGCCCTGGGCCTGGGCCCTGGGCCCTGGGCCCTGGGCCCTGGGCCCTGGGCCCTGGGCCCTGGGCCTGGGCCCTGGGCCTGGGCCCTGGGCCCTGGGCCCTGGGCCTGGGCCTGGGCCTGGGCCCTGGGCCCTGGGCCCTGGGCCCTGGGCCCTGGGCCTGGGCCTAGGGCCTGGGCCTGGGCCCTGGGCCTGGGCCTGGGCCCTGGGCCTGGGCCCTGGGCCCTGGGCCTGGGCCTGGGCCCTGGGCCTGGGCCCTGGGCCTGGGCCCTGGGCCTGGGCCTGGGCCCTGGGCCCTGGGCCTGGGCCCTGGGCCTGGGCCCTGGGCCTGAGGCCTGGGCCTGGGCCCTGGGCCCTGGGCCCTGGGCCTGGGCCTGGGCCTGGGCCCTGGGCCCTGGGCCCTGGGCCACTGGGCCTGGGCCTGGGCCTGGGCCCTGGGCCTGGGCCCTGGGCCTGGGCCCTGGGCCTGGGCCCTGGGCCCTGGGCCCTGGGCCTGGGCCTGGGCCCTGGGCCTGGGCCTGGGCCCTGGGCCCTGGGCCTGGGCCCTGGGCCCTGGGCCTGGGCCCTGGGCCTGGGCCCTGGGCCTGGGCCTGGGCCCTGAGGCCCTGGGCCTGGGCCCTGGGCCCTGGGCCTGGGCCTGGGCCCTGGGCCTAGGCCCTGGGCCCTGGGCCCTGGGCCCTGGGCCCTGGGCCTGGGCCCTGGGCCCTGGGCCCTGGGCCCTGGGCCCTGGGCCTAGGGCCTGGGCCCTGGGCCTGGGCCCTGAGGCCTGGGCCCTGGGCCTGGGCCCTGGGCCTGGGCCTGGGCCCTGGGCCTGGGCCCTGGGCCCTGGGCCTGGGCCCTGGGCCCTGGGCCCTGGGCCTGGGCCCTGGGCCCTGGGCCCTAGGGCCTGGGCCCTGGGCCTGGGCCCTGGGCCTGGGCCCTGGGCCCTGGGCCTAGGGCCTAGGGCCCTGGGCCTGGGCCCTGGGCCCTGGGCCTGGGCCTGGGCCCTGGGCCTGGGCCCTGGGCCTGGGCCCTGGGCCTGGGCCCTGGGCCTGGGCCTGGGCCCTGGGCCCTGGGCCCTGGGCCTGGGCCCTGGGCCTGGGCCCTGGGCCTGGGCCTAGGGCCCTGGGCCTGGGCCCTGGGCCCTAGGGCCTGGGCCCTGGGCCTGGGCCTGGGCCTGGGCCTGGGCCCTGGGCCTGGGCCCTGGGCCCTGGGCCCTGGGCCTGGGCCTGGGCCCTGGGCCCTGGGCCTGGGCCTGGGCCTGGGCCCTGGGCCTGGGCCCTGAGGCCTGGGCCCTGGGCCCTAGGGCCTAGGGCCTGGGCCCTGGGCCCTGGGCCTGGGCCCTGGGCCCTGGGCCTGGGCCCTGGGCCCTGGGCCCTGGGCCCTGGGCCTGGGCCTGGGCCCTGGGCCCTGGGCCTGGGCCCTGGGCCCTGGGCCCTGGGCCCTGGGCCCTGGGCCCTGGGCCTGAGGCCCTGGGCCCTGGGCCTGGGCCTGGGCCCTGGGCCCTGGGCCTAGGCCTGGGCCTGGGCCTGGGCCCTGAGGCCCTGGGCCCTGGGCCTGGGCCTGGGCCCTGGGCCCTGGGCCCTAGGGCCCTGGGCCTGGGCCACTGGGCCTGGGCCTGGGCCCTGGGCCCTGGGCCTGGGCCACTAGGGCCTGGGCCCTGGGCCCTGGGCCTGGGCCCTGGGCCCTGGGCCTGGGCCCTGGGCCTGGGCCCTGGGCCCTGGGCCCTGGGCCCTGGGCCCTGGGCCTGAGGCCTGGGCCACTAGGCCTGGGCCTGAGGCCTGGGCCTGGGCCCTGGGCCTGAGGCCCTGGGCCCTGGGCCTGGGCCCTGGGCCCTGGGCCTGGGCCCTGGGCCTGGGCCCTGGGCCCTGGGCCTGGGCCCTGGGCCTGGGCCCTGGGCCACTGGGCCTGGGCCTGGGCCCTGGGCCCTGGGCCCTGGGCCTGGGCCTGGGCCCTGGGCCCTGGGCCTGGGCCCTGGGCCTGGGCCTGGGCCCTGGGCCTGGGCCCTGGGCCCTGGGCCCTAGGCCTGGGCCTGGGCCCTGGGCCCTGGGCCCTGGGCCCTGGGCCCTGGGCCCTGGGCCCTGGGCCTGGGCCCTGGGCCCTGGGCCTGGGCCCTGGGCCTGGGCCCTGGGCCCTGGGCCTGGGCCCTGGGCCCTAGGGCCCTGGGCCTGGGCCCTGGGCCTGGGCCCTGGGCCTGGGCCCTAGGGCCCTGGGCCCTGGGCCTGGGCCTGGGCCCTGGGCCCTGGGCCCTGGGCCTGGGCCCTGGGCCCTGGGCCTGGGCCCTGGGCCCTGGGCCCTGGGCCTGGGCCTAGGGCCCTGGGCCCTGGGCCACTGGGCCTAGGGCCTGGGCCTGGGCCCTGGGCCTGGGCCTGGGCCCTGGGCCTGGGCCTAGGCCCTAGGCCTGGGCCCTGGGCCCTGGGCCCTAGGGCCTGGGCCCTGGGCCCTGGGCCCTGGGCCCTGGGCCTGGGCCCTGGGCCTGGGCCCTGGGCCTGGGCCTGGGCCCTGGGCCCTGGGCCCTGGGCCCTGGGCCACTGGGCCCTGGGCCACTGAGGCCCTAGGGCCTGGGCCCTGGGCCCTGGGCCCTGGGCCCTGGGCCTAGGGCCTAGGGCCTGGGCCCTGGGCCCTGGGCCTGAGGCCCTAGGGCCCTGGGCCCTGGGCCCTGGGCCTGGGCCCTGGGCCCTGGGCCTGGGCCTGGGCCCTGGGCCCTGGGCCTGGGCCTGGGCCCTGGGCCACTGGGCCCTGGGCCTGGGCCACTGGGCCCTGGGCCTGGGCCCTGGGCCTGGGCCTGAGGCCTGGGCCCTGGGCCCTGGGCCCTGGGCCTGGGCCCTGGGCCCTGGGCCACTAGGGCCTGGGCCCTGGGCCCTGGGCCCTGGGCCTAGGGCCCTGGGCCTGAGGCCTGGGCCTGGGCCCTGGGCCCTGGGCCCTGGGCCCTGGGCCACTAGGCCTGGGCCTGGGCCCTGGGCCCTGGGCCCTGGGCCTAGGGCCCTGGGCCCTGGGCCCTGGGCCTGGGCCCTAGGGCCACTAGGCCCTGGGCCTGGGCCCTAGGCCTAGGCCACTAGGGCCACTGGGCCCTGAGCCACTGAGCCCCTGGGCCCTGGGCCCTAGGCCTGGGCCCCTGAGCCCTGGGCCCTGAGCCACTGGGCCACTGAGGCCCTGGGCCCTGGGCCTAGGCCCTGGGCCACTGGGCCCTAGGCCACTAGGCCCTGGGCCACTGAGGCCACTGAGGCCCTAGGGCCACTGAGCCTGAGCCACTGAGGCCACAGGCCTGGGCCACTGAGGCCTGAGGCCACTGAGGCCCTAGGGCCCTAGGCCTGGGCCATAGGCCCTGGGCCTAGGCCTGGAGGCCACTGGGCCACTAGGCCCTGGGCCCTAGGCCACTGAGCCACAGGCCACTGAGCCACTGCAGGCCCTGCAGGCCACTGAGGCCACCAGGCCACTGAGGCCACTGAGCCTAGGCCACTAAAGCCACTGAGCCTAGGCCTAGGCCTAGGCCCTGAGCCTAGGCCACCCAGGCCACAGGCCCCTGAAGCCCAGGCCCAGAGCCCCCGAGACCCCCAGACCCCCAGACCCCCAGACCCACAAAGCCCTACAAAGCCCTGAAGCCACTAAAGCCACTAAACCATAGACCATAAACCCCCAAGACCCCCAGACCCCAGACCCCCAGACCCCAGACCCCAGACCCCAGACCCCAGGCCACTAAACCACAAACCCCCAAAGCCGAGAACCCCCAGACCCCCCAACCCCCGAACCACAAACCCTAAAGAGTATATCGTTTATGGGGCATGTGATTTCAGCAGAGGGTGTATTCGTTGACCCGAGCAAGATTGAAGCGATAGTTGATACACCCAAGAACGTGGGAGAGATATGGAGTTTTCTAAGGTTAGCAGGTTACTACAGGAAGTTTGTGCAATACTTCTCTCGTATTGCTGCTCCTTTGACTCATTTGACCCAAAAGCGAGTTAAGTTTGAATGGGGGCCGGAGTGCGAGAATAGCTTTTGAGTATTGAATGAGAAGTTGACTACAAAACCGGTGTTGACTTTTCCATCGGAGTTCAGAGATTTCACCATCTATAGTGATGCTTCGGGAGTCGGTTTAGGATGTGTGTTGATACATAATGGGAAGGTTATAGCTTATGCCTTTAGACAGCTAAAATTTTATGAGAATAATTACCCTACACATGACTTGGAATTGGTAGCAGTCGTGTTTGCCTTGAAATTATGGAAGAATTACCTGTATGGAGAATCGTGTGAGGTTTTCACCTATCATTAGAGTCTTAAGTACATTTTCACACAAAAGGAGCTTAACATGAGGCAGAGGTGATGGCTTTTGTTGTTGAAGGATTACGACCTCACGATTAGTAACATCCTGGTAAAGCTAATCGTGTTACCGATGATTTGAGTAGGAAAAGCTAGGGGCAGCTAGCAGCATTAATAACCGATCAGCGAGAATTAATTGTCGAGTTCGAGAAATTGGAGATAGAAGTTCTTGAGTCTACTGGAAACGTTTGGCAACTTTGGTAGCTCAACCAACTATTTTCGAGAGAATTAAGAAGCACGCTTGTTGGATTCAGATTTGAGTAAGGAACGGGACTTGGTACAGTTAGTGGCAGAATCAAAATTTCAGATACATGAAGATGGTAGTCTTCGGTTTCAGGGCAGATTGTGTGTGTCTTCATATTGTGTGTGTCTTCAGGATGACCGAAGTCAACTCGACCGAAGCTGGCCATAGGTCGACCGACCTATATATGTTCAACTCTCTGTTTTGCCTCGGATCAGGTTGAACCAACTTTCTGAGCTTTGAGAGATGTTGATTTGACCCTTGTATTGAAATCTTTTGAAGTCTAAAAGGTTTTCCCAAAAGGTAACAAGTAAGAACATTTGGAAAACTTTTCTAAAAGACTTAGACTTTGAAATCAAAGGCTTTTTGGATAAGAACATATGAAAGAATGATTTTGAAACTTTAGCCTTTTGAAAACGTGTTTATTTCACATGCAAGACTTGAGTGTTGTGTACTTATGTTCATGAGAGCATTGGTTAGAGATTATAAGATAAAGACTATAGAGACTAAGCTTATTCTAACCAAACCTAAGTCTTCAATCTTCAATCTCGACGAGATGCGCCTTTAAGTATAACTTTGAATCTTGATCATGGCTTGATTGAAGTACTTAGAGCTTCCATTATGAAAACCATTATTCTATCACAAAGATTGAAACCATTAGACACAACATCAAATGTTTGTCCATTATCAAAAACTGGGTTTGTTCGCCCTTAGGGCTTACAAGACAGACAAAAGAGTTGGGCTGATAGTAAAAGAATATCGGTGTAATTTCAAGTTGGGGATAAAATGTATTTTCGGGTTTCACCAACGAAGGGAGTTTTGAGGTTCGGGAAGCTAAGCCCGAAGTATATTGGTCTGTATGAGATTTTAGAGAAGGTGGAGGATTTGGCATATCGTTTGGCCTTGCCGCCAACACTGTCACGGGTACACAACGTATTCCAAGTGTCACAGTTGAAGCGGTATGTGTTAGAGGAATAACCGGGTCAAAATCAGTTATACAGCGGAAATAAACTGACCCGCCTCAAATAGGATCTATCACGAGTAATAACCTAAGACTATGGGATAGTATTATACCTTTAGAAGTGCTAGGATAGCTGAAACGGTTTCAGTGTCACGAACGGAACGCCACCAACGCAGGCTCCGTCTCTCCAAGTATCCACTCGATTTTCCGGGGATGGTCTTCTACTGCTTGGTGCTAACGCCTTGTAGAAGTCTTGAAGACACTTTTCAAGATGGAGTATGTATGTATGACCTTTTAGAAGAACAAGAAACAGTTTTCTTACTTCTTTTCTATTAGCCTAAGCTAGAAAACAAGTATGTGAAAAGCTGTCTTTTTCTTTTCTTACTAAATGTTCTCTCTTTTTCTCTCTTCACTAAGCTTCCAAAAGCTGGAAAAACTGACTTAGAATGTTACGAAAAGTCAGTATTTTCCCTAGTCATTCAAAGGTTTGAGGGGAGAGTAAAAGGGGAAAGTGGGAGATCATGGAGGAAACCACTCCTCCACTTTCTCCACCACTTCAACCACCTTACTAAGAGATAAAAGCTGGGAAATAAAGGTTATATTTCCAGCCATAAGGTCGGTCCAAATGGGTTGGTTGGCCCAACCCGATTAAGGGCCCAATCCAATCCCGGCCCGGCTCAATCGAATTGGCGCACCTTAGATTAAATGTACTCCAACAAGCCCAATCCAGTTGATCCATGAGTGCGACCCAAGAGGTATCTATGATGTTGGCCGTGACATCATATATCACAGGTAATGAGAGGTATCTAGCAACGCATCATTACCCCCAATTCATAAATATCTGGTGATTTATCATAATCACAACATTTGACATTTGTAGTTAAATCCTTTTGTCCTTGATATCTAGATTGAACACAAGTCATGGAAAAGTCACACTTGTATTGTCCAATCTTTTAGTTTCTTGATTCGCGAGTAGACTAAACAAATGACACCAATATCATATACTGATTCATTTGTTCATGGCCATGAATTAGTCAGACTCCATCAAAGGGGCCCAAGATATCGCTCTTGCTATATAGGAGGGACAAATCCTTTCTGCATCCCATTCATCCTGAACAAGATTCGTGATATACCCAATAAATGTCTTTATTGCTCACCCTGTTACGGATAGCGTTTAACATTATCAAAGCATAACACTATCCATGCAAGAACTCTTGTGAGACCTCAAGTCGAAGGATCTCATATACTAACCCGAGTCAAAAATTTGAGAAACACCGTTGACTATTATATAACAACCCATGGTGTGTTTCTCATGTCGAGTCCCGTCCCAAATGATAATGATTCTCTAATCATATATACCTATGTGACGATCCGATATCTTATATCAATCATCTGCACATACTAGTCTTACACATTATTATTGTCCTCGAAGATTCCATAATAATGTTCGACTAGGGATGTTTCAGAATAGTATCTCATAACAATTATGAATACTATTCTAAGGACATATTATTTATTTATGTTGTTAAGAACGCAGAAACATAATGAATAATACTGGAATTAATGCCTTTTTATTCATCAAAATGAAAATTACATAAATACGGTACAATTACAATAATCTCCCACTTGCACTAAAGACCCAAATTACAATAAATGGTCTTTAGGGCATACTAATGACTGTCTCTAAAGATCAGCCCTCCAGATATTTCGGTTTCATGAAGATGTGAGTGCTAAGGATCCTATTATAAAGAACATGCTCACACAAACATTAACTATCAATGGTTTGCTATCATCAAAACAACATTAGAATATTTTGCCCTTCGGGCTAACAGAAATCATCTCTGTCGGTTTGGAAACTAGCATCGGTGTAACCATTTACAACGAGCTCATCCGCCCCTCCATAAATCAAGAATGTATCTGTAGTCCTTCGTAAGTACTTGAGGATATTCTTGACTGAGATCCAATGACGTTCACCGTAATTAGACTGGTATCTGCTCGTAAGGCTTAAGGCATACGAGACATCTGGGCGAGTACATATCATGGCGTACATGATGGATCTTATGGCAGAAGCATAAGGGATCTCTTTCATGCGTTCTAATTCGGCATGCGTTTTAGAACACTGTTTGTTCGACAGAACAGTACCATGTGCTATTGGACAAAGGCCCTTCTTAGACTCTTGCATGCTAAACCGCTTTAGCACCTTGTCTATATATGTACTCTGACTTAGGCCAATGAGTCTCCTGGATCTATCTCTATAGATCTTGACTCCCAGAATATAGCTGGCATCGCCTAAGTCTTTCATAGAGAAACACGTACTCAACCAACAGGGTAAAGGCAATTACTATGCATCATGCTCAACTAACATAACAATTTATGAAAATTGAGCAACCAGCAAAATGAACATTTCATATTCAGTACTTAGTTCGGTGGACCGGCCACCTCGCTCGGTCGTCCGAACAAAATACTGAGAGTACTCGGTTGACCGAACATACATTGAGGTCGACCGAACAGAGTACTGAGAGTACTCGGTTGACCAAAATTGGCATTTCGGTTGACCGAGATTCTCGACTCTCATACATAAAAAATGATGCAAAAAACATGTCATACATGATATACAACATTTCTAGCAATCCTAAGGCATGCAAAATATAGATTCATAATCCATATTAAAATACTATAGCACATTAAGATTCATAATCCATAGAGAAACACGTACTCAACCAAGCCTTGACAGACTTTAAGGTTGGTATGTCGTTTCCAATGAGTAGTATGTCATCTACATACAAAACCAGGAATACGATTGAGCTCCCACTAACCTTCTTGTAAACACAAGGCTCATCCTCATTTCTAATGAAGCCAAACTCACGGACGGCATCATTAAAGCGGATGTTCCAGCTTCGAGAAGCTTCGCTTGAGTCCATAAATGGATCTCTGAAGCTTACACACTTTTCCAAAGATTCTCTGGAGTGACAAAACCTTCAGGCTGTGTCATATACACATCCTCTTCAAGTTTTTCATTAAGGAAAGCGGTTTTGATATCCATTTGCCAGATTTCATAGTCATAGTAAGCTGCAATAGCAAGCAAAATCCGAATGGACTTGAACATAACTATAGGGGAAAATGTCTCGTCATAGTCAATACCATGAACTTGTTTGAAACCTTTCGCGACCGATGCGCCCTCATGACGCTTTGTACATTCCCTTCCATGTCGGTTTTAATCTTAAAAACCCATTTGCACCCTATGGGAGTTACCCGCTTCAGTGGATCAACCAAGATCCGGACTTGGTTTGTGTACATGGAGTCCATTTCGAATCTCATGGCCTCAAGCCATTTCTCGAATCCGGGCTATTAATTGCCTATTTATAGGTTGAAGGTTCATCGTGATCCACAAACATAACATCACCATGTTCTCGTTATGAAAATTCCAAATTTTTTCCGGGAGGTGGACGACGAACTCTACCGGACTCTACGCAATTCTTGTGTTTCTTGAATCAGCGCTGGCCGCACAATCTAGTTTGTGGCACTTTCGTTGCACAACAACTTGTTGAGTCTATTCAATTTCCATCTCATCATTAGTGCTAGTTTGAGAGTCTGGAACTTCAGTAAGTTCAACGCTACTCCCATTCGTGTTTCTAGAAACAAATTCTTTTTCTAGAAAGACTCTCGTGCGAGCAACAAACACTTTGTTCTCGTTAGGGATATAAAAGTAGTATCCTTTAGTTTCCTTAGGATAACCTACAAATATGCACTTTTCAGATTTTGGAGCCAGCTTATCAGAAGCTGAGCGTTTTACAAAAGCTTGAGGAAAGACAAACTGGGGACGCTTCCCTGATCCCATAACTCGTATGGCGTCTTTGCAACCGATTTAGATGGAACGCGGTTAAGTGTTAAAGTCTGTTGTCTCTAGTGCGTGTCCCCAAAAAGGAATTGGGCAGTGCTCGTGTGACTCATCATAGAACGAACCATATCTAATAAGGTTCTGTTCCTCCTTTCGAATACACCATTCCATTGTGGGAGTAGCTGGAGGAGAAAGTTGTGAAACGATTCCACAATCTTTTAGATAGTCACGAATTCTTGAATCAAGTACTCTCTCCTCGATCGGATCGAAGAACCTTAATACTCTTGCCAAGTTGGTTTTCTACTTCTAGTTTAAACTCTTTAAACTTAGCAAATGCTTCGGATTTGTGTTTCATCAAGAACACATATCCATACCCTACCGAAGTCATCAGTAAAGGTAATGAAGTAGAGGTAACCACCTCTTGCATGTATATTAAAAGGGGCCACATACATCACTATGTATTAGTCCTAATAAAGCATCGGCTCTCTCACCTAGCTTAGTGAAAGGTGATGCTGTCATCTTACCCAACAAACAAGATTCGCATCGATCATAAGACACGAAGTCAAATGATTCCAACAGCCCATCTTTATGGAGCTTGGATATGCGGTCTTCGTTTATGTGGCCTAAGCGACAATGCCAGAGGTATGTCGGATTAGAATCATTAGTCTTAATCCTTTTTGTATTTATATTTAAAATTGGCATATCAAGGTCTAAAATATATAGACCATTAATCAAAGAGGCGCTTGCATAAAATATATTATCCAAAAATAACGATAATCGTTGGTTTTTGATCGAAATCTCAAAACCTTTCTTGTCCAAACAAGAAACTGAAATAATATTCTTAATTAAACTAGGTACATAGAAACAGTTTTCTAAACCCAAAACAAGCCCTGAAGGCAAAGTAAAAGTACAAGTCCCTACAACTAGGGCTGCAACACGTGCTCCGTTGCCAACTCGTAGTTCCACTTCACCCTTTGCCAACTCTCTACTCCTTTGCAGTCCCTAGACATTAGTACAAATGTGAGAACCTCATCCGGTATCAAATACCCAAGAAGTAGTTGTATTTAAATTGATATCAATCATATTAATATCTACAACATAAATACCTGAGCCCGAAACAACATTTGCTTTCTCCTTTTTCCAGCACTTTTTTCCCGCAAACATAGCTTTTGCGGTTCCTTTTCAGATGACCCTTCTCACCACAATGATGACAGATAGAGTCCTTGGCTACACCACCCTTAGGTTTCGAGTGCATTGTTGAAAGTGGTTTGCTTGCCCTCGGGCTTACCTTTCGGTTTGCCTTTTGGTTTCACAAAACCTTTGCCTTTGCCCTTTTGCACCATCGGTATGATGTTGGGCTTGGACTTGCCTATTTCTTTCTCGCAGTCCCTCAAGCATATTCAACAACTCGAGCAATGGCTTGTCAATTTCATTCATGTGATAATTCAGAATGAACTGATCGTATGATTCGAGCAACGATTGCAAGATCAAATCGAGTCGACAGCTTCTTGTCCCCAAAGGAAATCCCAGTTTTTCAAGGTTACGAACATAACCTATCATCTTAAGAACGTGAGTTCCTACTGGGCATTCCTTCGGACATTTTTGCATTGAAAGAGAGATTTCGATACGTCGAATCTCTCCCTGGCGTGCTTGCCCTCGATATAGTTGCTTCGGGTGAGCTAGCATCTCATAAGCCCCCATGTCCTCATGTTGCTTTCGAAGCTCGAGTTCATGGTGACAAGCATGAGGCTAGACACATCTAAAGCATCACTAACATGCTTATGATAAGCATTTCTTTCAATGGTCGAAGCGCGAGCCTCTCAGTGTAGCAGGGAATAGAGTCGTTCTAGAACATACAACTTTCTTTCATGCTTGAGAACGATTCTTAAGTTCTCGAACCGATCGAGGAAGTTAACTCCCTCTAATTTGTCCTTCTCAAGGACAGAACGCGATGATAGTGTTTGGTTTGAATTTGCCATTTTCTACAACAAAAAATATGTATATGCAAAGTAAGTACCGATTAAAATCATTATTAGGTCTTTATCTTTTAATGATTTCTCCCACTATTTTCTTCGAGTGAATAACCCTCATTATCAACTCGGAAAGTTCGTTAACTTTCTAACGGGCCAAGATCCATATTTCACCTCGTTCTGAGTCAGCTTTGGCTGATCGCCCAAAACTTAGTTATTTAGGTAGGCAACGTTTGCCAATTACATCAAATTATGTAATTCTTGGTTAGTTGAGTGAATAACATTTATTTAAGCGTATCATTATACACTTTTCTCAACTCTTTTGCCTCTAGATCCTCAATCCATTTATTGAGATAATCTAGTTAACTAGGACCCTAAGTTTTTGCCGGCGGATATCACAAATTATCCTTCGCGCCTCACCCAGATAGACACGTATGTACAGCTTTGGCATGTCCCATACTAATGTTGATCTAGGCCTTGATGAGGGTCAAACTTAGGAAGGCACTAATTAATATTTAATTGAGGGGTTTTGTTTTTAAAAATCTCACCAGAAAAGCATAAATAAAACAGTTTATGCTTATATACATATGCATCCAATACATAAAAGTAAAAATGCAATAGTAATCGCCATATCCTATTCGGGTTTTTTCAAGCCAATGGAAAAACCGTGAAGTCAATCTAAGGGTGTGAAAAGAAAAATTCTATTTTACACCGTCTTGACCTTCAGGTGGTTGTCTCCTATTCATCATCACAGCTGTACCTTCTCCTAATCTAGAATTACATAATTCTAAGGAAACCTCGAGTTACATTCGACGGGATTTGATGAGAAGAGAATTACAACTTTTGATAAAAAGAGATAGGCACGATACGCAGATCGTATTTATAAAATAAACCAACAGGGTAAAGGCGATTACTATGCATCATGCTCAACTAACATAACAATTTATGAAAAATGAGCAACCAGCAAAATGAACATTTCATATTCAGTACTTAGTTCGGTGGACCGGCCACCTCGCTCGGTCGTCCGAACAAAGTACTGAGAGTACTCGGTTGACCGAACATACATTGAGGTCGACCGAACAGAGTACTGAGAGTACTCGGTTGACCAAAACTGGCATTTCGGTTGACCGAGATTCTCGACTCTCATACATAAAAAATTATGCAAAAAACATGTCATACATGATATACAACATTTCTAGCAATCCTAAGGCATGCAAAATATAGATTCACAATCCATATTAAAATACTATAGCACATTAAGTCTATAGGGTACTCGTGAGTGGCTCTGATACCACTGTTAGAGGAATAACCGAGTCTAAAACAAGTTATGCAGCGGAAATAAAACGACCCGGCTCTAATAGGATCTTTCACGAGTAAGAACCTTAGACTACGGGATAGCATTATACCTTTCGAAGTGCAGAATAAGTCTGAAACGGTTTCAGTTGTAGGTTTGTTGTCACGAACGAAACGCCACCAACGCAGGCTCCGCCTCTCCCAATATCCACTCGATCTTCCGGGGATGGTCCTCTACCTCTTGGTGCTAGCCAATGCCTCGTAGAAGTCTTGAAGACACTCTTCAAGATGGAGTATATATATATGGTGGATATAGGACCTAAAAGAAGAACAAGAAACGGTTTTCTTACTTCTTTTCTATTAGCCAAAGCTAGAAAACAAGTACATAGAAAAGCTGTCTTTTCTTTCTATTCAATCTCTCTTGAATGCTCTCTCTTTTTCTCTCTTCTCTAACCTTTCAAAAGCTGGAGAATAATGACTAAGAATGCTAGGAAAAATCAGCATTTTTCTTAGTCATTCAAGGGATAGTGGGGAGAGAGAAAGGGGAAAGTGGGAGATAATGGAGGAAACCACTCCTCCACATTCTCCACCACTTTAACCTCCTTCTAAGAGATAATAGCTGAAAATATATCCCATTTTTCCAGCCATAAGGTCGGTCCAAATGGGTTGGTCGGCCCAATCATATTGGTCGGCCCAACCCGATTAAGGGCCCAATCCAATCCCGGCCCGGCCCAATCGAATTGGCGCACCTTAGATTAAATGTACTCCAACAGTAGTGTCACAGCTGGTAGTGATGTTCTAAGTGTCTAAATGTTGTTATGATGGAGTCGTGTAGGCAAAGCGTGGTGCTTCTCGTACACTCGATTGTGTAAACGTTTATATGTGAACAATATGGCTATTTGTTGGTCAACTTGTTTATTCATGTTTTGGTCATATTCGATACTTGGTTTTAAGTCGTTTAACTTTTATTTTGGGTTGGGATTCAGTTGGTGCAAGATAGTAAACTTTTGTAAAAGTGTTGCACTCAATTTTCTATTTTTCGCAGGGTGCAGATGAACAATTCATCTTCGGTATCATCCTCGCAATCGTCCGCACTTGGACAGTAGCTACTGCCTTACCGCGGACGAAGGTGCAGATGAAGCATTCGTCCGTGCCTACCTAAAGACGATAGTGCGGACGAAGCATTCGTCCGTGCCTTCGCCCGCAACCTGCAATGTTAAGTTTTCTATTTTGTTTCTTTCCGTGTTCGTGTCTAGTGTATGTGGATACCGTGATGTGTATTCTCAGTGTATTTACACTGTTGTGGCAGTGATTAGTGTTTTGTGTTAGTGTTGTTTCGTAAGGGGTATTTTGGGAAACTGGAATATGCTTACGTGTCTAATTATGTTTTATACTCGTGATTGTTGGTCCTTGCTAAGCACCGAAGCTCATTCTATCCACTTTTATGTTATTTTGCAAGATGATTTAGGTGACGAGCAATACTACGATGATGACACTTGGGAAGAGGATTATGAAGAGTGATTCATAAACATCTTTGCTTAGAGATTTTAGGCCATTCATTTATTCTTTTATACGTAGAACAATTTCATTTATAGTATCGTTGAACGATTTCCTTTGTAATACATTTATTCCGCTGCTTAACTTATATTTTGGATTGCTATATTATATTTGATTTCTTTTAGTAATCTTTGTATCGTGGATTTTGGTGTCTCATCGACCAATGAGACACTGTCATGTCACCATTTGCACTTACGGGGTGTGACACATTGCAAAATAATTGTTTGATTTTAAAATGGGATTTGATAACTAAATTCTATAGAGCTTGAATACAATTATGATAGAGCATAAAATTACATAATGAGTTGTGATTCTTGGCAAATTCCATAGAGTTTGAAATGGATTTTGATAATTGTGGATTGAATTGTTTGATTCTTGGCAAATTCTAGAAAGTTTGAAATGAGTTTTGATAATTGTGTAGTTTGAAATGAGTTTTGATAATTGATAAATGAATTGTTAGATTCTTGGCAAATTCTAGAAAGCTTGAAATGGATGAAATTGTTTATTGTTTATGATGTTGCAAAGGTGCTAGTTGGTGGTGGAAAAGGAAGATGGGTGGATGAAGATGATGAAGATTGAGGGGATGAGTTTAGGGATTTAATTTTTGATTTATTTTAATTGGGTATACGTATTTATTTTGTTTAACAATATGTTAAAATGTCTGAAATACTCTTACAAAGTATCTTATGCGTTGACCATTTGACTGGACAAACGGAAAACTAACAGAAAAATGAACGGATATCCTTTGTTCACAAGTCGAAAAAATATCTAAGATGTTAAAAGTTAAAATTAAACAAAAAAAATCTTAACGATAATTCAGAAATACGAAAAATGACGATTTAAGCTAATTTCCCATTTTTTATCCGACGTTCATCATAAACTTGGAATGACTAGTGGTAAATTCCATTTCAGTCCCTCCCACTCCCTTACTCTCCCCTCTCTCTGTCTTTCTGCATATCCCCAATTTTGAATTCCCCGCAGATCGAGTCGACGTCGTTTTCTTCTCACTTACATCGTAATCCTCTCTCAACGATAAGTTTCTTTTTCTCACTCCAACTTTCCGCAAAGCAACAACATCTTCAAAGCCTAATCTGAAATTCCCCCAATCAATCGAAGATCTCTTCCGCCAACCAAACCGCAATTGGAAGAGGTATATTAATTATTGTTTCTCCGCAATTTTAATATTTTTTCATGGATTCTCCAGGAAGCATGATGTCGTGCATACATACGATTGGATGAGCAATGTTTCTAATGTGTTTATTGATACTCTAATCGTAAATAGCTTCATTTCCTCATTATTATTATATTAACATGGTTCAATTTTATTTTACTTGATTTTTGTCTCTAATAGATTTGATATTTTTTGGTATTGTTTTGAGTTGTTGATTTTTATTACTCATATCAGGGGTCGGAACGGGACTAAGACCTATTGTTCTGAGTAAGTAAGAAGTACTATAAGTGGATTTAAACAGAGATTTCATAAAGTTCTTAAATATAATTTCAAATTTATTTATAAAAATGTTAAGGTTTCATTTGCCTAAAAGACTAGTTTAATGATAATAGAAATCGATTGACAAGACAAAATTGAGAATATGAACCGGACCTGATTGGATAAAAAAAATAGATAATCTGAAGATGGCGTGGAGAGCTCAACATGTCCGATAATGAAACGTTGTTACTGGATGCATACCATAGTGATATTTTTTTGGCGCCAAGGTTTGGGTCAGATTAGCAGGTTAAGGCTTTGGGTAATTATTGTGGATTGGACTAAGCGCTGTCCAATACCAGTACCATATTAGAGGAAAACTTGAAGGCGCGTAAATGGATTGCAAGGATCACTGCCTTATTCATTTTCGATATGTTTTAGTCATTTACGGTAGATTAAAGCAGAATTAAGACACTCGTGAGATGGACGTAGCAACTCTTGAGAGATTTTGGTGTAATGAGGTGTCAGCGTATTATTTGAAGTAACAAGAAAAGAAAGTTAAGCAGAAGATTTACAAGTCGTGTTCAGGCCTGTGAATGAAATCCTTAGGTTTTGTCAGGGTAAAGTTGTGAGTTTGAAACGTACATCACGGAATTGTAAGATTTCTAATCAGATTAGTCAGTCAATTCCAACTTTGTTATGTTTTTTTTCCTGTCAAATCAACTTTCATAAGTACTTTCTTATTTAAAATTGACACTATGTGAACCCAATTTTGTGGCACGAAATTTTTATTGCATCGATGCATTTTTGTTCTAATAGCACAGTGTTAAACCAGTAGAGTTGTTCACGAACAAATTTTGTGATTTACTGTTTTCAACAACCATCTCAATTGTAGTAGTGTAGAACACATTATGAGAGATGTTTAAGCGGGTTGGTTGCTCTGTTATATGCATGCTAATGGGGCAAGCCCCAGCCCCGTAGCAGGTCCTAGTATCAAGCACCGTCATAGTGATAATTGATAGCATGCCAGATCGGGCTTAAATAATGAGTCCAACAAATGTATCTGAATTACTAAAATGGAAAAAAGAAAAAAAATAACAATAACAATAACAATAATTATTCCAAAAGTAAAAGGGAAAGAAGTCAATATTTTGCTGATGAAACAGTTATTACACGTTTTTAGGGATTTGGAGGTTCAAAACACAATTCTCATTAATATCACTGCTATTATTCTCCCGTGAAGGTTTATGTTTATTTGCATTTTAGAAAAGAAACAAAATTAAGGAACAAACTGATTGTTGCCAGTGTTGTCAATTCAGGATAGCGTCGCGTAGCGCACGACCATAAAAACGCTATAGCGGGATAGCGGTAGCGGCGCTATTTGAAATTTAATATAAATATGTAACAAAAATTCAAGACAACAAGAAAAATAAAGTCATAAACAAAATCATTAAATCCAAGATAAATAAACATAACAAAAGTCATTAAATCTAAGATAAAAACATAACCAAAGCCATTAAATCCAAGAAATCCCAACTTACCCATAAGTTTTTACTATAGTAAAGGGCAAAATGGGGCTTTCTAAGCTCTTATCAAAATAGTGCCGCTATTGTCTCGCTATTTTAGCCGCAATAGCAGCCACTATTCCTGCAACACTAATGCGCAGCTACAGATGGGTCTGTAATGGCATATTGCCGCTCCCCACCACTATTCCGCTATAGCACCGCTATTGATAACACTGATTGCTACATGCTATGTTACCCGGACCCTTCATTTATGTCTGTCGTACTCTTGTCGACATGACACGACATGTGTATGAGATATTTACCGGAACTGGTCAACACTGATCAAACACTTTGTTTTGTTTTAGATGTTTAAATACCCGTACCCGTGTTCAGGTAGAGATTGCAAGAGAGTTTGATTAAGTTGATTATTGATATTGCGATTAGGTAAATATAATATAATAGGGTAATAATCACATGTGTAGCTAAAAATAACCCAAACCCATTTAAAAAAACACAAAATAGGCCCGCTATACCGCCATGAAACGCCATAACGTAACCGCCATAACGCCCGCGAAACATTGAAATGCGGACACCGCTATATTAAAGGATATAGCGCATTGCGTATTGCGGTGGCCCAAAAATCCGTCACGTCATACCGCCATAACGCTGCCATACCCGCCATTTGACAACACTGGTTTGGGCACGTTAAAAGAAGGCCAACTGATTCTCCAGATAGGAGAATTAAAGGATTAGGTAATATTAAAGTCGCGAGAGGTAGAGGGAGACTGAGAAAAACTTTGACGGAAGTGATAAAAGGGGAATATGAATTTGCTAGATTTAGAAGAGAATTTTGTTTTGTATAGAAAGAAATTGAGAGAATGCATCCATGTGGATGACCTTACATAATTTTTTATTGGTTCATGTAGCCGACCCCAATCTTTTGGGACTAAGGCTTAGTTGTTGTTGACTTGTTGTAAGAATGTACGTTGTGCTATTCCTAATTCATGTTTTATCAGTTGCCTTGATCTTTTATTCATCGGGGTTTTCCTTTTTTTTATTTTCTTAGTTGTAGAGGATCTGTCAGCTCTTAATTTCACAGATTTCAACATTTCTTCCTATTCAAGATTCGCACACCTTGGAACTTTACTGCTCATTATCATTTTCACATTTTCTGGTTCTGATGTATTATTAGGATATCCATGGCCTGATTGCTTGAGCAATTTTAAGTATAATATTGCTAGAATAGATTTTAATATTTTTCTCTTCATAAATTTTAGTAGTTAAGGCATGAAGAACTAATGCATAGCAGGTACCTAAGTCGCTTTTGAAAATTGCTTTGTCCCAGTGTTGTTAAGGCGCGCCAAGGCGCAAAGAGGGCTTGGAGTCTTGAGGCGCAAAAAAGGCGAACGCCTTTCGAAAAATAGGCGCACCTTGAATAAATATTATTATAAATATATTAATAGCATGCAAATATAGGCAAAACATAATAATAAATAACCATAATAATGTAGTTCCCTCCAAAACAAAAAAAAACATTATTAGATAAAGCAAAACAAATAAAAAGTTAACGCCCCTAATAATCAGAATCATCTTCAAGATCAATGTTTTCGACTTGATTCTCTTTATTCAAGGGAGAATCTTCTTCTTACTCATCTTCATTATTTTCATTAAAGCTAGAGACATATGAAGAAGATGATGGTCTTAAATTAGGAGGTGAATGTTGAGAATGAGAAATATTAGCTCTTGACCTATATGGGTAGCGTGGTTCATTTACTCCAGCTTGCTTAGAAACCTCAGACCAAGGAAAATCTGAATCCTAGATGGGTAGCGTGGTTCATCATAGGGTTTATCTCATCCTTCAATGCGTGTCGACGAAGTAAAGCTGTATTGTACTTAAAAAAGAGCAAGTCGTTAAGTGTTTTCTAAACAAGGTGGATTGATGTAGCGAGGAGGTGTTGATGAAAGGTGAAAATGTTTGTTAAATCAGAATCTTCAAATACTCGCTCATCATTTTCTAACTCTCTAAGCAACCATTCATTAGAATCAAATTAATTACAAGGCGCGCCCATTCATTTGAATCAGATTAATTAGGCGCGCCTGGAGCCTGGAGCATTTTCTTCAAGGCGTGCGCCTCACTAATTTGAAGCGCGCCTGAGATTTTGTAGCGATATCTCTATAGCTTGGAGTCTGAGGCTCAATGCGCATGGGGCGTGAGCCTTAATAACGCTGCTTTGTCCATGGAAGTAGCCTGTTAGCTAACAACTGAGCAGCTGTATGACATGCATGACCTTTTCATATGGTAGAAATGAATTGTTGCTTAAGTGCTTTTACGGAAACATGACTAGTTAAACAGACTCAACTCCTGAAGGTGTTGCTAAGATACTTCAGTCGATACCACTAGATGAAGTTTACATTGTAGTCGAAATATATCTGACAATAACTCAGAGCCCATGATTCTCAAATGCCTTCACATAGCTCAGTGTTGTTAAGGCTCACGCATAAGGCGTGCCTTTGTGCCTCAAGCTCCAAGCTCGAGGGATAGTGCCTCAAAATACCAGGCACGCCTCAAATCAGGGAGACGCTGTAATTAATCTTTGGGAGCTTGAAAAGAACTCAAAAGTGCCTTTTCCCCATGTATTTGCTTACAGCTTAGTATTTATTTAACAAAAGAAAATAGAGGAGTGTAGGATGTGCACTGGAGTTGGTATTCTTTATCCTTTTTCTTAAACTCAAAGTCCCTTAGCCTTTTTTCTTGTTTCTTTTTTAATTGTTAATGACATACAAGATCATGTGAGTAATTTTCACTTTTTTTGAGATAGTGAAGAGGGGGCAAGAGGATTACAATTTACAATTTTTCTTTTCTTGGAGGAAAGGAAAACATGTATAGGGGAAATACATAGAAAGTTGTTTAGGCATAAGGCATTTCTCTCGTCTGTTATATATAATATAATATAATATATATTATTAATATATAAGTGCACTTTTTTTTACCAAGGTGCGTGCATTTTTTGCGAATCCCTTTGCGCCTTTGTGCACCTCATCGCCTTAACAACATTGATGTAGCTAATGACATCAGCTTTCTCAAATGCAATGCCATAATTTCTTGAAATAGGCTATTTTCAGTTTATTTCCGGACATCCATGTCGAGAATTTTTTGTGATTTTGGAAGCATCATCATCGATTCTGATTTTCTAGCCATCGTTTACTTCACACTCTACTGGTTACTAGTCTAATATGAAAAGTGTATCAGCATACATCTAACAACACATTCATGCTTGCGTGTGTTATTTCCAATTCTTGATCTTACAATGGGCAATACTTCAATAAATCAGTGTTTTAAAAGTCGGGGACTAATTGGTAGTCGGCCTCCCAACGCCTAGAAAATTCAAAAATCGGTAGAAAAATCGGATTTGAAAAAAAATCGGCAAAAAATGTGAAAAAAATCAGCCTAGTCGGTCAAAAGTCGGATTAATCGGTCAAAATCGTTGACTTTTTTTTAAAAAAAAATCTATTTTTTTAGAAATTAAAAAAAAATTATTTTCTCTGCTCAAAGATTTTTTTTTAAAAAAAAATTCTCATTTAGGGCATTAAACTTAAAACAAAACAAAAAAACTGAAAAGGCCATCTTCTTCTCCGTCTGGCTTCTCTGAGAGCGACGAGTGACAACCCACCCCACTGCAACGTCTCCGACTGGCTCCAACCCCAAAGGATTCAGTCAGCAAAGGCTCCATCCTCTCCGACTGCAAAGGCCTCCAATTGCAAAGGCTCCGACTCCAAAACTAGCATCCAAATCACGCTTTTCCTTTCTTGATTTGGTACTTCTTTTCCTTTTTCGCTTTATTTTTTAATAAATTTGTTCTGTTTTAAAGAAAGCTTCTCATGTTTAGTCTAAAGTTTTCATGGTGTCAATCTATTCTGATTATGAAATTTATCGACCGTATGGTTGATTTTTGGTAATGTTTTGTACCCCTTATTTGGTAACATACATCGACCTTCCTCCAAGTTTGTCATAATTCAGAAGCTTTCTCGCCATTGTATATTGCTTTCAGTTAGCATTGGTGTCATTGTATATTGCTAATTGTTTGACCTTTGCTTGTTTGATAGTGTTGTAAATGGGATCTTCAAGTGCTGCATCCGCTAGTGTTTCTAAATCTATTGAATCTTCTGCCGTTTTTGAACTTAAACGGAAATCAAAAGATGTTGGTTGGGACTATGCAATTTTGGTAGATCCAAATAGATTGGATAGGGTCAAATGTATTTTTATTTGATTAGGATTTGATTGTTAATTTATTTTGAAATTTTGTTTGACTAGTATATTATATATGATAACAGAATTTTAAAAAATACATTGTAATTTAGGGTCTTTGACTAGTCCCCGACTAGTCCGACTAGTCGCTAGTCCCCTGTTTGCCGACCGACTAGCGACTAGCGACTTCTGCAACACTGCAATAAATGGGCCATACTTCAAAGGCAAACTTAAATTCTATCACTTCGCTTATGGTTTCGAAGACCAATGTATCTGAGTTTTGTGTGTCAAGTGGTTTATTTATTTGGTTTCTTTTCCATTTCCATTTCTAAAGCTTACAGACAAAACAAGGGAAATTACTTTCTCAGAGACCATTTCCTTTTCCTTAGTTATCTAAACGACATGAGAACTCTCAGTATGCAAATATTGATCATAATTAATTTCTTTCCATTAGGTAAGATAATGTTTTTACTATTTGTTTGCATTTTTTGTTAAGTTTCGAAATTTTTCGTGCTTTAGCTTCAGGGCTGGGCCTTACTGTGCTGGATTGGATTGAATTGAGGAATCATTGAAGATGTTTGGTTCAAGCCGTAAGTTTTTTCTCAAGACCTTGAATTTCTTGCTTTTTCTTAGATTTGAGGGTTGAATCCTTTCTTGCACAACGTTGAACTTATGAGGTGTGCTTCTCATAGACAGTGCAGTCTAAATTTATCTTTGTTTGATCTTGTTTCGACTATTTTTACCATATTTGTTATATAGCTTCTGTGATGTTCCCAGATTTTTTTGGGGTTGTTTGCTTGTCTTCTTTTTTCATTTTGTCTTTTTTGCAGAGAACTAGTCTTGGGAACTTCCCCCCCCTTTCTTTTTAGGACTGGGAGCGAACTGTGGATGGTTGTTCTCCTGTATGTCTGTATCAACCCCTGGACCTCCCTGATTACTTATTCCTTCACCTCTAAGTTCAAATTTCCATTTGTATTTCAGCTGTTCTGCTGCTATTTGTAAACAATTTGTCCTTAATAGGTAATGCTACTGGTAGAAACCAATTTGGTTCTCAGAAGGTAATGCTATAATTAGGCATTTTCACCGCTCCTCAGACTTTGGAGGACGGGAGGGGGATGACGGGGAATAGAGGACGAAAAAGGGGGTGGAATGAACTATTTATAGAAAGATTGTTCATTGTTGTTGTGACCTCTTTGTATTAATTAATATCAGGCTGTTTTTGCAGCTTTTGGGCAGTCATCTAGTAGCCCATTCGGGGGGTCACAGTCAGGTTTTGGGCAGAATGCTAATGCAGGCGGCAATCCTTTTGCTCCCAAACCGTTTGGCGGTACAACGCCTTTTGGAGCACAAACAGGGAGTTCATTTTTTGGTAGCACCTCCACTGGCGTGTTTGGTAACACAAGTTCATCTCCTTTGGGTTCCACATCGGTCTTTGGTGCTTCATCATCTCCTGCTTTTGGAACTTCAACGCCTGCATTTGGAGCTTCTTCTACTCCCGCTTTTGGTAGTTCGTCAACCTCATTTGGCACTATGTACATTCATAGAGTGTTTCAGATCTTCTCAATATATTTTGCTTCGCTGTCTGTGTGTTTGTTCTGATTTCATGCATGTTTGGCTGTTTATCGAAGTAGATCAATATTTTCAGTTTTATTTTGTACCTCTTCAGTTTCTAGAGTCGATTCTTTAATAATGATCTGAAGATCAAACGAGTCATGTCTAAGTGGCAAAAATAGCGTCTATCATAGAGTCAAATACGTAAAATGACTAATATAGGAATGTTTAGTTTTCATTGTTCTGAGAATATTTTTCTACCTTTTGGGTCAGATTACAGAATTAATGGACTTGCTTATCTTTGTTAATGGTTTTTGTTCCTCAAGTTTGACATTATTTCTTGTGAGATAACTTTGATAATGTTTTAATAAGTTTTTTTTTTTTGGCTGAATCAAATAAGTTAGATATACTCTGTCTACTCACGTGAATGATCTTGATCTTGTTTTTGTAAAGTTTAGGATTCCATTTTGTAATCTTTATATATCTGAGTTTTGGGATATTTTCTCCTCAAATATATTAGTAGTACTCTTTCTTGCTAGTAGTATATAGGAGGTGAAACATCCAGTATGCACGACTGTAGATCTCCCAACGAGGGACACAAAAAAAAAAGTGAAATAAACAACAGGAAAAAAGAGGGAATGGTTTAGTACTTTTGTTACTTTTGCTCTTCATTCAACTAATTTTTTCGTGTCCTCTTTTTTCATCATAATGATTGTGAACTTTATCTTGCTATTTGCAACAAATAATCAGGTACATCTGTCTTCGGTCAGAAGCCTACTTTTGGTGCCTTCGGATCAGGAACTGCCCAAACAAGTCCATTTGGAAGCTCTTTTCAACAGTCACAGCCAGCTTTTGGCAGCAGTCTGTTTGGATCTTCCACACCTTTTGGCTCATCAAGCCAACCTGCATTTGGCACTCCCAGCACTCCAGCATTTGGTGCCACCAGCACACCAGCATTTGGTGCCACCAGCACACCAGCATTTGGTGCCACAAGTACTCCAGCATTTGGTGCTGCAAGCACACCAGCCTTTGGGTCTACAGTGAGCTCACCATTTGGTAGCACTGGTGGTGCTTTTGGTGTTTCAAGCTCCCCTGTTTTTGGATCTAGTACATCAGCATTCGGTGCTTCTAGTTCTTCTTCGTTTGGAGCTTCTAGTACTCCAGCATTTGGTGCTGCAAACACAGGTGCATTTGGTGCCTCAAGTACTCCGTCTTTTAGCTTTGGGTCCTCTCCAGCTGCTTCTGCATTTGGAAGCAGTCCATTTGGCACTTCACCATCACCTTTTGGAGCTCAAAGTTCTCAATTTGGTAAGTTGTGCAACAAATCTATGTATGTTGTTTTGATGATCTAGACTGCATTTCATTCTTATACTTGCATTATAATATCATAAGCGCCTAGGTGGTATTTTAGTTATCTCTAGCAATGCCGAGCTTTATTCTTCTCACAACTTATACAGGAGCCCAGGCCACCACACCAACATTTGGAGCCTCAGGTCTTGGACAAGCTGCTTTTGGAACTCAACGTGGGGGAAGTAGAATTGCCCCTTATGCACCAACGGCTGAGGTGGATACTGGTACTCAGCCGGCCGGGAAGCTTGAGTCTATATCGGCTATGCCTGTTTACAAAGATAAGAGTCATGAGGAACTTCGGTGGGAGGACTATCAATTGGGAGACAAAGGTATGTTTTTAGTCTTCAGAATATGCAATTTGCATGGAGCTTGCAACATCTTATGAACAGTTTGTTTTATGTACATATTAGGAGGACCAGCACATGCTGCTCAGTCAACTGGTGCAAGTGGTTTTGGTAATTCAGGGTTTGGATCCTCTCCAACCCCAGCATTCGGACAGTCGTCTGCAAATCTTTTCTCATCTTCAACTTCTTCAAACCCTTTTGCTCCGAAAACTCCAGCTTTCAGTAGTCCAGGTTTTGCATCTTCATCTACCTCTGCATTCGGCTCCTCGCCTTTTGGAACTTCAACAACTGCTAATCCCTTTGGCTCAACATCATCATCAACCTCCTCTCTATTTCCTTCATCAAGTCCTGCATTTACAGCTGGTACTTCCCCTTCCCCTTTCGGTCCTTCAGGCTCTTCGGGTTTTGGATCGTCTACTTCTATTTTTGGTTCTTCATCAGCGCAAGGAACAACGCCAGCATTTGCTTCTGGCTTAAATTTTGGGAACACTCAGTCGTCACCATTGTTTCAGTCTGTAACTCCTTCACTTGGACAGACAAGTTCTCCTTTTGGACAGTCTACCTCTGCATTTGGACAGACTACATCAACTTTTGGTCAGTCAAGCTTATTTAATGCACCATCTACTGGGTTTGGTGGAAATTTGTTCTCGAGCACTCCATCTCTAATAAATTCAAACAATCTAGGATTTGGTCAGGGTACTGTAAGTAAACTAATCTCTCTCATACACATAAAATAGGATATGGTACTTTTTTGCATGTATTTTCTGCACTATGCAAATTTGAAACCAGTAGATTCAAATGGCATAAAACCATTGTTTTTTGTCACATTCTGTATGTTAGTGGTAAATGGCATAAAACACTGTTTTTGTCACATTCCGTATGTTAGTGGTGCTCTCCTTCAGGTGTGCAATGTGGTGTGATACTTAAAAGTTACCAATATACTATTTAAGATGATTATTTGTAAAATTGGAGTGAGAGCAATAAAGGCAGTTCATTAAATAAAAATTATTGAAATTTTCTTTACCATACGTTAATCTGTACGCCCAATCGCCCATATATTCTTTTGATAATAAAAGCATCTTGCAGATGTCTGAATCTGATTTCCCTTTCATTGTTCTTTGGTTTCCTTTCATTTCATAATAAGAGAGTGCCAACTTAATCTGATTTCCTTTCATTTCATAATAAAAGCATCTTGCAGATGTCCGAATCTGATTTCCTTTCATTGTACTTTTAGTACAACTTTGCTTAAGTTGGCACTCTCTTTAGAAGGTTGCATTTTTATCCCGTAAACATGTTTTTGATACTTCTTTTGGTTTCTTCTTTGAAGCCATCACTTTCTACACCATTTCAACCCGCACAACCGGCTCAGAGTTCCAGTGCTTTTGGCTTTGGCAACTACGGTCAGACGCCATCAGGTTAATCATATTTATATAGATTTTTTTTTCCTGCTAGATAGAAGCACATTTTATTTTGTCTGCTTCAGTAGACTCACAATTTCACTTGTGTCTGGCAGCAGCGGCGAGTGGATTCGGTGGCACTTCAAACATTTTTGGCCAGAGTACTTTTGGGCAATCGTATGTATTGATTACCGTTAGTTTCCATTGGCTAGTTTTAGTTTACAGCTTATGTGTTGGTCTGGATTCCAGCTTGTGGAAGGGTGTCTGGCTCATAATTTCTCCTTTTCTTCTCATGCATATAGGCCCTTCTAGTGAGCTGATCTTCTAATGAAAACATTCTATTATTGCTTTTGTTATGTTTTGACTGTCGCGAAAACATTATTCTTCTAAATTTGTTTCCGTGTACTTTTGCACATCCATCTTGGATCTAATTAAGATTCGCACGCTTCGACTTCATAAATACAGTAGAAATGTGCTCCGACTCTTTTAGAGCTCAATGGCGCGGCTGAGAACTGTCTGACCTTAGCTGTAGATGGTTTCAATTTGTAGGCCTAGTGCTGTTGGTTAGGATGTTGTCATCATTGATACTTATCTTGTCCTGTTACCTTTTATGTTTTCCTCTCTTTCTTTGATATTTTCCCTTGGAATTTGGGATGATTCATCATACTAAATTCTTCTTTAACAGCCCTGCTGTTCAGAACTCTGTTACTGTTCAACCAGCTCCTGCAAATCCTTTTGGAACTTTACCAGCACTGCCTCAGATGTCAATTGGACGGACGGGCAATTCACCTTCTATTCAGTATGGAATTTCTAGCCTACCTGTGAGTATACCTATTACGATAATAAATATGAAGTTTCCTGCTTCTAATTTGCTTTGCCCGGACTGTTTTTCGCATGTGTTATTCATTTGGTTCTCTACTTTTGTTTCCACTTTTGTAAGTTAAAAGCAATGGAGAACAATTGAATTCAGAATTAGTTATTAACTACTGTTAACCATTGAACAGGTTGTTGACAAACCTGCTCCTGTTAGAATATCATCATTTTTAACTTCTAGACATCTTTCCCAAAGGAGGATCAGGTTACCTGCAAGAAAATACCACCCGAAGCCTGATGCTCCTAAGGTGAAAATCTCATTTGTGAAACTTTCTTGTATGAAATATTTAGTTCTTCGTACTGAAATTGTATCTCAGAATCGTAGAACTCTGTTTCTGTACTTTTAATTACAGGTGCCTTTTTTTAATGATGATGAAGATACGCCTAGTACACCCAAGGCAGATGCACTTTTTGTTCCAAGGGAGAATCCAAGAGCATTGGTGATTCGCCCATTGGAACAGGGGCAACCTAGGATGAGTGAGGAGAAAACATTCCCATCAAAGTTTTTGTCTGGTGCAACTCACGAGAATGGTAACCTTTACTCAACACCCTTGTTTGAATACTTTTTGTAGTTGGTTGTACAATGAATTAAATATAAAACTCAGATGAAACCAAAGTTAAACTCTACCATTGATAACGTAGTCACCGATGCTTTTTTTTTTTTTTTTTTTTTTTAAATTATATATTTTAGCCTCCTAATTATTACTGTTTGACCCGATTTCTCTCTCTCTCTCTCTCTCACTCACTCATGTTGTTTTTTCTTTCATTTTTGTAAGACTTAAGGTCCCAGAGCTAAAGATGAATGATAATCAGGTTTCTATAGGGGTCAAACCACAAAACTCAAAATAGTGAGGAAAGAATTTGCATTGACTATTGGAGTCTCTAAGTTGGCCCTGGATGATATATTGCATATGTGAATATATGTCGGCCGCATTATACAAACAATTAGTTACTGCATGGAGATAAAAAGTAAAATATTTGCCCGCTTGTCTGGCAATTGAAAGTTTACTTGGTAGTGCTGCAGTTTTGAGCATCTGGGCAGTGAAAGTTGATTGGAGTTTCTTAAGTCGCCCCTGGATGATAAAATTGCATATGTTAATAGACGTAGGCCAGTTATTGAAATGGAGATAAAAAGTAAAAAAATTGCCCGTTTGTCTGGCAGGTGAAAGTTTAGTTGGGTGGTACTGCGGTTTTGAGTATCTAATGAAATAGTAAATGATCCTCCCTCCGTTTCATAATAAATGTCCTAATTTCCATTTTGGTCTGTTTGAAAATATTTGTTCTATTTCTATATAAATAAAGGATGTATTTATTATCTTTTTTTCAACTTTACCCTTGTCTCCAACCAATCATTTAAATGATTTTGTTTTCCAAAGGCCATGGTTACCAATCAACTATTTAAACCACCAATCCCCAATGTTGAATTTGAATTTGAAATACTAACCAAGCATTTTTAAATTAGGATATTTTAACTACCCCCCTCTGCCTGATAGTAACTGAATTTAAATTTGAAATTAGTAACTGTAATTTGTTGTTTCAATTGTTACCTATCTCTCTCTCTCTCTCTCTTTTTTTTTAATTAAATCAACTCTGATTAATTACGATTCCCGCCTGTAAGAACTTACATAAAGATAATTTTTCCAAAAGCGACACAAGGGAATAAATATTTGTGGTCAAAGGTTCTTAATTTCACTCCAGTCAATAAATTATGCTTTTAAGTTATTACTACTAATTTGTACTTGCGTTAGATATGAATTTTGTGTTGTAGCCTAGAGTATGTCCAGGTGTTTTACTTTTGGAAACATTTTCCTGTTTATTCTATGAATTAAATTGGTAAATGTGGAAATTGTTTCAATTTTTGGTCATCATTTATCTTTTATGTTTCAATAAATGTAATCTTCATTTATTTTGGATTAGTTAGGATTTCGTATTGATAAATTCTATTATATGATACTCTACCAAAAGGACTTATGCTATATCAGTGGTTTATCCTCTTTTTTTTGTTTGTTTGTGGGGAGTTGGGGGTGTAAAGTAAATTCAATAAATTTCTCCCTCCGTCCTAAATTAGCTGTTCCAAATGGCATTTTTCCTTGTCCAACTTTAGTTGCTCTTTTGTAGTTCCAATGATGCTTTTACAACTACTTCCGTCCTTTGCCCTTATTTAATGCTAAGAGAGAAGAGAAAAGGGCTTTGTTTGATTCAATTAATAAAATGGCATTCTTGTCTTTTGAATTTATATTTTCTTGAAATTGAAAGCTTCCTTAATTCTCGCGCATTCGACGGTAGGGACAACTGAAATTTGCTGGAGTATGTTTTAAAGTGCTTTTATTATGATTAATAAGGATTTATTCTTGGACTGGGATTTTAGTCTTGGCCTGGAGTATGTCAAATGTTGCAGAAGTCGCTAGTCGGTTGCCAGACTGGCGACTAGCTAGTAGTCGGCGGCGACTAGATTACAAGGGATTTTTTAAAATTCCCTTATCCTTATATTATACTAGTCCAAACAAAATTAACAATAAAATACTATTCAAATTAAAGTACACAAAGTCCATCCATAATAATTAAATTCAATACCATAATAAGTAATAATAAGTTCAAATACTAAAATAATCAAACGATATAGTTTTAGGCAGACATTTGAGTTTGAAAAAAAAAGGTCAGCAAAGTGTCTGACTTTGACCGAATTTGACCGGTTTTTACCGACGGTCAAGCGATTTTTAACCCCGATTTTGAGGTTTTCTATTCAGTTATTTGTTGACTAGCGATTTTTTGCCGACTACTCGGCCGATTTTTTACAACACTGAGTGTGTCTTAGGGTTTTCACTTTTGAATATGTTTCTTTGCTGATTGAATAATGGTTTATGTTCCTTTCTCTTCTCTGTCCTTTAGGTAAAACTGCAGAAATTGTCTCTGCTCCTCATATTGATGGTTCCAGAACTGAGAATGGAGATGGTGAGTATCTCTCCAATTATCTGTTTCTAGAAGTGCTTGTTATGTGCTATCTGTGCTTTGCACAAATATCCTCCTTTTTTATATTTATTTTATCTGCATTATCATTTGCATATTCTATATTGACTTGTTGCTTTGAATTCTGGACAACTAAGCAAGTTATTTAAGGTTATTATTAGTCCATTAATCTTTGTCTATCTTTTTGGGGAAGAAATAGCCTGTGCAATTGGTAGATGTGCCTAGTTGAATGAATTCTGCATATTAAAAATTGATTTATAGCGGGGTTGCTATACGTCTTATGGAATAGACTGAATTCTCATCAACCCCTTTATTTCTGATTGTTAGGGGCAGGTGGTTCACACCAGTTTTATTTTTATTGAAAAGAACCTTGTTGAGGAAACCATTTAATTATTTATTAGTTATTTCATATTTGCTTTCTATATGGCTGGATGTCCCTTGCGGCTTCTCTGATGTGTCTCGAGTCTAATATACTCAAGATCGTTTAAGTTATTATGTATTGGATGAAGATTTTATATTTGTTTGCATACTCTTTGTTAGTAGTCCATGTAATGAAGTTTGAATTTCTAAGGACAATACAACATGTCAATTAATATGCTTCAATGGTCTGAATCTGCATTTCGGAAATTAACAAGTTTGAGTATTTGTATTGTTGCGAGAAACTGAACATCAAAGAAATCTTTTCGGGTTGATTCTGCCTCTCGAGTTTTCTGTCCTTGTTGGTGGAGGATTTAACTGAGTTTTTCATTCAATGCAGAAGATTCAAATGAAAATGGCATTAAGGAACAATATAAACAGAACCAGAAATCCAACGGTGCTTATACTTTTAATGGCCACCGAGCTGGTGAAGCAGCAGCAATTGCGTACGAACATGGTGCTGATATCGAGGTGCTGATGCCAAAGCTTCGTCACTCAGACTACTATACAGAGCCTCGAATCCAAGAGCTGGCTGCTAAGGAAAGGGCTGAACCTGGATATTGCAGGCGAGTGAAGGATTTTGTGGTTGGACGACATGGGTGTGGTAGCATTAAGTTCATTGGGGAGACAGATGTGCGGGGTCTTGATCTAGAATCTCTTGTCCAGTTTAATAACCGAGAAGTGATAGTATACATGGATGAGAGTAAAAAGCCTCCTATTGGGCAAGGTCTAAATAAGGCAGCTGAGGTGACACTTCTTAACATAAAGTGCTTTGACAAGAGAACTGGACAGCACTATACAGAAGGGCCAAGAATTGATAAGTACAGGGAAATGCTTAGAAGAAAAGCCGAGGATCAGAGTGCTGAGTTTGTGTCTTATGACCCAGTTAAAGGAGAATGGAAGTTCAGAGTCAACCACTTCAGCAAGTACAAGCTCGAAGAAGATGATGAAGGCTACGACGAGGAGCAAAAAGCTCCTTGAGGATGCTGAAATTTAGTACAACATACATGATGTTTAAGAAGCTTTTCCTTTTTGGGTGATGTTGCGTATGTATAGAATTTTCAGCAGGTCTTGTAGTGTCATGCAGTTGGCTTTGTTGTTGTGACATTTTTTTTAGGTAGTTTCATGTTCTTTTTGTTCTTGGCTGTTGGGTTTGAATGCCACCACTTGCTGAACGATTGAATTTTAAATGTTATACTTTTAAGAGACCTTCCTTTTCTATCGTGGGGTTTACGAAGGGCAGAGCATACCCAGCGACGGATCCATTTTTTTAAAATTATATAAGATGTATTTTACTCCATTTAGATAATAAATGTATAAATGACCCCAGTAAATTATTGTATATATCAAACGACCTCAGTGATTTTTTTAATTACATATGATATATTTTACTCCATTTAGATAATAAATGTATAAATAACCGCAGTCAATTATTGTGTATATTAAATGGCCCCAGTGAAATTTTTTCCTGGATCCGTCACTGAGCATACCAATGTTTTGTTCATTGCTATTTTTTGCATATTGGCCTTGGTGGGGGGAGGGGGGGTGGGGGTGGGGGTTCAGGTTGAATAATATAGGTTCTCACCACCTGCGCTACACATCTCGGCTCAGTGGAATGTGTAACCTGTCTGCTCTTTCTATTCAACTACATTTGGTTCCTCTAACGCAGAAGTGTGGGACAACCCGCACACACAACCACCCGGGAAGATGGCATTGCTGGCAAAAGCCGTCTGGCGGTGCCGTTAGGGAGTATTACTTGTGTACAATATCATTTCTAGCTTAATCTAGTCAACAAAATATAAACTAATGACTTTGCTAGGTGATTAAATTTTATCCAATTAATTGGTTAAATTGGGGCAAAATTTTAAAGTACTTGTTGAATTCATTATGCCAAAAAGGTTGAATAGTGTTTAATTTATATTTTTAGCTAATTTTTACTTAGCGATTAATCATTTTCCCATAAACTAATTCCGAATGAAGTCTTACATCTCATTTTACATAGCTAAAAATATGTTCTTCCATTTCAAAATAGTCCAAATGTCTCGTCACATTCCGTAGTCCATCTAAGCAGTCCGGCTCCTATGCGGAACAGGGATTATTCCGCATGTGCGGAACAATCTCAGCCGTCGGATGAGATTTTGAACGATCCGAATGAAGTCTTACATCTCATTTTACATAGCTAAAAATATGTTCTTCCATTTCAAAATAGTCCAAATGTCTCGTCACATTCCGTAGTCCATCTAAGCGGTCCAGCTCCTATGCGGAACAGGATTATTCCGCACGTGGGGAACAATCTCAGCCGTCGGATGAGATTTTGAACGGTCCAGATCTGGAGAGAGAAAAGTTGCGGCTGGACTTAAAATATTAAAAAAAAAAAAAATTCTCTCTCCAAACCTGGACCGTTAAAAAATCTCATCTGACAGCTGATAGCTTGTCCCGCATAGGAGCCGGGGCGCCATCTAAGGCATTAATACGTTTGGACATTTAAAGCTCTGAAAGCAATGGCAAGAACAAGCCAAGCCGAGCCGAGCATTCTGTACTTTAACTGATAACTTTAATTTTAACTAATGACTTGAAAATGTCTAATCTACCAATGAGATACTGAACTCATAACAAAAAAATTAATAATCCAATTTTTTTTTTTTTTTTTTTGTTTGATTAAACTTAAACATAACATATGATTTACATCATAACTTAACGAAGTACTATAACATATCTTATGTGTTCTTACAAACAACAAAGAAATAACAAGGTTCAAAAGATAAAACACAAAACTATCTAATATATAATATCTATATATATATGAGAGATTGGGATGGGGGAAACAAAGGAAACAAAAATATAATATCTATATATAGAGATTGGGATTGGGGGAAACATAAAGAAGCATCAGTCGTGTGCTTTGGGGGCTGGGAGACGTGCTTAACACAAATAAAAAGGAGGCAGCCAGTAGGCTGCTTTGAGCCGCGAGAGTCACAGTGAGAGGATTTAGTGAGTTTTGATTTTTGGTCAGAACTTTAAGAGATCACCGATGGAGCGTTACTCGTTCGTTTTTTACCCATAATATACATATTCAAAGGTGTTCGTGTTAGGTTCGAGTGAGCTCAGACGGAACGTCATTCTGAGTCCTGAACAGAAAGTTATCGCACCGAGAGCGGGGCTGGGGCAGTGCTGTTACGGGTTTGTGTGTTTAATTGCCTTTGATCGAGATAGAGACCCTATCCTTACATTATTTTATGTCCAGAATTGTATATATATGTTGGGTAGTGTTTCGTAATTGTTTAATTATTGATTATACGTGAATTATTGCATAAACTGTCGGTTTACGAATTAATTGCACGTTCGTATTTATCGTTTTGTTAATTGGTTTTCCTATCTTTAATTGATTATGTTCACATATGATGTAACATGAATTGATTTACTGTGTATCCTATTTGTTATACATGATTATTATTGTTGATATATCCAAGAACTGTTATTTGTTTAATTGTTTAGCATGCCTATTGTTTATTGCTTTGGTCGTCCTATTTGGTCCAGTCGTCTTTAGTCCTATTTGGTTTTGGTCGACCGAGTCATCACCCTATTTTGAGCTCGTGTCAAGGATCTACTCAATGAAAGGACTCATTGTAATACCCGTAACTTTTCGCGTACGTGTTATTTTACGTGTAATTTATTTTCATGTGATTTATTTCGTAGACGTATTTTATTTAATGTCATTACGTGATTACGTGCCTAATTAATTTTTTATAACATGTTGCATGTTACATTTTTGGTACAATTCGTTGTGGGGCGTTTTGTACGTGTATCGTAATTAGGGAACTTAAATTGTGTTTCACTTAGATGATGGATTGGAATTAATTAGGAATTTTATTGTATTAGAAAAATCACAATAATAAAATAGGAATTAAATAATATATATTATAGGGAAAGGAAATATTTTAATAAGTAAAATAAAAGAAAAAGATAGAAGGCAAATCGTGGGTGTAGAGGTGTGGAGAGCAAGCAAAATAAGGAAATGGCAGAACGTGGGATTGAGGGCATCATGGGCAGTGGAGTTCATGGGGTCATTTGATCAGGGGATTGATGGGCATTGGTAAACGTGCACAATCAAGAAATTATATAAAGGGAGGCAGAGAGCTACTCTCACACTCACCAAGGGAAAATAAAAGAAAGCAGAGGGAAAAAAAAAGAAAATATTTTGAGAACTCAACTTTCTGTTAAGAACTTTAAGAGGTCAGCGAGAGAGCATTTTCTCCACTGTTTTTGACGCACAATATATCGAAACGAAGGCGTTCGAATAAGCTTTGAGTGAGCGTAGACGGAACGCCATTCCGATTCCCGAGCAGAAAGTTATAGCTCCGTGAGTAAGACTGGGCAATGCTGTTTCAGATTTTCTGTTATTAAATTGTCTTCGTAAGAGGTAGGGACCTTTACGTCATTTAATTCTCGCATATAACTGCACAGTAAAAGCGAATATACTATTCAATTACAAAATAATTGCACGAATTGTGTTTATTGCTTTCGATATTATATAAACTGTTTTGGACTTGATTTAAATGCGTTATAATCTGAATCGTAAATTGAATTAATGTGTTATTATACTTGAAATTACTTAATTCGTTATTGTTAAGTGTTATACGTGTAACGTGGATCGTAATTGGCTATTTTACGAACTTGTTTAGTTATTTATCGTTTTGGTCGTCCTTATTTGGTTGTCGTCGTTTAGTCCTTCTTGGTTTTGGTCGACCGAGTCGTCGCCCTATTTTGAGCTCGTGTCTAGAACCTACTAAATGATAGGACTCGTCCAAAAGGTATAAACGTGAGCACGATGAGGTGCGAATTTGGTGATCCCGGGGATCATGCGTGGCACTTCATGGACCTTCACCTGATGAGGGAAAAATCATTGGGACTGTAATGGTTTTGTGGAGTCCAAGTTGTTGGATGATGATACAATGTAGGATGAGTCCTTAAGGCGTGAACCCGTTCGTTCAGGGGGTGAAATTGAACCCAGTGCGTATGAACTTCTTGGGGTCTTCCTAACAAGGAAAAGTGTTAGGGCCGTTACAGTTGTTGTCGTGTAGTCGTGACTAGATACTTGAGCTCGAAATGTGGGAAGTCGTGTCACAGCGGTAGCTATACTCTTAGTGTCTTAGCAAGTATACAATTCGTGCGTACCGTTTGGACAGAGCACGGTGCCCTTAGTACATTCGGTTGTATAAGTGCTTGGACATGATGAGCGTGGTTATTTAGCTTGTTTGTTATCTTAACTAGTTGTTCTTGTCCTATTTGATACTTGTGATTGTCGGTCCCTACTGAGCACCGGGGAGCTCAGTGTTAGTAGTGCCCTAGGACCATTAGCATATGTTGTACGTTTTATATCTTTTTGAGCATTTCATATGAATAGTTAATTTTGCTTATGAACATCAAATGCGTGATTTGATAGTAAAACTCATTTGCTTATGTAATTACTATTCTAGTTGTGGGGGGAAAAAGAACTTCAAGAAGAAGTTGAAGAACCCAGACGTAGCAAAAGAGCTAGAAGTGAAAAGTCATTAATTTGGGTCCGATTTCCAAACTTATTTGTTAGAAAATGATCCTTTGACTTATAGAGAAGAAATTACTTCTCCAGATTCTGACTTATGGAAAGAAGCAATTGATAGTGAAATAAATTCAATTCTTCAAAACCATACACGGGAACTTGTGGAACTTCCATCATGTTGTAAAACATTAGGTCACAAATGGATCTTTAAAAGAAAGATGAAACCTGATGGTACAATTGACAAGTACAATGCAAGACTTGTAATTAAAGGATACACACAAACTGAGGGTGTTGATTATTTTGACACATATGCCCCTGTATCTAGAAAAACATCAATTAGGTTAATTATTGCTTTTGCAACCTTGTTTGATTTAGAGATCCATCAAGTGGATGTGAAAACAGTTTTCCTTAATGGAAACTGGAAGAAGAAATATATATATATATATATATATGGAACAACCTGAAGGATATGTTGTTCCAGGCCAAGAAAACAAGATGTGTAGACTTGTCAAATCACTGTATGGATTAAAACAAGCACCTAAACAATGGCATGAGAAATTTGATAGTGAATGCTATCAACTGGTTTTCAAATAAACCATAGTGATAAATGTGTCTACGTGAAAGGAAGAAAAGACGATTATGTAATAGTCTGTCTTTACATAGATGACATGATAATTATTGGTAACTAAGAAAATATTAAAGTTACCAAGAAATTGTTGTCGCAAAACTTCGATATGAAGGACATGGGGCATGTTGATGTAATACTCGGAATGAAGATTACCAAAACATCATATGGATATTTACTTTCTCAAAGACATTATATTGAAAAAATATTAGACAAATTTGATAAAAGGAAGTGATTTAATTGCGAGAACACCTATGGAAGTAGGTGCTAATCTTCACAAGAATCGTGGAGAAGGTGTGCGACAACTTGAATATTCTAGAATCATAGGCAGTCTAATGTATCTCATGGATTGTACTAGACCAGATATTGCAAACTCAGTCAACAGACTGGCGAGGTATACAAGTAATTACAGTTATGAGCACTGGAAAGCGTTAGTTAGATTACTTAGATATATAAGGTACACTGCTAACTATGGATTATTTTATACAAGATATCCAACTGTACTTGAAGGGTACACTGATGCAAATTGGATAGCAGATTCTAAAAATATAAAATCCACAAGCGGATACATTTTTGTAACTGGAGGTGCAGCGGTTTCATGGAAATCATGCAAACAAACTTGTATTGCGAGATCAACTATGGAATCAGAATTCATAGCTATGGATCTAGCAGGCGAAGAGGCCGAATGATTACGTGGGTTTTTGGAAGATGTTCCAATGTTTACAAAACCAATGCCACAAGTTAGCTTACATTGTTATAGCATGTCAGCTATTGGTAGAGCAAAGAATAATGTGTATAATGGGAAGTCTAGATATATACGTCGCAAACATAAATCCGTAAAGAAACTTTTGAAAATCGGTGTTATTGCTTTGGATTTTGTGAGATCCAAAGAAAATATAGCAGGCCCATTAACAAAAGGTCTAACGAGAGATCTTGTAGAGATTTCAATGGCAACCCTACCTGAATTGTAAAGCACAATTGCAGGTTCAAAGGGAAAACTGAATTGGGGGGGGGGGGGGAATCGAACAAAGCTCTCCGGAAAAGAGTTCCCAGCTCATTCCTAAGGTGAAAAGAGTGATAGACCAATCCATTGGAGGATAAACGAAAGTTTTCAATGATCCTTATAAGTATTATGTGAAGTATGACATGATACTTCTAAATATGAGATCACCTATATCGAATGTGAAGGGGCCACTTCTATCAGATAACTTCAGGGCTAAATCTCTAGAGCTTTCGATGAACATTTCCAAGGTTGTCCAGGGCAGAAATGGACAACAACGAAAGAATCGATTAACAGTAGAGAGAAATCGTTGTGTGAGCATCATTGTCTTGACACACAAAAAACGTTGAATAGTTCAAGGCATCGCGTCCACTGGTTAGCAAATGTATTCGATGGTATTTCACTAGGGAAGGTTCAAAGTTCACAACTACCTATCTCGATGCAACGAATTCTTGCCGAACTCTTGCATTGCCTTTCATGTGCATTTTTTGAAATATTTTTCATTCATGTGGGGGATTGTTGGAGAAATTAGTTTTCTAAAGGATTTAATGTATAATTAAAGTGTCATGAGGAAATTGTTTAGCCAATTTTATTATATGTTACACCGCTCGGTTTTGAATGTTATTGAGATTATCATGAAGTGGGTTGCGCAAGCTTCACGATGATATATAACATGTGAGAAAACAAATTAATAGTGTGAATGATAAATTGGTTTTAGTGGGGTGGATGAAATGTGGAAAATGAGTTTTAACCTCATATCCCACATGGGAAACTCATGGAAGTGGAAATCAATTTATAAGGAAAAAATGGACCACATGAGTTTAAATTTTGTTACTTATATTATGCCTCATGTGAGAACCTCGTACGCGCCCGCGTAGGGGGCGCAAACGGAAGGCCTGTTGATACCAAAATAGCTTGAACTTGTGTGCAGGCGCGACCTGCGTACACGAATGTTGGACCAAAACTCACGGGCCTGATCAACCTACGTTTTGCTTCTGATCTGTTTTTGGTATTCCAAAATGTTGAGATAATACTGAATGTCTGTATACTGAAGTCTGTACAGAATTTATTGCAGGACTAAACAGTCTACATTCAGAGATCTTTATCTCTATCTGTTTGCATTCAGAGAATTTATCTCAGATTGTTTCCATTCAGAGAATGAATTCTCAGACTGTTTACATTCTTTTTCAGCCTATAAAAAAGGCAGAGTTGGCTGGCAGAAAAAATAATCCCGAAATTCTATTTTCTTCCTCTTCATACTGATTTTCTGCACTTGCATACCATATTTTTCCTGAGAGTTCTGCTGTCAATCCATTTGAAGATACTGTTTCTTCTGCTTCATAGAAACAGTTGGATTGGACGTTGTACCTTGGGAGTTCATTGTTCTAGACGGCCTGCAGCTGATAAAGGCACGACAAATTGAACTTAAGGGGGGAGCGGAATACTGTTGTCTCGTCCAGGATATTAATCCAAACCGGTTGAGGTTCTGAGTTTTAATTTTTATTACTATTTTCAGTATGGTTCTTCAGTAATAAGCAATTTAAACAAGTGCAGTAATCTTTGTTCAGTATTTTATTTTTTCAGTGCTATTTTTTTTATTATTTATTTTCTGGAATAAATTTAATAAGCAGTAGCAATGTACTGATTCTAAGGTTAAATTAGTAGTAATTATTTCAGTAAAACCATAAATTATAGTTACCAACACTAATTGACAATATGAACTTTTTGGTTAGGTTAATTGGTTAATTTTGGAGGAAGGTTAATGTATGTAGGGGTGCCATTTAAGATAAGGTCAAGAAGAGGGATGTACCTATTGATTGGTTGCCTACTTTGGAGTTACAACCTTCCAGAAATCTGGAGTTTAGATAGTTTATAAATAGAGAAGGAAAGTAGTGAAGGAAAAGAAAGAAAAAGAGAGAAAATAAGAGTGCTGGAAAATCTGGACAGCAAGTAAGAACACTTTGCCAGACATAGAAAATCATATCGGATTACTCCCATATTTTAACCATAGATACTAGACTTCCTAAACTAGATTCTGATTGAAGGAATTTCCATTCTAAGTTTTGGATTAGGAGATATCATCATCGGAGTAGAAGGTTGTGTCAGTTCGAGTAGAATCAGAGTGCTGAGGATAGATCATCAAGTTGAAGTAGCAATTGAAGCTTGATCGACCCCATTCTTTTTCCTAAAATTAATTCTTCGTGTTTCTAATCGTTGCATGTTAGCATTTAATTATTGCATGTTATGTTTTCATTAATTGCCCTAAAATGAATTTACGTGTCATGAAATGTGATTACGTGCCAATTATTTGTTATGACTTGATTACGTTTTATATGCGATGTACGATTAGTTTAAGGGGCACATATAGAGACTTGGTAAGTTGTGGGACTTGAGTGTAGGCATTGGGAATTGTTGAGGCTCTTTTGTAATATTTTAAAAGGCATTTGGAAGTTGGAGTTATGGCGGGAGAGAGAGTAATTGTTGAGAGAGAGAGAGAGAGAGAGAAATTGAGAGATGAAAGGTGTTTCGGAGGATTGACATAGCTATCGTTGTCGGAATTGAGTGATTTTTTAGGCGTTTCGAAGGTAATTGAAGGGGATATGTTTGGGATTTGACGGATTGCGATTCCAACTTCTGAGCATTTAATAATTGCTGTTTGAAGTTGATCATTTTCCTAGTTTTGATGATTTCGATTTTTTGGAGTTTATTGCTTAAGTTGATAATGTAAGGATCTATTACCCTTGAATTTCAGTCCTTAAATCAATATGAAATGTCATTTTACATAAATTTACTGAATTGCTATGAACTGGATTTCAATCATGTTTTATTTGCATTCAAATTGGATGAGGCATTGGTGTTAATTTTAATTGCTTGTGAGTTTGATAATTAGAATTGTGCATTTAGTAATTGTTAATTGATTGATTGTCATTTTGGGGTCTATGTGTTTCATTCCCAATTACACCTCTTGTTTTTCGATGATCCTATTCCAGGACATCGTCAAACTCATAATATTTTGAGTGTCCGGGAGCACTATCGGTCAGTTTAGTTAATCGGACTCGTTTCCTAACGAGGATAAAAAGTAGGGCTATTAACTGTTGTTGTGGAGCTCACAAGGGTGAACGGTGACACAACTGATGTGTCCTTAAACTTAGGCTCCGTCGTTTGGAGGGAAATAATATTCCAATCCATGTTAAGTTCAGTCAGGCCCTCCTTAATGGGAAATGAATAGTTAAGGGTTGTTAACAGATATTTAGAGTCATAGCCAGACAAATCAGCTCAATTATGTGAAGTTATATGTTTGTCATTGCTAGAATTGTATCCAATAGTTTGACATGAAAAATCGTTTGAAGTGCATGAGTAGTTCAGGGTGCTTGTAGCATAATTTCCGATATGTTTGTGTCAGATAAGTTGGATATAGTTTGAGCATGTTAAGTGGTTGATTTGTAAGTGTTATGGTATGTGGTTGAGAGTCAAAGTGAGGTATTTTGGGCTGGTATTTCGAATTGTGCAGAAATCTCATTTTCCTTTGTTAAGTTGTGCATGAAAAAGCCTATACTGTATCTCGGTCGACCAGAGCTCTTTTACTTGTCGTCCGGAAAAACTATTGAGGTTGATTACAGATGACGGGTAGTGAATTTGTTAGTAGTGCCCTATGACCATTAACATATGTTGTGCGTTTTATATATTTTGAGCATGTAATTTGAATTAGTTAATTTTGCTTTTGAACATCAAATATGTGATTTGATAGTAAAACTCATTAGCTTATGCAATTACTATTCTGATTGTCCCTAGTTTTATATAATGCTCTATACAGTGAAATAAAACTAGTATGATGTTTGATTGATGATTATGTTTTACTAATCATGTGTAATGGATACAAATCATATCATATATACAATATATTATGATATATTGTATCGGACGTGATCCGAAAGAGAAGTAATACTTCATGGTTCTTTAGTCATAAGTATTACTTCCTCAATACTATTTGGAATCTTTAGACCTTATGATCGGATGTAGCATCCTATCATGGCTTGAATGTGAGAGGCATTGTAAGGGATTTGTCCCTCTCTTATTAGAGAGAGATATCTGTGGGGCCCTTGATAGGGAAAACTTTATAAATGCATGGCCGTGCTCAAATGTATTTAATATAGTGGTTATTAAATAATTTTTGTTGGAACAGTCTACTTGGAGATCGAGCATAAATACAATTAAGCTTTATAAGGTGACAACTACCTTGCCTAATGCTTAATTTGGATATCGCGAGACAAATGGATTAAATAGTGGATTGATATTATAAGGTTCCACCGTACATTCATTCACTCTGGGTAGTCATAATATCCTGCTAGGGATCGCTTGTGATTTATGAATACATACTACTACTAAGTGTGTTTTCATTGCCATTGTGATATGAACCTACAAGGTCACACGCATAGACGAGTTAACGAGCTTCATGTCCAGATTCAATGAATCGAGAATGTGTATAGGTTCATTGTATATGACATTTATGTTTCTAAGAATAATAAAATGTTATTATTTGAATTAGAGATTAAGGATGCGCATTTTCGGCATTTGGCTTTCGCTGAGATTACGCGGGAGTTATTATGCGATAAACCCTCACACTACAAGAAGAGGTTGGGATTACTTGGGAGTTGGTTCTCGGAACAAACTCTCACGCCCTATATAATCTCTTTTGGGGCGAAACCCTAACATACTTTTGAGCCGCAAAACATAAATATCTGAAATCAGATTTCTTTCCTTCTCTTCTCTCTAAATTCCCGAGACTCAGAAAACGAAGAGCTAGCAGTTGCTGCTCGTTTCGTCGCGTGGATATCGGTAGAGAGAAATTTCGCAATAGAAGACTTTTGGTGGTAGTAGCACAACATCAGTTTTCAGAAACCATTAACCGAAAATCGTAAGTATTTTCGTATGTTTTTCGATTCCTATGGTATGAGCGGATCCTTCCGGGGACGATTCATGGGTGTTTAAAACGAGTTTCTACCCATGAATCCCTTCAGGATTTTGGTCGACTAAGATGGAAATCTCATTGACCGTAGTTGTTGTTGACAAAGCTTAGCCTTCGGTCGTCCAGAATTTTGGGACAATGTTTATGTCCTGATCTCGTATGATTGGCTCAATCGACCGGACCCCTTGCAGTTGTCTGAATCTCTGTTTTGTCTATTGTTCAGTTTTTCGTTTTTTATGCGTTTAAGATATATTCTTTACAGTTTAAAGTATTTTGCAAGTTATTTCCGTTTAGTTCTGAACAAATGCTTTGGGTTGTGATATATTTATCGAGTCATATTTGATATTTCATACCAATGGTGATCGATGCTTACTGAGCTAGTTAGTTCACCCCTTTATTTTTTTCTCCTTTTGCATATGAGTTTATTGAGGGTGTTATTGATGAGACCTTCGAGGAGGATTACGAGAAATACTTAGTTTGACTTGTAATAGTGTGGCTTATGGCACACTTATTGTAATTAGTATTTCCGTTGAACATTAGAATTCTTTTTCATGATGTAATAGAACTTATGGATATTGTAACTTTTCTTTTAGGTAATGACAACTATTGAAGTTTCCTTTTTAGTTATCGGGTTCGATATTCCATTGACTTGGGCGCTGTCTGGTAATCACTCGAGTTACGGGGTGTGGCAGTTTCCCTATGTTACTATACTCTCCTACTATTCAATTTTTATTATTCCTCCATTTGCATTTTGATTAAAGTATTCAATGACAGTATAATAGTATGACTTTTATGCACGCATGTCAGATTTTGTCGCATGTACATCAAATATATCAAACCCATTAAAGATGATTCATTTTTTGTCACTCAATCGAAGATAAATCCTTTTGATTCCCTCCAATTTTATATAGTGCAGAAAGCTGTTGAGTGATGTAGGACAAATTAGCAAAACGGTTCCACACGAGAAAACACTAAAATTCTACTAATTACGAAACGAAAGGCTGTAATTTATTACTGAAAATTGCGGGAAATAATAGAAGATAAATCCTTAGCATCACATTAAGAGAACCTTAGATGTCACACCAAGGAACCGTAAGGCGTCACACCTTGAATTGCATCACACAAAGGGTTTACATAATCACTCTACAGAATCTCTCTGAATAACTATCACCTCCCTGTTAAATAGCGAACAACTCTATTTATTGACTCAGACTATAACCTAAACAAACTAGGAAAGGACTCTTAAATTACTCAAAGCTACATCTTGTAGAATAAGGCTTGATGAAGCTGCCATGACCAACTAGTTTATTTACCTTAGGAATGAATGTTTTTTTTTTGTTGGAAAGGGATCAACTTTATCATTATCAACTGAAGCACTTTACATTGGTATATCACAAAGAATAACTAAATCAGGCATCTAGACAAAAAAACTTTCATGGGCAGTGAGCAAAAAAGAAAGGTTAGCATGGATACTACCCTCTATCCAAAAAAATCAACTTTATCATTATCAACTGAAGCACTTTACATAGGTATATCACAAAGAATAACTAAATCAGGCATCTAGACAAAAAAAACTTTCATGGCCAGTGAGCAAAAAAGAAAGGTTAGCATGGATACTACCCTCTATTCAACAAAACAGCTAATCTAGCTTCTAGAATCCTCTCCCATTGATCAAGCAATGTCAAAACTTTTGTGAGAATTGTCTTGATCATATGTAGAGGACCCGGAATAGTTACAGATTTTTCAAAAACCAAGCTGGTTTCTCCAGCACCATAAGTAAATTAAAGTTTCCCTAAAGATATATCGTCGCTACTCTATACTAAATTGCGATCTAATCCTACCAGCCAAGTTATCATCAATCCAATCAGAAGGAGGCATAAAAGAAAAGAACAAGACTTGTTGTCCATGTGCTATCAACTTACTACAAATCTCTCTCGCCTTCTTGAAATCACGCAGAACTTGCAATATAGTTTCCTCCTCCGGGCACTGCATGCGTGTATGCATGTTGATGATATGTCTTTGATAGAGTAAATCCATATTTGCTAGTCTGCCAATTTTGACATTCCAAAGGTGCAATGAGGCTCTTGTGAGGCATTGGAATTGCCATATTTCATCCCAACTTGTTACCTCATCACCAGTCACTCCTTTTAACTTTCTCATCACAGAGGATAAGGAATATTGACCATTGTGAGTATACTTCCATTTCCACTTATCTTTAGGTGCACCAATGCCCCCCAACTGAAGGCTTTACAACTTAAGAATCATGTTGGTAGGTTGTATAGCTTGAAGTTCATCCCACTTCCACCCAACTCCCTGGACCCAATAATCTCTAACTGTAAGATGAGCGTCGCGATCACTGACCTCACTAATGGCATGTGCAAGAAGAGGCTCGTTTTCCATCTCAAAAGATGATGGATACACCATCATTCGCTTCCCATTGGATACCTTCCAAGAGTATATTTCTACTATGCAACATTCCCTTCCATGTTGAAGAAGTTCCAGTGAGTATATTTCTACTATGCAACATTCCCTTCCATGTTGAAGAAGTTCCAGTAGTAATTAAACGCCCCCTTGAGATGTACTTAGCCTGTAAAATTACGTGTCATAAACTGTCCTCCTCCTACAGAAATCTCCAACTCAACTTTGTCATCCAAGCAATATTGAGTTGCTTAAGATCCTAAATACCAAGCCCACCTTTGTAGTTTGGCTGGCAGATGGTTTCCCAAGCAATTGAATGGAAACTTCTTTGATCTCCAGAGCCCCCTAAAAGAAATATCTGTTAATCTTCTAGCAACCCCACAGGGTAGCTTGACTGTTTGCATCACATAAGAGATAACAGTCGTCGTGACATACTTAATTAATTGCAATCTCGCTCCTTTAGATAGAATCTTACTTTTCCAGCCATTTAGTTTCTTCCAGATCATGCCCAACAGTGGGATAAACAAGGCCTTCTCAAATCTGTCTTGCACCAAAGGTACGACGAGATATTCCCCAAGATTTTTAGTTAATGGGAACCCAAAAGACAAACTAAGCAACTCAGCAGTTGAATATCGGATATTCTTAGAGATAAAAAGTTTTGACTTAGACATATTAACCTTCTCACCTAATTCCATGAAGAAGTCAGATAGTACTCTTTCTATGCTTGTTGCCTAAGCCTCAGTAGCTTACCCAAACAAAAGTAAATCATCTGCAAATAGAAGTTGTTCCAATTTAGGGCCAGACCTAGTAAAGTCCAGTTGCTTCCAATTACCTTTGGCGACCTCATTGTCAATTCGATGACTCAAAGTCTCCAAGCATAGCACGAACAAGTAAGGGAAGAGTGAATCTCCTTGTCTCAATCCTCTCTTGGGACATAAAGCAGTTTGTCTCTCCCCATTCCGTATAACAAGTCTTGTTTTGGTGATAATATTCATAATAACCTTTCGGAGCTGGGTGCCGAATCCCACAATTGTGAGAACTCGTTCAAAAAAACTCCACTGTATTCGATCATACGCCTTTTCCAAGTCCACTTTTAGGAGCAACCACCATTTTTTCCTCTTTTCTTTCTTATGGTATCCAATGCTTCTTGTGCTATTATTATGTTGTTTGTGATCTGCCTCCCTAGAATGAAGCTAGAATGGGAAGGGCTCGCCAGATGATTCATCAATGGTTTCAATCTGTTTGCAATAACCTTAGTCACCAATTTGATGAGAACGTTGCACAACGCAATGGGTCTTAACTGTGCCATGGATTGAGTGGGATCAACTTTTGGGATAAGGGCAATCAGACTGTCATTAGAACCAATTAGAATGTCCCCAATTGCAAAATATTGTTGTATACATGTGATAGTTGAAGCTCCAACCTTATTCCAAAATTTCTGAAAGAAGGCCACAGTTATAACGTCCGGTCCTGGTGCCTTTCCTGATTCCATCTGAAACAGAGCCTTATGGATTTCAGCGCCAGTTACTTCTTTATTCAACAGTTGAAGGTCTTTGTCTGGTTGGGTCGGAAAATTCCACTGTCGGGGTCACAAGGTGTATTAGGAGGCGCTTTGTAAAGGTTCTTGTAATATTCAGTTCCATTGGCTTTGAGGATCAACTCATCATCAAACCACTACCCTTGATCATTATTTAACCTCAAAATCCTGGTTTTCCTTCTTCTTGCCAAAACTGACATATGGAAAAAACGGGTGTTTCTCTCCCCATCTTTTAGCCATTTCTTTCTAGGAAAGTCTTCAATACGAGTGTTCTTTTTCCAGTAGTTCATCCAGTTCAGAAGCCAGCTTCTCTTCCAAGTTCATTAGGTAGTCAGATTCTCTAAGTTCCAGAACCCTTTGTATACTATTGAATCTAGCAATACAACTCTTTTTTTCTTCGAAAATGTTGTCAAAAGACTCTCAATTCCATATTTGATTTGCTGTCTTGAAATAATCTAAACAAGTAGGCAAACCGACATCCTCTTGTTCCTAGATACTACTAACAATTTGCTTGAATTCCGGATGATCATAACAACTATCAAGCATCCTGAATCCCCTATCAGAATTACTAGTCACTTGTCTGTTTGATACATATCATGATAGGGTGGTGATCATACATAGTTCGAACAAGGTGGTGAACATTGGCATTTGGAAACTTTACCCTTCAGTCCTTGTTACACCAAGTCCTGTCAATTATTTCCTTAATGTTCGCCTTACCTCTTCTTTTATTTGTCAATGTGAACTTTGGTCCAGAAAAACCCAAATCTATGAACTCGCACCCATCGATAACTTCCCATAACCTACACACATGTTTCCAATTAATATGTTTACCCCTTCTTCTCATCTGGCCTGAGAACCTGGTTCCAGTCCCCCCCCCCCCAAACAAGCCAAGGACAAGTGACCAGTGAACCAAGTTGTTTTATATATTGCCACAATGACTCCCTAAAACCAAGTTTAGGTGAGGTGTAGATAACAGATAAAATCCAATCCACTAACATATTATTTTGGATCACCACCGTGACAATCTGATCATTTAAAAAAACGACCTCTAACTCAACTACCTCAGGGTTCCAAAATAACCAAATACCCCCAACAAATCCCCGAGCTTCGACGCCCGCAAAAGACTTCATGTCAGATTGTTGTGCCAATCTCATAGCATACAAACTACTGACCCTCGTTTCTACCAAGGCTAAAATACTAGGCTTATGATTCTTAATCATCGTTAACATATGTCTTAAGAATTTCTGCGATCCTGCCCCCCGACAATTCTAAAATATGAAATTCATAAAAAAAAAAAAAAAAAACAATTACTAAATGGGAGAAAAAAGCTATGGTGGCATATTAAAATATAAATATGAAAATGAAAAAACTAAACATATTTGTAGATACTATTCTGGAACATTTAAAGATAATGAACAAAAATGGGAAATTAATAGGAAAGAACTATTAGCTGTATTAAAAGCAATTTTACATTTTGAAATATATGTTATTCATACTAGATTTATATTAAGGACTGATAATACACAGGTAAAATATTGGTTACAAAGTAAATTAAATATGTTTTAAATATGTATCTAATACGTGAAAAAAGATTATTAAAACTATTAAGTAAATCTCTTCCTAATGAAATCATTACCCATATAATGAACATAGTCGATACTTATAATAAGGAACAAGAGATATTAGACATGATTTATGAAGATCCTAGTTATTTGAGATGTATAGATGCCCTGAGAATTTAATAAAATATCATCAATATATATTACACAATTATCTATATCTTTAAATATTTTATCCATAAATGCCTGAAACCTTCCTGGAGCATTTTTATATCCAAAAGGTAAAACAACTCATATAAATATAACTTATTCAGGAAATGTGTTAGTAATTCCTAGAGAAAGAGATAATATATGGCTAATATAGATAATTTTGTCTATATATTAATAAAAAATTATAGTAAATGGATATAATAGTAGATATTATACAGCATTTGTTGATTCAGGAGGTAAGATAAATATTTGTAAAAAGAATTGTTTACCAGATGAAAATGGGAGAATGTTTTTGCAGACTATCTTTCTAGAAACACCTGAAAGAAAGGAAACAGATATCCCAGAGACATTGGGAAAGATATTACAAAAATTAGAAAAAATGGAGATACAAATCTCTATGCAAGAACAAAAGATATCTGAGCTAATGGCTAAAAAGAAAGAGCCAGTGGCAGAGCTAAGCAGAGATGCTGATCCAGAGATAAGCAGGGATGTTAATCCAGATAGCTCTTGGAAAATTACTTTCAAGTTTACAACTCTCTTTTGTTGTAATATTTTTGGAATATCCTGTGCTTCAATAATATCTTGTTGTGTCGGTATCTCTTCAGGTATAACCATATCTCTTGTTATTCCCATCTTAATCACATGAATTGGGGGTTTTATATGATCATAATATATCTCTGCTGGTGCTGAATAAAATCTAACATAAATCATATCAGCCTTAATTTTATTATACCCATAAAGCTTCTTTCTACATAACCAGGTGTTTCTGATAAACTTATTTTGTTATCTATTAATTGTTTAGCAATTATTCCTACCCATTTTTACGACTTCTTTTGCTACATTTAATGTACAGTCTAAGTTTAACATTCCAGCATAATCTATTTTACTTTCTGTTGGTATATACTTTTCTGGTAACCTATGTTCCTGCTTTAGTTCCTGAAGTTGATGGTTCGGTTTTTGTTCTTGTTGTAGCTGGTTTATCTTCATTCATATTTATGTTATCTATTTTAGTTGTAACGAAGATGAGTGAAATTGAAAAACCTAGAGAAATTAATACAGAAGAAGATAATAATACTGAAAGTAGTATTATAAGACTTATGTTTGATAAAAAGATATTTCAACAAATAGAAAAACAAGATTTTAGTACAACTAAAGATAAGGTATTTAGTATACCAGTATTAAGAAAACTGTTGTCTAAAGAAACTGAAGAATACTATATAGGAAGGTACCGAAAATCCTTCCCAGCACACCAGCATTTGTAAAAACATTCCTTTATCCTTAATAAAAATTTCAGTTATCCAAAACTCTTTAAGTTATTTCTTATTAAAAGCTATAGAAGAAAATAAGAACACAAATAAGGTATGTTTGATTTGTATGAGCTAAATTGATATTCATACTAATGTTATAATCCAGTTTTCATATATGAAACTGTAGCATAACCTTGCTAATTTATTTTTTGTATTAATTCTTAAAACCAAAGTACCAACTAGTAACATAAGGTTGTAAAAGGTCAGCATGGTAGCCACCGTTTTTCCCGTTGTGCCAGGAGGGCTGTAGGGAATTTTTGGCAAGCCAATTTGAATGAATGACCATATGTTATGAATAAGGTATTAGGTAAAAAGAATTCTTACATCAAGAAATATAGGAGTCAGGTTAAACTATAATTAAAGAATATGGCACCTGAATAGTAATAGTAGTATGATAACAAAAGTTCATGACATTTATAATCCTTATTAATAATTTTATTTAAAAAATTGTAATGGATTTACAACTTGATATGCTATGTAAATTAAGAACTAAATATAGAAATACAAAAAATATAGAGTTAATTGATGTATATGTAACAGAAAAAAGATTATTAAAACTATTAAGTAATACTCATAAAACCAGCTATGTTTACTCCACCTCAAGTAAATACCCATTCTCAAAGCCTGTTAGTGGAAAAACAAAACTTTAACCATATAGCCCTGAGATATATACAAAATGCCAAAACAGTTAAGAGAACATGCTATAGACATTAAAATGACTCAAGGAAATACAAAGATACCACTTATTTTATATAATATTTATACTACTGATAAATTGACACCTATAAAAGAGAAATTAGAAAAACTTTATTCAGAAGATCCTATAAAAAATTGGAATAAACATGGTACTTATGTAGAAATAAAACTTAAAGAAGAAAATATTATTATATATCAGAAACCTTTAAAGCAAATTGAGGCTGCTACTTAACTCTTTATATTCTGATATATTAATCATCTTTCTAATCATCATAGGTATTTGATTCATACATAAGATCATTGATTTTCGAAGCATCATTATTTGATTTTAGGGAGATGGTCATTTTCTTATCTAAAATTGTTGATTTACTTAGGGTACCCATACTCATAAAACCAGCTATGTTTACTCCACCTCAAGTAAATACCTATTCTCAAAGCCTGTTAGTGGAAAAACAAAACTTTAACCATATAGCCCTGAGATATATACAAAATGCCAAAACAGTTATTGATTTCTTAAATACAAAACCAACCCAGTTTCCAATAGAACAATTCTATTCTAAAGGATTAGGATATACTACCCAAAAGTTAGTAGAAAGAAAAAATTTATTCTCAGAAGAGTGGGACAGTTAACAAGAATTTTAACATTACAGGTACTAGTAAAAGTATTGCAGGCACAAGCAGGAGCAAAGCATACAATATAAATAATATATAATTTGGTTCTTCTATTATTATTTCTTTTCCTTTTTCTATTTTAGTTAATATTTCTTTAACTTGTTTAATTTCATAAATTTTCTATAATTATTTGTATGTTTATTTTCATATCTTCTACTTGTTCTAAAAAATGTAGAGTTAATTGATGTATATGTAACAGAAAAAAGATTATTAAAACTATTAATTAAATCTCTTCCTAATGAAATCATTACCCATATAATGAACAAAGTCGATACTTATAATAAGGAACAAGAGATATTAGACATGATTTATGAAGATCCTAGCTAGTTATTTAAGATTATCAACATATACTAAAACATTCCATTCATAAAATCCATTAGGTATGGTAAATGCAGTCAAAGGTTTAGATTCTTCCAGTAGTACTTCCAGTTCTATCTGTTGTTTTTCTAAATGTTAGTTTAGTATCTTCAGTTAATTGTTCAAACCATAATTTTACTATACCCATAAAGCTTCTTTCTACATAACCAGGTGTTTCTGATAAACTTATTTTGTTATCTATTAATTGTTTAGCAATTATTCCTACCCATTTTTCGACTTCTTTTGTTACATTTAATGTACAGTCTAAGTTTAACATTCCAGCATAATCTATTTTACTTTCTGTTGGAATATACTTTTCTGGTAACCTATGTTCCCTTATCTTCTTATTTCTTCTAGGTTGTTCATAGGTATATCTAGTATACTCTGGCCTCTTATTAGATTCATATTCTGCTTTAGTTCCTGAAGTTGATGGTTCAGTTTTTGTTCCTGTTGTAGCTGGTTTATCTTCATTCATATTTATGTTATCTATTTTAGTTGTAACTTCATCCATTAATTCTGTATATGTTACACTTTGTGTATCACTAAATTCTTCTTCTTGATTATCTTCATTATCTTCTATGATATTTATTTCAACGGTTTCAATTTTCTTTACTATAACATTTTCTCCTATTTTTCTTAATTCTTTATTTATATTTTTTTATTTCTTGTAATAATTCATTTAATAAAGTTGACTTATCTTTTATTTCTGTTTTTATTGTTTTGAAATATTTTTGATTTTCTTGTTCTAATCTTACTATTTGTTCTGTTTCATTTTCCAAGGTAAAAGTTTCTTTATCTTTTATAAATCTCAACTGATTCTCTCCTATCTTACAAAATTCTCTATCTAAATTTGTTTTATAAATTTTTAACTTAGTGTTATAATATCCATCTATTTTATAACTACTTATTTTCTTTTCGTCTTTATTCATAAAATTCTTTCCTTAGTTTACCTATTTTCATTTCTGGTAATATGTGGCTATATATGTCATATTCTTCTGATCTTTTTATTCTTTTTCCTTCTTCATGTATTAATTTTGGTTCTTCTATTATTATTTCTTTTCCTTTTTCTATTTTAGTTAATATTTCTTTAACTTGTTTAATTTCATTATATACTTATTCTAAATTTTCTATAATTATTTGTATGTTTATTTTCATATCTTCTACTGGTTCTTTCATATTTTTATTGATGTATTATTACCTCTTGTTTATAAGTATGTATTCCTAAATAATTTATTATTGAATCTATTTTAGTTTCCAATCTATCTTGTTTTTCTTTAATTATTCCTAATTGTATTTCTATAGGTATATCTATTTCCTTTATTTATATTTAAATCTTCTCTTATAATTTCTCCTATAACTGTGGGTAATCTTTCTATAGCTAATAATATGTTTTCTTCTTGGTTACTTTCTATAGCTTCTTTTATTTCATCATACAAATTTTCATTTCTACCTAATTTATCATATAAGAATAAATTTGTCCAATTTAACTGCTTATTTTCTTGTAATCCTCCATATCCTGCTAATATAAAAGGTATAGCTTCTCCAAAATCTAAACTTTACATAGGGAAACCTCTAGTACTATCTATTTCTATATTTTCTTTTTTTCTTTTCCCTAATATTTTATGCTTATTACTTACTACATATAAATTTTTACATTTTACTGTCATTACCTTACTATTTTTCAACATTTCTATTCCTGATAACTTCCAATATAACACAAATGCTTTATCTATATTTTGATTTACTAAACTTATAGCATAATTTCCACTAATAACAAATTTATTCTTATATGATAAATTAGGTAGAAATGAAAATTTGTATGATGAAATAAAAGAAGCTATAAAAAGATCGGAAGAATATGACATATATAGCCACATATTACCAGAAATGAAAATAGATAAACTAAGTAAAGAATTTTATGAATAAAGACGAAAAGAAAATAAGTAGTTATAAAATAGATGGATATTATAACACTAAGTTAAAAATTTATAAAACAAATTTAGATGGAGAATTTTGTATGATAGGAGAGAATCAGTTGAGATTAATAAAAGATAAAGAAACGTTTACCTTGGAAAATGAAACAGAACAAATAGTAAGATTAGAACAAGAAAATCAAAAATATTTCAAAACAATAAAAACAGAAATAAAAGATAAGTCAACTTTATTAAATGAATTATTACAAGAAATAAAAAATATAAATAAAGAATTAAGAAACATAGGAGAAAATGTTATAGTAAAGAAAATTGAAACCGCTGAAATAAATATCATAGAAGATAATCAAGAAGAATTATTAAAGCTTGTTTCCAAAAAGGAATAGATACTCCATTAGAAATTTATATAGCAGATGATATAATTACTTATCCTATAGAAAAAAGTATAATAGCAAAAATGAAAGGAAATTTAATATACCAAAAACTAAAATTTATTATTAGTGGCAATTATGCTATAAGTTTAGTAGATCAAAATATAGATAAAGAATTTGTGTTATATTGGAAGTTATCAGGAATAGAAATGTTGAAAAATAGTAAGGTAATGACAATAAAATGTAAAAAATTATATGTAGTAAGTAATAAGCATAAAATATTAGAGAAAAGAAAAATAGAAACTGTACATATAGATAATCCTTTTAAAAGTATAATAAGCATAGTAAATAACATACAAAATACATATACTGAAATACCATATAATGAATTAGCAATAGTACAAGAAAGAATAGGTGAAAGTAGCAGAAAAATGGAAAATTTAAGATTATCAACATCTACTAGAACAGAAAACCAAGAATTACTTATCAACGTCTACTAAAACATTCCATTCATAAAATCCAATATACCAAAAACTAAAATTTATTATTAGTGGCAATTATGCTATAAGTTTAGTAGATCAAAATATAGATAAAGCATTTGTGTTATATTGGAAGTTATCAGGAATAGTAATAAATTTTAGTTTTTGGTATAGAAATACAATTAGGAATAATTAAAGAAAAACAAGATAGACTGGAAACTAAAATAGATTCAATAATAAATTATTTAGGAATACATACGTATAAACAAGAGGTAATAATACATCAATAAAATATATGAAAGAACCAGTAGAAGATATGGAAATAAACATACAAATAATTATAGAAAATTTAGAAGAAGTATATAATGAAATTAAAAAAATTATATGTAGTAAGTAATAAGCATAAAATATTAGGGAAAAGAAAAATAGAAACTGTACATATAGATAATCCTTTTAAAAGTATAATAAGCATATTAAATAACATAGAAAATACATATACTGAAATACCAGATAATGAATTAGCAATAGTACAAGAAAGAATAGGTGAAAGTATTCTTTAGTTTCTTTAGACAACAGTTTTCTTAATACTGGTATACTAAATACCTTATCTTTAGTTATACTAAAATCTTGTTTTTCTATTTGTTGAAATATCTTTTTATCAAACATAAGTCTTATATTACTGCTTTCAGTATTATTATCTTCTTCTGTATTAATTTCTCTAAGTCTTGCAATTTCACTCATCTTCAGAACTACTTTCATATATACTACTTATCTCATTTTCACTATTACTTTCACTTTTATATATTGTATCAGAATCACTTAATTGTATATTTTCTACATGTAATATTTCTATATTTATAAATTCTTCTTCTAATATATTTACTTCTTTCTTTTTAGGTAATTTACAATCTTTTGCTATATGTCCTAAATTTCCACAATTATACCATCGACACTTAGAGGGATTCTTTTTATATTTTTCTAGTCTTTTCTTATTAGTTACATAAGATTTTTTCTTATAATTTCTAGATTTATATCCTTTTTTTTCTATATTTCTTTTGGTATTGCTTGTTTTTCTTTTTGTATTTTGTTTTTAGATATAGATAAAGCATTTGTGTTATATTGGAAGTTATCAGGAATAGAAATGTTGAAAAATAGTAAGGTAATGACAGTAAAATGTAAAAATTTATATGTAGTAAGTAATAAGCATAAAATATTAGGGAAAAGAAAAATAGAAACTGTACATATAGATAATCCTTTTAAAAGTATAATAAGCATAATAAATGACATAGAAAATACATATACTGAAATACCAGATAATGAATTAGCAATAGTACAGGAAGAGATTTACTTAATAGTTTTAATAATCTTTTTTCTGTTACATATACATCAATTAACTCTATATTGCTATTAACTTATTTAATCCTACTAACTTTTGGGTAGTATATCCTAATCCTTTAGAATAGAATTGTTCTATTGGTAACTGGGTTGGTTTTGTATAATGAAATTAAACAAGTTAAAGAAATATTAACTAAAATAGAAAAAGGAAAAGAAATAATAATAGAAGAACCAAAATTAATACATGAAGAAGGAAAAAGAATAAAAAGATCAGAAGAATATGACATATATAGCCATATATTACCAGAAATGAAAATAGGTAAACTAAGGAAAAAAATTTATGAATAAAGATGAAAAGAAAATAAGTAGTTATATGGGTAATGATTTCATTAGGAAGAGATTTACTTAATAGTTTTAATAATCTTTTTCTGTTACATATACATCAATTAACTCTATATTTTTTGTATTTCTATATTTAGTTCTTAATCTAAATAGCATATTAAGTTGTAAATCCATTACAATTAAATATATTAAAAGAAGAATTTATAAATATAGAAATATTATATGTAGAAAATATACAATTAAGTGATTCTGATACAATATATGAAAGTGAAAGTAATAGTGAAAATGAGATAAGTAGTATATATAAAAGTAGTTCTGAAGATGAGTGAAATCGAAAGACCTAGATTGCAAAAATGGATATTAAAAATTCACCTCCCTTGGGATTGCAAAATTATACTCCATTGAATCTCCATCTTGGGTTAAGCACTTGGAAGAATCCTCATCCATCATCACCACATCCATTGCCCCAGACTCCGATCATTTGGGATTAGTCTGACTCTTCGGTGAACGGCCAAGAATCTGTGAACTGTGACTTGTACTGCTTGGACTAGATTGAAGGTGTTGTATTCCTGGACTATAGGTTGGGTTTACGATTGGTCCAAACTTAATCCCTTGACTGGATTGCATTGTTTGGCCTGACCGTGAAACTGCTTTTTGTTTAGAACCTAACAGACCCTTAGGCTTAAGAGCCTTAACCTGTTGTTGGACTTTCACCACACCAGATTTCTTCTTCTTTTCTCTAACCCCACTTGATTATCCCCGTTCATGGGCTGATCTATCAAAGGTTGTTAGACCAGGCCCAGACAAATCTTGTATTATCTGTTTCAATGTTTCCACCTCCTATTGAACTAGGCCTTCTTCATCCATCCTTGCTAAGACATCATACATAGACCCTGTTGGCGCGCCACCTTTGCTCGTATTATCTCGGTTGCCAGCCCCATGACTTGTGATACCAGACTCATTCACCCGGGTCTTGCCAATGTTCCTATCTTTGTTTTGCCCCTGGTAAACTCGACATTTGTCTTGCTTGTCCGGCCGAGCCGCTTGTATATCACGCGCCTCTATCTGTTCCCTTCTCTTTGTCCACGGTCGCCTTGAGGTCTTCGTCGCCTATAGTAACTCGGCATCATCCATGGACCATATGGGTTGGTGTCCATCACTTGAGGTGGAGCAATAACTGCCCCTGTTTTTTCCTTCACCAGTAACTGCTGGTGGTGGTGCACATAATGGGCATTCCTCCGATTTATGGTCATATTGGACACATTTGAAACAAATAAGGTGCAATCCATCGTATTCCACCTTTTGAATTTTACCATCAAGAAAGATATGTGGCAAGAGTGGCTTACCAAGGTCCAATTCCACACATACTCTAGCGAATTTACCTCTCGACATGAAAGTTGTCTTCTCATCAACTCTAATAACCTTACCAATAGCATTTCCCATGTCCAAGAAGGTTTTTGGATCAAACAATTCAAGGGGAACGTCTAGAAATCCCACCCAAGCCAAAGTCGAATTCACCGTTTGTTGGGTGGCTCTGAAGTCCGGCCTCCATCTAGTGACAACCAAATAATGGCCCATAATCATCCAAGGGCCCTCCTCAAGTACAAAGCGGTTATCTTCCCGTGAGTAAAATCGAGCCACAAAGTAACCTTTCTCCAAATCAATTAGCTCACACACATTGGAAAGACCTCAAAGGCTTTTAACCCTCTGCTCAAAAGCTTTTAAGCTTATTGATTTACCTAGAAATTTTAAAATCAAAGATCTTTTCCATTGACGAGCTTGCCTCAATTTGCATGCCACTGAAACTCGGATGTGCGGCCATTTCGGATCCAGTATGGGCGGCGGCGTTGTAGCTTCAACGATCTCCATCTCGTAGTCATCTTCCTCACCATCGCCGGTATATATTGGCGGTTTCCAGAGAGAGATACCTCTCGCCACCTCGTTGAAAGTCCTAGAGCCTCAAATATGGGTTGGTTGATCCGGCTGTTGTTTAGTTCCACCAACAGGTGGAAAGTTAAAGGACGGACCACTTGTAATCGGGTCAGCCGGCGGCAAGCTTCTGCTAATGAGGTCTTTTTCCTCCTTTGTTAGCTCTGTTGAAGGGTGAGTTTCTCTCTCTTCCATAGGTCGGCGCTTGTGACAGTTATTCCCTAGAATGGCACAATGTGTATGCTTATCCTCTCCTTTCAGTGTAAGAATGAATGTTATTCTCATCCAAACTCCGAGACATGAACTGATTCACGCAGGAAATATGAAGTTTCGGCAAATCTAGGAAACATTAAAAATATTTCAATTAGAAGTGTTCTCTCAAATTTAAGGAGGAATTTAATAGCACAAGCTTCATCTTATAGAAGAAACCTTTTTAAAAAGGCTGCTATGATCAATAATGATTAAACACAATAAATTTGATTGAAACAGTACAATAATAGAACATAAACCACATGGACCTCAATTTGCAGCTGGTTTATTGACGCTGAAGAGCTACCACATAAATAAACCCATTTGATTAACCTACTGCTTGAAAATACTTGGAAATAGAACGCAATAGTCATTTCTTTTAAAATAACCATCATAAAATATCTGCACTCTATGATATTGATGTACTGCATTCAGCATTCACTAACTCCTTTTTTTTCCTTTTATCTTGACTGCAAAAAACAGAGTCTAACCTCCAAATCCTACCATTGCTAGATGCATGTCTCTAGGATATGTTACAGAACCAGTATCTTCAACAACCATAAAACAAAGATTCTTAATTGAATGGCTAATATCATTTTGGGGAAATCTCAAATGTTTAGTTTTGCAATTGAGAATATAGCAAAGTTTAAAGGCAAACTAAGGTTGCACTAAATCAGACAGAGAGCATCTTGTCATCTTGATGCTTCTAAAGGAGTCCTGGTAGTCATCTGGTCTACGGCATGCACAGTGTTCTGAAGTTCTTCCCATATCGCTTTGTATACCATCCTCTGTCTATTCAAAGCAGATTGCCCCTCAAAAGCTGAAGAGATAACATCTATGCTGCAACACATAAATGACACAAAATGTAAACATCTATCCACTACGCGGCATGAATGCATAATTTGGTTGTGGTGGGAACAGTAAATTCACCTGACATGTCGACCATCGCCATAAGCATCCTTCACATTGACAAAATCTGCATCTAGCTGTTCCTTGATCTGTGGGAAACAGAATCAAAAGAACCGTTAGGAGCCATTATGATTTTGATTTTTTTGATTCAGATCAAGCTTTCGACCTTTTGGGCCATGAACACGAGATTTTTTTTTTTTTTTTTTTTTTTAACTCAATAGAGATTCTTTTTGGGTTTGATATCTTGAAAAATCCAAAATTAAAGACAAGGAAACCGACACATTTTCTCAAGAGGCATTTATTGGAATTAAGAGTTGATCTAGCTATTATTAGTTATTACAGTGCAGATCTTAAGAGTAAGGTCATCAACAGAAGCTAACAGTATCTTTGAATTTCTGGCGGCTGCTATTTTGCAACTTTTTTGGCTACCTATTTTCTACCATCTTTGACTCTATTTGCTGTCCTCCAGCAGCAAGCTCCCTCCTTGTAGCACCTCTTTCCTTTCTCTCCAGAGCTATGCGGCCGCCCACACCCTCATCTTTCTTTCAATTCTCCACCTATTCTTCTATAAAGCTTGATTCATGAATTACTAAATGCTTGGCTTGGGTTATTGGTTTTTATACGTGGATGAAAAGAGAGTTTAATTGATGGGGATCATGCAGAGTTTGGCCCTTTTCTTATTGTTGGTCTTAGCTTTAACGGATCGAGCAGCTGCGATACAATATGTATATTACCGCACACATTACACGCTATGTATTACTTATTAGGAAACTTCCTATTGTTCTATTCATCTAACTTCTAGTCAAAACCCCATCAAATTAGTGGTGATCTATTGATGTTTATCCTATGTGTGTCCCACTCCATATTCGTACCAGCAATCCCTCCATCCATCCCCAGAAAAACCTAATAATAATAGAGCCATTGGCTGAGTGAGTCTCAAAAAGATGGCCAAACTCAGCAAAAACCCTTATAAGTAGCACTCGATGGTTGTGGCAAGGGGAGGGTGTTGCAGGATTTGACGGAATAGATGTTGGCTCGTTGTTGATTTGATGATGAGAATTTTCAATTTGATGAATTTGGAGGATAAGAAAATAAGAGGATTTGAGAAATGAGGGAGGTATCTGTAATCTTAAAATGCTGGAGATTGAATTGAGGCAATTGAGGGTGTTGTAAAGATGTTGTTAGGATCATATGACAAGCAACTCTGAATAATTGGATTACTTTTACAAATTTCTTCTTGTGCTGGAAGTTGGATAATCACTCTTTTAAGCATTAGATGAAAATAAGAAACAAGGACATAAGACCAATCCTCGAAGAGAACAGCAACAAACCACTAGAAGGAAATGTAAAAAACTCAAACCGTATAGGTACGGAACATTTTACCCAAAAAGATTATGTAAAGGAAACATATGGAACACTCATCCAAGTTTTTGGAATGGATGTTATTGTCCATTTTCAGTGCTTACTTCTTAAACTACAGTGCAATAATATTCAGAAATTAGACAAAAGTTGGGGTGCATAATAATAATAATAATAATAATATTCTTGGGATGCAACTAAAAAGCAAGGGCAGTAGAATAGAAGGATTGTGCATCTATCAAACATCACAACATTCAATCATCAGTAGAATAGGGACAATGCCTATATGATTTCGAGACAAACTGTCTATAGATATCAATACCGACTATGGCTCAGGCTCAGATGTCGAAAATTACTAGGAAATTCAAATACCGACTAGGACTCAGAACAGCCAAACCTAATCAAAATTACTAGGAAACCTACCTGATCCTGGGTTAAGAAGAACTTGGATTGGACTGTAAATAAATTCCCAATATTCAGAAATTAGACAAAAGCAGCAGTTGGACATAAAGAATTAAATCAAAATCCAAAATCCCTTTGTTGTAATTAGATAGAGACCAAGAGATAGATACTCCCTCGATCAATGAATATAATTTACATTTGGGGCCTTTTTTAATCCCAAAATATAGTTTATATTTGTACTACCAATGTGTATATTTTTCAATATTACCCTTCATTAAGGTTTTGATGAATTAGATGGTAAAAATATAAAATACTCAATATTAATATTTTTCACCCAACTTACCACTTATTGATTTAAATGGTTAGTTGGAAGTAATGGTAGAATTAGAAAATTAAACAAATATAATCTGTGTAAAAAAAATAGGATAATTAATTTGTGACATACCAAAAATGAAATTAAGACAATTGATTTTGGACGGGAGATAGTACCTTCTTCTCCATGTTGTGGATAAGGGTAGAATCAACCGAGCTTGAAAAATCACTTCCCTCCTCATTTTTATTAGTAGCATAATTATTTCTCCCTCGACGCACAACCGGCGGAATAGAGACTCCATTAAGCTTTTTCTCAGTAGCAAATACTATCGGCGGTAGAAATCTTTTTGTTGTTGTTGTTGTTTGAAGAAATACCATAGAGGAGCCCTTGCGGAAGATATGGCCGAGAAAGGCTGCTGCGTTCGTCGGTGGTGCCAGAGTCGCCGCCATTGATTTTTTATATATATATATATATATATATATATATATATATATATATATATATATATAAAAACTAACGAGTAACGAGTGGAAGAGGAAGAGGATAGTGTATTAGCGTTCCCCCTTTTTTTAGTTTAATTACATTTATATCCTCCATTATTGGGGATAGCATTAGTATGGCATGGGTTTAGGAGAATGGTCATGACACGACAGCTAAAAAATGGGGAGGAACATTTTTGGCCGTTCTGGGTCCAAGACGGGGCTGACGTGGCACTCTCCCCGACGCGCCTTGCCACGTCAGCCAAGACGGGACCGTCTGGGACCCAGAACGAAAGTCCCACTTCCGTTCTCAACTGGCAGAATAAAAACTCTACAAACCCTAGTTTGATCCGTGACCTGTTTCGTCCTCAAATTATAGCCTTTTTGCAGTGTCTAGTCTTTTCTCACTTTTGCTTTTTTGACCATGCATTATTGAACGTAAATATGTGAACGGTTTTGGTATTTTCGTTCACATTTCTGACCGATTTTTAGAGACTTGTCCATTCAAAAATTCAAAATTTTTATTTTTGAATTTTCAGTTACATCTATAAATAACTTCTCAACCTCTCCACAATCTACAACATTCTCAACTCTCAAACCTAAAATTTCCTTATCCTCTTCACAATTCCTTTTTTCTTCTAAAAAAATCATCTTCTAAAATGACAAACTTTCCAAAATTTATTCAAAAAGAAATGCGTAGCAAATTCAGGGATGTTGATTTTACCAGAGAATGGCCTGCAGAATACGAGCAGATATTAATAGAAATTTGTTATGATTTTAGTACACTAGGTTACAATGATGAAAAACGTTGGTCCGATTGGTACAACGAAATTGTCTACGGAATGAACTCTGTCACCGTGCAAACACTTCACAATAGAAATTATCGACGCAGGTGTAGCAAAACTGCGCAAGCGGTTTTGGGATTTGAAGCACTTCATCGCAAACCATGGTTCAAGTACGACGGTAGGACCAACATTGTTGATTTGGATGGTGCTGAGGCCTAGTGGGAGGAATACGTTGCGGTAAGTTGCATGTAATTACAGCACACTGTAATAATTCAATGTTTTCATAACTTACATGTTTGGTTTATATAACTCTGCATTAGGCTAATTCAAGGGCTAAGCTATACAGAATGAAATGCGAATTTTTCTTTATCCTTCTCTGCCATATTTTTGGGTACGAAGGAAGAGGATTTGTGGACGAAGCCGGTCAGTGTTCAAGATCACCGGAAGAGATAACTGTGGAGGCTCCCCCCGACTACCCGTTGTCGGATGCATCGTGCAACAACACTTCTATATGGAAAATGTTTGAACATAAATTTCGAAAAAATTAGGGTTTGAATAATCGGGACTTTTAATTTTTATATTTTCAATGTAATTTTGTTTCAATGAATCGAATTTAATTCTTAGTTTTATGATATTTAAAAGTTCTGAAATGAGTAATATTAAAAAAAAAAATTGACAACACACTAAAAATAATAATACTTCCGTCCTCAAGGGGTAGAAAGTTTTTCCCCTGGAGACGTTTGTGGCCCGAAGTTTTAGGGATAGAAAATCCTATCCATTCACTACCAAAATTTCTATAAAATCCAATAACCTTCCCTTATTTTTTCTTACCTCAAACAACATCCTCCAATCAATTTTTTCCAAGCAAACCCATCTTTCCTCAAGTTCATATTTTGTGTAAAAAAAAATGGCACTTGAATGTCCGATGAGATTGTATTTACATTTCGACCACAATGTAGTGTACGAAAATGATGGTTTTCCCCGTTTTGCAGAGCCAAGCGAAAGAAGTATGAAAGTTATACAAAAACTTTCATTCCGACAACTTTGCCACAGAATATGTCGGCGCAAAGGAGTCGATCTTTCTAGTGTCACTGTTCGGCTAATAATGATTCGTCCATTCTTCATGCCGACGTACAACATGGTGATGTACGATGTTGTACACCTTAATGACGAAGAAGATCTAGAGAATTTGTGGGGAATCCAAACGTATTTCAAACTACAAGGGATTCATGTTGGTGCTTTGTTAGAACCTGTGTAGAGACATGTAGATAGTTTTGTAATCCCGACAACAGAATTTTCGCCACAGGCACAATTTGTTCCGGAATCATATTTTTCGAAGTCAAATCCCATACCAACTATGCCCCCACCGTCTAGTTACGAACCTTGTAAAGATAATTCGGTCATGGATTCCTTGTGTCCAATATCAGATATTGACGGTGTTCCGAAAACGGAAGACGACTTCGCAGACGATAGTGCTGGAGAACACGAGGACGACGGGCTCAAGGAAGATGCAAAGGCGGTAGCGGAAGATTCCATCTCTGAATTCCAACAAAAAACTGCTGGACCAAGTAATAAAGAGACAGTCCAAGAGCCTGAACCAACTCCATGTACCTTCGCCCCAGCAATTCCAGAATGGAATATGTCATCATACGGTAACTATGCTAATTTTGCCTGTTGGAATGATATGGGTTCCATGCAAACTGTCCCTGAACTGACATACGGGGAAAAACAATTAAAATATGGAATCCCAATTTTCCCGAAATATGTTTGGGGATGCAGTTCAAGGATAAACGTGAGGCAATGCTGGCAGTTAACGTGTGGCATTACAAGGTGGCCTTGAGGGAGTGGAAAAGAGACAACAACAACAGACAATGGTTCAGCGGGGTGTGTAGAAACTCAACAGAAAAAAGCCGATGCAGTTGGTACATTCGCGTTAACCATAGCAGAGTGGATGGAATGTGGAAGGTTACCAAGCTTAACTAGGGACACTACTGCTTGATGGACCAGAACAAAAAACGCAACATGTCTTCCAGCTACATTGGGGTAAAAATTCTATACCTTGTACAGGCTGATCCTGAAATTTCTGTTAAATTGATTAGGGCTAACTTGTGAAAATAATATGAGTTTGACTTGTACCTATACAAAAGCTTGGTATGCCCACCGACATGCTATAGAACCACTTTTTGGTACTTGGAAATCAACTTTCCAAGTACTGCCGCAGTATATGCGTGCACTACATGATTCTAACCCGGGTGCTATAGTCAAATTTGTTTGCCATCCACGACTAACTATTAATGGCCCTAAGGTGTTCAAGGCATTGTTCTGGACTTTTAAACCGTTAGTTGACTGATTACAAGTGGTGTCGGCCTATAATTTCAATTGATGGCACACCTTAGGGGGAATTATAGAGGGGTACTCTTGGTTGCAAGCACTCAGGATGCTAACAATCAAATTTTACCCATTGCTTTTGCCTTGGTCGAATCAGAGGCAACTTCCACTTGGTCATGGTTCCTTAACAACTTAAGGGAACATGTTGTGAAAGACTTACAAGTTTGTCTTATTAGCGATCGTCATGCCGGCATTCTTAGTGTCGTGGCTACCGTCCCCGGATGGCAACCCCCAATGGCAGTGCACCGATATTGCCTTAGGCATTACAGGTCAAATTTCCACACTCATGCAAAAAACAAAGAATTGAAAGATTATGTGTGGATTACTGCAACACAAAAGAAAAAAAATAAGTGCGATTTTTATCTTGATCGTATTAAACAAAAAGACGAGGATGCATTTAACTGGTTGATGAAGCAACCCAAAGAATTGTGGATTTTGGCATACGACGGGGGAAAGCGTTTCGGTTGCATGACGACAAACATGTCCGAGGCGCTTAACAGCGTTCTGAAACAGTCTAGAGCGCTGCCTTTGAAAGCTCTTGTGGAGATGATATTTTTCAAGCTTATACATTATTTTGACACACACCGGGAAGACGTTAATAGTTGTCAAACGCCATTCCCTAAGAGAACATGGGATCAGTACTTCACGTACGAAGAAAAAACAACAAGTTTGACTGTGCAACGGCAACACAAAGACCAAGGTATCTATAGGGTCATGTCCCAACATAGAGGACCTGGCGAAGGTGGAAAAATATACACGGCCAACTTATCAGCTCGTGCTTGTAACTGTGATAAATGGTCTACTTATTCAACTCCATGCTCACATGTCATTGCTGTGTCCAAATCGATCATGGAGGATGCTTCTAAGTATATCCACCCTGCCTATTCTCTCGAGCATTGTAGAAATACGTACAAGCCCATTTTATACCCTGTACTTGATCCCATTCATTGGAGACCTCATCCTTTTGATATGACACATCACCCTCCTAAAATGAAAGGTACGCAGGTGGGTCGACCTCAAAGACGGAGATTTCAAATGCCTATGGACGCAGAGAATAGGGGAACTTAAAGAGAAAAGAAGTGCGGCCACTGTAAACAAGTCGGTCACAACTCGAAGACTTGCCCCATGTTAGTAAATCTTGACCAAGCACCTCATCCACATTAATTGTATTTCAATTTTACTAAATTGTAATAGTTTGGAATGTATAAATTATCAATTTTGTTAGCAATCGTATAAAGTTGTTTTGAATGTATTGAATTTTTTTCATTCAATATCCAAAAATTGCAAACATTACAATGACTTACTATTAAAGTTGACGTAATAAATTGGCAAAATCATCATTCCCGACCCTGTAATCAAGCATATCGTAAGGAGGCGGATGAATTTGTACATGGCCACCGGGGTGTAATCTTGAAAACACAACAAACTCATCCCACCCCAAAAAATAGTAATCGTCTCCGCCTTCGTCTCTAGCCACTTGGAGTGTCAATTTGTTCCCGTGAAAATTGCGCATGTGTAGTACTTCGGGGATTCCAAGTTGCATTCTAACACGCCATTGCATGTAGTTTCTACATATTCACTGTACACGGGAAATAACATTACAACCCATACTTGTAAAATGAACGAATTTATTACTAAAATTTTAATATTAGAAAACGTATCGGTTTAGAAAGTGCCGAATAGGTTTTGTCAATGTCTATTCGAAAACTCTGCCAGAAAAAAGCCCCGTCTGAGGGATACGATAATTCGCCCTTCAAGTAACCTATCCCGGGCCCTCCCTTAACAGAAATATCTAGTACATTCATTGGAGAGGGTATAAAATGAACTTTATCTACGGGGCGTGACATGTTGTGGGACTAAATTGGCCAATTCTACTAAAAAAATCTTAAAAATTGTTTGAAGATTAAAGAACATTCATCTTTACGTAAGTAAACTTTTAGAGATAATAACTATTTATTTCCTTGAGATATGTTTCAAAAGAAACTGTTACCCTCAGGAATATATGGTGCCATAAATGTCCCCAATAATTTATGGGATGTCATTTATGCCCAAAATTGACGGAGACCGACGAGAAGTGGAGGCGTAGCACATGTGCGGGGCCGCACATACGAAATATCAAGGGCAATTTCCTCCGATCAGATTTTTAATTAAAATAATAATAATAAAAAAAACTCTCAAGAATTCCCTCTTTCTCTCCGCCATCCCCTCCACCACTATCCACAAAACTTCCCGCCATTTCTACCACCACTCCCTCTCTCTCTCTCCCTCCCTCCCTCCCTCCCTCTTGATCTCATTCTTCCTTGTAGACTACAAACCCACCCAACCCTCTTTCTCACACTGATACCAATCCCCCAAATTCCAAATCAAATTTCACAAATCCCAAATTCCAAATCAAATCCCAAATGAAAAAAAATTCTGAAACAAGTAGATTTGAAGTTCTTGATATGGAGAAAAATATAGGAGAAAAGGCTATTGTATCTTCTCGAAATTCAGGGGATAAAGAGCACCAATATGGTGTTTCACGTCAGCAAGAGAAACAAGCTGTGAAACAGGGTGTGCCGACAGAACAGCCACACACGATCGTGCACCCCAGAGCATCACAGGCAGCTACAAAGGCGATGTCAGCCATGACGTCGCCAAAGTTTCTCCCAGCTACACAGAAGGAGCAGCCATACCAGATTTGCGCTTCAAATTCAACGAAGCAGCAACCTTTTATCAGCATGTCCGGTGCCGGCGACGGAAATCACCGATTATCTGCAGTAACAACCAAAAAGTTCATCAAGAAATACTAACCTCCGCCTCCCTCTGCGTTTTTCGTTTGCAAAAGTTCATCAAGAAACTACCAAAAAGTTCTAAACTCTTCTTTATTTTTCTCAAAAATTTATCAAAATGGACAATTCATCTTCCTCACATTCATAAAACTACCTGTCATGTCCCAAAGGAATGACACCAAACTTCAGACTCAATCTAGACCAGATAGCAGCTAAGAGACCAGTGTCTCAACCAATCCAAATCAACAGTAAATCAAGAACTATGGAAAATAGATATATAAACTGAAAAAGATCTCAATACATATCATTCATCATCATTTAGTTCACTTCTCAGAATAGTAACTAACAGAAATGGATCATAGTCCCCATAATACTTGATAAATAGAAAATAACTAAGAAGTAAGCTGAGAGAGTAATGGAGATCAAACTCTGAGCATAATCCAAGCTGCAAGGCACACCAATATTCAAGAGGGAAAGAACTACTGTTGCCTTTGGGGATAATTATCTGAATCGGCTTTGATTCTGCTCATCCTAAAATCTATAACCAAATTCGTCATCACCATATCCGATAAACCTACGCTTGACAGAATTAGCATCCAACTTGTTTCTATCAGCAGCATGAACATGAACATATGAAACACAACCAAACACTCGAAGAAATTCTAGGTTGACCTCTTTACCAGCCCAGGCCTCTTCTGGTATGTCATTCTCCAAGGGGGTTGATGGTCTTCTATTAATTAGGAATGCATCAGTGTTAACTGCTTCTACCCAAAACATCTTTGACAGTCCACACTTAAACCTCATGCACCTAGCACGTTCATTCAAGGTTCTGTTCATACGTTCTGCAACACCATTCTGTTGGGAAGTTCCTCTCAAGGTCTTTTCCATGAGAATACCATTCGTAGTACAAAACTGTTTGAACTCACGGAGCTCATACTCTCCACCATTGTCTGATCTCAAACACTTCACTTTTAGACCTTTTTCAGTTTCTACCAAGGCTTTCCACCTTTTAAAGGCATTAAAAGCATCAGATTTATTTTTCAGAAAATAGACACATACATTTCTTATGGTGTTGGTCCCCATAAGTCACTATGTACTAATTCCAGCTTATTCTTTTTCAAAGTTCTGCCACCATTCGAGAAACTCGCCCTTTTCTGTTTCTCGAAAACACAATCCTCACATAAACCAACATCAACATCCTTGAGATCTGGCAGTTTACCCTTCGAACACAACACTTTCATCCCTTTCTCACTCATATGGCCAAGACGACTATGCCACAAACATGTATCACTAATTGCACCTGCAAGAAAAATACTTTCATGAGTGTTATTCGTCAAATACAATGTACCTTCCATCTTTCCTCAAGCTACTGCCATAGCTCATTTGGTTATCTTCCAAGAACCACCGCCGAATGTAAAAAAATAATCGTCATCATCCAATTGTCTAACAGAAAGCAAGTTTCTCTTAAATCTAGGACAATGTCTGACATTACTCATCTGCAATAAAATTCGATCTGATGTTTTGATCCGCACATCTCTATTCCCCACGATTTCCAAAGGATTATCATCAGTAAGATAAACCTTACCAAAATCACCAGAAGTGTAACGTTCCATTACATCAATGATATTACAAGAATGAAATGATGCTCCGGAATCCAAAGCCCACGATTCTACACTCAAAATTAAAGCATCTGGAATTTCTTCTATTGCTGCAATTACTGATTTGTTATCTTCCTTTGACGGTGTTGTGCACTCTTTCTTGTAGTGACCATATTGCCCGCAATTAAAACATTTAATTGAGCTCTTGTCTTTCTTAAGCTTCCTTCCTCTCGACTTCGATCTACCTCAGGTAAGATTTCGACTTTGATTCTGATCTACCTCTAATTTATGTACTCAGGGGTGATCACGAAACTATACCCAATTCTTTCATGCGAATTTCTTCACTAATAATCAGGTCTCTGACTTCATCAAACCTAAGCTTCACCTTCCCTACTGAAGCGCTAACAACAGTAACTGTTCCGCCCCAACTCTCTGGAAAAGAAGACAGTAAAATTAGGGCTCGTACCTCATCATCAAAATCAATCTCAACTGAGATTAATTGAGCTAATATCACATTGAACTCATTGAGATGATTGGAAACCGCAGTACTTTCTGCCATCTTTAGGTTAAATAGACATCGCATCAGAAAAACCTTGTTTGCGGCCGATGACTTCTTATACATCTCCGATAATGTCTCCAACATCTCCTTGGTAGTTTTTTCTTTGACCGTATTGAGCGCCACATTTTTGGATAAAGACAAATGCACGACGCTCATCGCTTTCCAGTCAAACAACTTCCAATCATCGTCTTTCATGTCCTCCGGTTTCTTACTAAGAGGTTGATATAAATCTTTACCATATAAGTAATCCTCAATCTAAATCTTCCAGAACCCAAAATCTGCTCAGCCTAACTTTTCGATCGGTAATTTCCCTTCGCCCATCATTTTTATTTCTGTTTCCCCTTAACCCGACGCTCTGATACCAATTGTTAGGAAATAAGCAATAATACTAGGAGAGAAAACTAGATCGAAAAATAATAAGGAAAAACACAAGGAATTGTTTACCCAGTTCGTCAAAGAATTGACTACGTCTGGGGGAGCTACCAAGCCAGGATATTACTATGTTATGAGATACAATATTTAGGTTACCTGGGCTATTTATAGGAAAAGAAAGACGAATCCCGACTTCTAATTGGATTCAAATTCCAATTCCACTTAGCATTAGGAAAAGTCCTACTCATTTCTTATTTCCTAATCATTGTAGCCTTATGCTCTATAACCAAATAGGTTGGTAGACTGAAAGACCAAACAGGTCGCCCGAAGTAAAGTACCGGGGCTAATAGTTTGGTTGACTGGAAGAACTCTGTAACTCGTCTGAACTTTTTGTCTTGATTTCGGTCGACCAAACCTTCAGCCTAGGTCGACTGAAGGGTCTATTTTGGTCAACTTTGTTTTCTGTTCCATATTTTTTTCAAGCCAAGTAAGTTTCTATTTCGGTAAAGTGTCTTACAAGTTTACTTTAATTGTTTTAAAGAATATTTCAATGCATTGTTTTCACATGACCTGAGTGAAATGAGAATATTGTTTTCAAGTCTAACGATGCTTCATTCCAAGGGTGTTAGGACCTTACTGAACTAGTTTAGTAGCTCACTCATTTACTTACTTTTTTAATTACTAATATCTTGGTTTAACACTTTAAGAACTTGCACTTGAAAATTCTAGAATGAGATACAAAAGTTATTAATTATACTAGAAATCATTTTAAGGAAAAGTATATTTTATTGCAAAAAAAGTCATTTAATATATATTATATATATTCGGTTTGGTTCGGTTTGGTTTATAATTTTTTTTAAACCAAACCAAAAATTCGGTTTTAATTTAGTTCAAACCGAAACCAGTCCAATGCACCGCTCAAACCGAAAATTCGGTTTGGATTGGTCGGTTTCGGTTTTTCTTGAACACCCCTACCAATCGCAACAGTTGAAAATTCGAGTCCTACTTTTCTAAATCCATAATGGTTAGTACACGATTTTTTAGCACTTGAGAAAATGATGATTATTCACTGATAAAAAAAAGTTGAAAAATCCAAACTCGACAACACCAAATTTGTGATGGTTACTACACGAATGTGTCTGAACTTGACTAAAATCAAGATTTTCCACGTCAAAATAGTTCGAAAATCAGAGTCTGATTGCCCAAAATATGTGTTTGTTATTACACAATTTTGTAAGAACTTTACTATACTCGAGATTATTCACCGTTTGCAAAATTTGAATATCCCTAGCCCGACGATGCCAAATCTGTGGGGTTGTCGGGCTCGACTAAAATCAAGATTATTCACCGATGGCAACAATTGAAAAATCCGAGTTCGGCGTCTCTAAATCTGCAATGGTTAGTAAACAATTTTGTTAGAACTTGACTAAAACGACTATTATTCACCGATCTAAACAGTTGAAAAACTCAAGCCCGACGACACCAAATATGTGATCGTTACTACACAATTGTATTTGAACTTGATTAAAATCATGATTTTCCCTCAGTCAAATAAATTGAAAAAAAGGAGCCCAAATGCCAGAAATCAATGATGATTAGTACACGATTTTGTATTAACTTTACTAAAATCAAGATTATTCACCAGTTGCAAAATTTGAAAATTTCGAGTCCGTCGACCCCAATTATGTGATTTAGTACACGATTTTATATCAACTTGACTAAAATCGACATTAATCATTTGTTTCAACTGTTGAAACACCGTAATCCGACGATCTTAATTCCCCGATGGTTAGTTTACAATTTTGTTTGAACTTAAATAAAATAGAGATTTTTCACCAATTGCAATAGTTAAAAAATATGAGTCCAACGACACTAAATCTGTAATACGTACACGATTATTTTTCAAAACTTGATTAAAATAACGATTATTCAACAGTCGAAACAGTTGAAAATTCTTGTCTGAACTTGACCAAAATAAAGATTATTCCGGTCACGAAAGTTGAATAATTCTAGCTCAACGACCCTAAATATGTGATGTTAGTAAAAGATTTTGTCAGAACATTAATAAACTGACGATTATCCACCGCTCGAAGAAGTAAAAAAATCTGCCCAAATATGTGATAGTTAGTACACGGTTTTTCTAAACTTGACTAAAATCGAGAGTATTCACTGGTCGCAACAATTTGAAGATCTGAGTCCGATGTCTCTAAATCTGTAATTGTTAGTACAAAATTTTGTTAGAACTTGACTAAAATCGAGATTAAAAATTTCGAACCTGACGACCCAAAATTTGTGAAGGTTAGTACGCAATTTTTTCTGAACTTCACTAAAATCGATATTATTCATCTGTCGCAAAAATTAAAAAATCCGAGTTCGCCGACCCAAAATATGTGATGAAGTATACAATTTTGTTTGAATTTGACTAGAATCGAAAATTTTCACCAACGCCTTAAAATCTTACTCTGGCGGCTCTAAATCTGTAATGGTTAGTACACGATCTTGTCAGAATTTGACTAAAATGACAATTATTTACCAGTCAACATAGTTGAAAAACCAAACTTGAAGGTCCTAAATTTGTTATGGTTACTACGTGATTTTGTCTGAACTATATTAAAATCACGATTTTTCCTCGTTCGCAACAGTTGAAAAAACCGAGTCTGAATGCCTAAAAGCTATGTTGATTAGTACAAAATTTTGTAAGAACTTTACTAAAACCTAAATTATTCACCGGTTGCAAAATTTGAAATTTCGAACCTAACGACCCCCCCAACTCTTTGAAGTTTAGTACACGATTTTTTGAAACTTAACTAAAATCGATATTATTCGGCTATCGCAATAGTTGAAAATTTTGAGCCCGATGATCCTAAATCCATGATGGTTAATGTATGATTTTATTTGAACTTGACGAAAATCAATATCATTCACCAATAACAACTATTTAAAACTCCGAGCCCGACGACACTAAATAATTAATGGTTAGTAAACGATTATTCACTGGCCAAAACAGTTGATAAATTTGAGACCACCGACCCTAAATCCGTGATGGACAGTAAACATTTTTATTTGAACTTGACCAAAATCGAGATTATTTACCGGTTGCTTCAGTTGGAAAATTCGAGGTTGGCGACCCTAAATTTGTTATGATTAGTACACGATTTTGTTTGAAAATTAATTAAATCACGATTGTTCACCTTTCGCAACAATTGAAAAATATGAGCCTAACGGTCCCAAGTCTATGATATTTAGGACACGATTTTGTAAAAAGTTGACTAAAATCGAGATTATTCATAGATAGCAACAATTGAAAATCCGAGTTTGTGATAGTAAACATTTTTTTTAACTCGACTAAAATTGAGATTATACACCGGTTGCAACAATTGAAAAAATAGAGTCTCACGAACCAAATATGTGATGGTTAGTACACAATTTTGTAAGAACTTGACTAAAATTGAGATTATTCATATATAACAATTGAAAATACATGTCCGACGGCCCCAAATATGTGATTGTAAGTAAACGACTTTGTTTTTAACTCGAAAAAAAACGAGATTGTTCACTATCGCAACAGTAAATTTTTTTAGCCCAACTGCCCTAAACATGTGTTGGTTAGTACATGATTTAGTCTGAACCCTCCTAAAATCGAGATTATACACCGCTCGAAACAAATGAAAAATCCGAGTCCAATTCCTCCAAATATGTGATAGTTTGTACACGATTTTTTATGAACTTGACTAAAATCGAGTTTATTCACAAGTAGCAACAATTGAAAATTTTTGAGTCCGTCGACCCTAAATCCGAGATTGTTAGTACACAATTTTGTTTGAACTCGACTAAAATCAAAATTATTCACCGGTCGCAACACTTGAAAAATATGAGCCTCGCGTCTCTAAATCTGTAGTGGTTAGTACACGATTTTGTCTAAATTTGACTAATATAGTGATTATTCGCCGGTCAAAACAGTTGGTTAAAATTGAATTTCAAGGCACAAAATTTGTGATGATTACTACATGCTTTTGTTTGATTTTGACCAAAATCACTATTTTTCCTTGGTCGAAACAGTTCAAAAAATCGAGCCGACTACGCGAAATCTTTTATGATTAGTACACAATTTAGTAAAACTATACTAAAATCGATATTATTCACATGTTGCAAAGTTTGAAAATCTCGAGCCCATTGACACGAAATTTGTGATTCTTTGTACATGAGTCTATATGAATTTGACTAAAATCGATATTATTCTTCTATCACAACAGTTGATAAATCGGATTCCGTCGACTCTAAATCCTTGAAGGTTAGTATTCAATTTTGTTTGACTCGACTAAAAAACGAGACACAAATAGCAAAATTTTAAAAATCTGAGTCCAGCGACACTAAATCAGAATGGTTAGTACATGATATTTTGACAACTTGACTAAAATAACGATTATTAATCGGACAAAATAATTTATAAATCCGAGCCCAACTGCCAAATTCATGATGGATAGTAAATGATTTTGTCTAAGTTTGACTACTATCGAGATTATTCACCGGACGAAACAATTAAAAAAAATTGAGTCCAGATTTTGTCAGAATATTAATTAAATCACGATTATTCACAGCTCCCAATAGTTGAAAAATTCAAGTCATATGGTCCCAAATATATAATGATAGTACACGATGTTTTAAGATTTTGACAAAAATTGAGATTATTTATAGATAAAAAAAATTAATAATTTGAGTCCCACAGCCCCAAATCTGTGATAGTTAGTAAACAATTTTTGTGAGCTCAACTAAAATCGTCATTATTCACCAGTAACCTCAGTTGCAAATTTTGAGCTCGAAGACCATAAATTCGTGATGGTTAGTAAACGATTTTGTTTGAACCTGACTAAAATTGAGATTATTCACCGATTGCAAGAGGCTGGCGACCCAAATTTGTGATTGTTGGTATGTGTTTTGATTAGAGCATTAATAAAACAATGATTATTCACCGCTCTAAAGACTTGAAAAATCCGAGTTCGACGTCCCCAAATATGTTAAAATTTGAACAAGATTTTTCTTGAATTTGACTATAATCGAGATGATTCACCGGTCGCAACAATTGAAATCCGAGCCCAACGACCCTAAATTCATGATAGTTAGTACAACATTTTTATCTTAACTCGACTAAAGTTGAGATTATTCACCAGTCGCAACAGTTAGAAAATATGAGTCCAACGTGTCTAAATCCGTAATGGATAGTATACGATTTTTTTAGAACTTAACTAAAATAACGATTATTCACCAATTGAAAACCCAAGCCCAATTTCCGTATATCTGTGTTTGGAATAAATAGTCGTTTGGGTCCTTAAGTTATTTCTGCTTAGCCACTTTTATTCTTTTTAGACAAATTTATCTTTTTTCATCCCTAATAAATTTACGGGCTGCAAAATCATCTTTCTGTTAAAAAGTTTGGTAAGTTCCCTCAAAAATGCTGACGTGGACTAGCTTCTTCTTCCTCTCTCATCTAATGGTAAAATGGGGAAAAAAATATTTCTTCATCCACCACATACACCACCACCCTCATCACCTCTAATTCCTAACCCTAAATCTATTCCCAAAATCTGCAAATTCCCAAATCGAAGGCTAGGTTTTTTTTAAATCCTTCTCTAAGTTGAATTTTTGTCCGGAATTCCACAGTAAGTTCCAATTTTGATCTGCAATTTAGATCTCTGTATTCCCGATGATCCTGCATAATTCTTGGTCTTCCAACTCCCATTTGATATTTTGGCGGGTAAGCCATCAAAGGTGATGATGAGCCAGAGGCATTTGAACCAAAGCTATTAGCCATTTGAACACATTTATCCATTTATGTTAAGTTTAAAATTTGAATGAATAGTTGCAGAATATCTAAGAAAATTTTTCCATGGTGAATAGTTGTAGGCCTTTGCTAGTGCAATTAAAAGAGGAATGAGGGAGAAATGGTGATCAATGTTTTTTTAGCTAAAACTTGTTTCAAGGCATTCGTACTTGTGAATTGAACAAAAAAAAAAGGTTGAGAACTTTTGTCAATCTAGAGGTGTTCTGAATTTTGGTCATCATCACTTGGCTTATGAGGATTTATCATAAACCAGAACAAAAGTGTCCGTTTTGAGGGGAAAAAACAGCACTTCCCTGAATGTTAAATCTTTTATTAAGGATTATTTTATTGTGTTCTTAGGTTAACAGTTAGAAAGTACCTTTCATGATGTTCTTGGTTGATTGATGGTGTTGAATGATGGTAGAGCTGTCAAAATGGGCATATGCCCACGGGCATGCCCGCCCCGTGAGCTTAATGGGCGGGTATGGGCCTATGAATTCCATGCCCATTTAAATGCGGGTATTAATGGGCATACCCGCTCGGGTAGCAGGGCAATGCGAGTGCAGGGCGGGTTGCAACCGGGCATGCCCGCTTTTGTTTTTTTTTGGATATGGATTAATTTTTCACGGTTGAGACTGAGAGCCAAAAGAAGAAAAAAAACTAAAAAGTCCAATATAAAAGTTGAACCGTGTTATATATCTTCGGCAAAGCCCCTTGAAGCCGTTCTATACTTCTATTACCCAAATATTAACGGTTTCATCTCTGAAGGTAACTAAATTATGTTCTAACTTATTATTTATCATTTATCATTTACCATTTATAATGTTTTAAGTTCTAACTTCTCAAGTTGTGTGCGTTTTATATGTGGAGATGATGAGAAGGAATCAAAATTATCTAAGGTGGATTCAAATAATACTTCTAGTTTCAAGATCTAAATCAATAGATAGATGATATTAAAAAAAACGTATCTACTTTTTGTTGCTTTGACTTCAGCAATATGTTTGTTAATTTTGGATAGTTGATCTTGAATTATTTTTGAAATTATGGACTTTGATTGTTTTTTATAACTACTTTGGATATTGTGGACTTGTATTTGATTGTTCTTAAACTATTTTGGATATTTATTTACCATTTACAGGATTATAAACTACAAGTGAATGAGAAATAAATAATTTTTGTTGAATTTTTCGGATTTAATCTATTTTTTTTATAAAAAAAAATTAATAATAAGGGTTGCGGGCATGCCCATTTGCCCACGGACATTCGGCGGGCGGGTACGGGCATCCCTTTTGATAGCCCGTAAAAAAAGCGGGCATGCCCGCCCATCCCCATTTAAGACATGCCCATGACGGGACGGGGCGGGGCGGGGGGGGCGGGCATACCCATTTTGACAGTACTAAATGATGGTGTTCAGCCGGAGGGTGGAGAAGGGGTGTGTGTGGTTGTGTGGTGGTGGTATGATAATGTTCAGCCGGGGGAGGTGGTTGGGCCCACTGTATATGGCCGGCGAGGCCATCTTTGATCTGTAGTGCTTTTGTTTTTGTGGCGGCGAAAATGGTGTTTGTGATATGAAGTTGTGGCGGTGGATAAAGCTGTCACACCCCGTAACCAGGGTCGATGATATGGCAGTGTCTCATTGGTTAATGAAACACCAAAGTCGACAAACAGACCGGTTATGAATCACTCTTCAAAATCCCCATCCCAAATGCCATCATCTTCGTAGTGTTGCTCATCACCTAAATCATCTGCACAGTAAAAGAGGATGGACTGAGCTACGGTGCTCAGTAGAGACCAATAAAAAGAACGAACAAGTATGAAAAAACAATTAAGCTAAGTAGCCATATTCGTCGCATTTAAACGCTTACATAACCGAGTGCACAACAAGCACCACGCATTGCTCATACACTACACTCGATTACAACACCGTTTAAACACTAAGAAATCACTACCGCTATGACACACTATCCCGCCACATGAGCTGACTCATCTATTCACTCCCAATCAACAATAACGGTAATGGCCCTAGCTATTATCCGAGCTAGGACGACTCAGAAAATGCAGGCGCAGGTTTGGTACGGTCCCCCAAACGACGGGCCCAGGGTTTAAGGATCCATTCTTTTATCGTGTCATTACCCACCACAGTGGACTCAACAAAGCCATTACCGTCCCAATGATAACCTCATCGGGTGAGGGTTCAGAGACGTGTATATCAGAAGACCTCTCGGGTCACAGAATCAATATCAGAATGCAGTAGCGAACGAATCCTGCTAATTAGTCGTTGCTAGACAAGAGCTTAGTAGGGGCGACGACCCGGTCGACCAAAACCACATATGACTAAAATCAACGACTCTCAAATGTAACGACCAAAGCGGTAACATTTATGCAAGTTCAATATAAGCCCAATTAAATCCAAGATTCACAATTATCAGATAATTATGACAATTTACATAAAGTAATAACAAGAACGCAGTAATCAATAAACGAATCAGATTATAATGCAATTAAATCAAATCTAAAACATTTTATACAATATCGAAAGTAATAAACACAATTCATTCAAATATTTTATAAATATAATAATTTATCCGCTTTTACTGTGCAGAAATAAATGCGTAAATTAAATGACGTAGGGGTCCCTACCTTATCAAAAGCAATTAAAAAGACTCAAACCCGAAATCAGAAAATTTTTCAGAAATCTGCTCCGCTCTCGGTGCGATATCTTTCTGCTTCGAACTCTGAATCGACTCCCGTCTACGCTCACTCGTAGCTATCGCGAACGCCTTCGTTTCGATATATTGTGCGTCTAAAACGATGGAGAAACGCTCTCTCGGTGACCTCTCAAAGTTCTGGACAGAATGTTGAAGACTCAAAATATTGTATTTTTCCTCTGTTTTTTATTTTTTTATTTTTTTTCCCGTGAGTGAGAGAGTGGAGCTCTTTATATAATGCTTTGATTATGCACGTTTACCGAGCCCTCAAACCCTCAATCCCCTGTTCCCCTGATCCCACGACCCCTCAACTCTTTGAAACCCACGATTTGCCTTGCACGTTTTCCAGAGAAACCACCCACGTATGCTTTCTATATTTTTCTTTTATTTTACTTATTAAAATATTTCCTTTCCCTATAATATATATTATTTAATTCCTATTTTATTATGGTGATTTTTCTAATACAATAACATTCCTAATTAATTCCAATCCATCATCTAAGTGAAACACAATTTAAGTCCCTTAATTACGGTATATATGCGAAATGCCCCTCAATAAAATGTACCAAAAATGTGACACGCAAAATGTTATTAAAATTAATAGACACGTAAACACATAATCGCGCAAAATAAATTACGCATACGCAATAAATCACAAAAAAATAAATTAAGTGTAAAATAACACATAAGCAAAAGTTACGGGTTTCACAGAAGCAATATATTTTTCCCCATTTTGTCATTAGATGAGGGAGAAAGACGAAGCAAAGTTAGTCCACGTTTACATTTTTTACGGACCAAACTTTTTAACGGAAGGATGATTTTGGCAGGCCAAAAATTTATTAGGGATAAAAAAAGATAAATTTGTCTAAAAATGATAAAAGTGACTAAGCTAAAATAACTTAAGGACCCAAATGGGTTTTTATTCATTTGTGTTTGCTATTACATGATTTTGTCAAAACAATAATAAAATCACAATTAATCATCACTCGAAACACTTGAAAAATATGAGCTTGCTAGCCCTAAATCGAGATTATTCACCGCTCGAAACAGTTAAAATTTTTGAGTCTGTTGTCCCGAATCTATGATAGTTAATACACGATTTTGTAAGTACTTGACAAAATTTAAGATTAGTCAACAGTCGTAACATTTTTACAATTCGAGTTCGATGACAATAAATATGTGATGGTTAGTTATTACACGAGTTTGTCAAAATATTAATAAAATCATGATTATTTACCGCTCAAAACACTTGGAAAATATGAGCCCAGCGGCCCCAAATATATGATGGTTAGTACATAATTTTGTAAGAATTTTACTAAAATCGAGATTATTCATAGATAGAAATAAATTAAAATTTCAAGTCTGATGGTCCAAATATGTTATGGTTAGTACACGATTTCTGATAACTATGTTAAAATCAAGATTATATATTCATTGATAGCAACGGTTGGAAAATCTGAGCATGACGGCCATAAATATGTAATAGTTAGTACACTATCGTATTTAAACATTACTAAAATCGAGATTATTCATCGATCAATACAGCTGGGAAAAAAAAGCTTGACGACCCTAAATATGTGATGGTAAATACACGGTTTTGTAAAAACTTTACTTAAATCGAGATTATTCATATATAGTAACAATTGAAAAATCCGAACTCGACAACCCCAAACCAGTTATGGTTAGTACACGATTTTTTAACTTGACTTTAATTGATATTAATCACTGGTCACAACATTGGAAAAATCTGAGTCTGAGCTCTCTAAAACTGTAACACGATTTTTTCAGAACTTTATTAAAATGACAATTATTCACTATTCGAAACAATAAAAAAGAATTGAACCCAACGACCCCGAATTGTTGATGGCTACTAAACGATTGTGTCTGAACTTGACTAAAACATGAGTTTTCATCGGTCGAAAAGTTGAAAAAAGTGAGTACAACTGCCCCAAATATGTAATGATTATTAGTATACGATTTTGCAAGACTTGAATAAAGTCGAGATTATTCACCGATTGCAAAATTTTAAAATTTCTACCCAGAAGACCCCTAGTCTCTTATGGTTACTACACGATTTTTTCTGAACTTTACTAAAACTTATATTATTCACCAGTCGCAACAGTTCAAAAATTTGAGTACGACACCCCTTAAATATGTGATAGTTAAATAACAATTTTGTCTAAACTTGACTAAAATCTTTATTAACATAGATTGAGTCCGACTGACCCCCAAATATGTGATAGTTAGTACACATTTTATTTTAAACATGACTAAAATTGAGATTATTCACCGCTAGCAACATTTGAAAAATCCGAGCACAGTGACCTTAAACCCTAACTCAAAATCCGACAACTTTGTTCGACTTGGCTAAAATCGAAATTATGCACCGATTACTCCAAAAATTTAGCCCCACGGTCTTTGATTGTTAGTGCACAATTTGTTTTTAACTTGACTAAAATCAAGAATTTTCACAAGTCAAGATAGTTAAAAAAAAATGAGCCCAACTGCCTCAAATATGTCGTGATTAGTTTACGATTTTGTAAGAGCTTGACTAAAATCAAGATTATTCACCTGTTGAAAATTTTGAAAATTTCGAGCCAGACGACACAAAAGTAGTGACGGTTACTACAGAGTTTTGTTTTAATTTGACTAAAATCGATATTATTCACCGGTTGGAAGAGTTACAAAATTTGAGCCATGCGACTCTACATTCGTGATGGTTAATAAAGGATTTTGTCTGAACTCAACTAAAATCTTGATTATTCACATATAGCAATGATTGAAAAAACTTAGTCTGACGACCCAAAATCTGTGATCTTTACTAATGATTGTGTCTGAACTTTATTTAAATAACGATTTTTTCTCAATCGAAACAGCTGAAAAAATCGAGTCCAACTTTTCCAAATCTGTGATTATTAGTACATAATTTTTAAGAACTTGACTAAACTAAAGATTATTCAAGCTAGCAACAATTAAAAAATTCGAGTCCGGTATAATTGTGATCGTTAGTACACAAAATTTTGTTTGACTTTGAGTAAAATTGAGATTATTCACCGAAGTAACCGTTGAAAAATCCGAGCCCGACGACCCTAAACTTGTGATAGTTAGTACAAGATTTTGTTTGAACTCGACTAAAATCGAGATTATTCACCATCGCAACATTTGAAAACAAAGAGTCCGATGCCTCTAAATTTCTAATGGATCATACACGATTTCTTTTCAGAACTTGACTAAAATGAGAAATATTCCCCAGTCAAAAAAGTTAAAAAATATAATCCGACGTTCCCAAATCTGTGATGGTTACTACATGATTGTGTTTGAACTTGGCTAAAATCATGATTTTTCCACGTTCGAAAGTGTTTAAAAAATTAAGCCTGACCGCCCAAATATGTGATGATTAGTAAATGATTTCGTAAGAACTTGACTAAAATCGAGTTTATACATCAGTTGCAAAAACCTGAGCCCGATGACCCCAAATATGTGATGATTATTACACGATTTTATCAGAACATTAATAAAATATGATTATTCACCACTCGAAACAGTTGAAATATTCGAGTCTAATGTTCCCAAATCTGTGATGGTTAGTATAAGATTTTGTAAGAACATGACTACAATTGAGAATATTCACCAGTCGTAACAGGTAAAAAATCTGGTCCCGACAATCATAACTCTCTGATGGTTATTACACGATTTTGTCAAAACATTAATAAAATATCGATTATGTATGACTCCGACGGTCCAAAATCTATGATGGATAGCACACGAATATGCTATAACTTTACTAAAATCACAATTATTCACTAAAAACAGTTTCAAAATTCGAGCCCAGCGTCCCGAATTCTGTGATGGTTAGTACACGATTTTGGAAAAACTTGACTAAAAAAAGAGATTATTCACCAGTCGCAACTTTTGAAAAATTCAAGTCCGAATACCAAAAATTTGTGATGGTTATTACACGATTTTTTTAAACATTAATAAAACCACGATTTATGCATTGCTCGAAACACTTGAAAAATATGGTTAGTACACAATTTTGTACGAACTTTACTAAAATCGAGAGTATTTACCGCCCGAAAAAGTTGAAAGAATCAAGCTTGGCGTCCCGAATTATGTGGTGATTAGTACACGATTTTGTAAGAAACTTGAATAAAAATCGAAATTATTCACCAGTCGAAACTGTTGGAAAATTCGAGTATGATAGTCATATATCTATGATGGTTATTACACGATTTTGTCAAAACATTAACTAAACCACGATTATTCACCTCTCGAAACACATGAAAAATATGAGCCGGGTGATCCCAACTCTATAATGGTCAGTATACAATTTTGTAAATTTTTTTACTAAAATCGAGATTATTCATAGATAGCAATAATTGAAAAATCATGTCGGACGGTTCCAAACCTATGATGGTTAGTAAACAATTTTATGAAAAATTTGTCTAAAATCGAGATTATTCATAGATATCAACAATTTGAAAATCCAAGTACACGATTATATTTGAACTTTACTAAAATCGAGATTATTCATCGGTCACAACAGTTGAAAAATCTGAGTCCGAGGTATCCAAATCCGTAATGATTAGTACATGATTTTTCAGAACTTTACTAAAACGAATTTCTCCAATTTGAACAATTTAAAAAATCAAACCCTACAACCCAAAATCTGTGATGTTTACTAAAGGATTGTGTCTGGACATGACTAAATTCATGATTTTTCATCGGTGGAAACATTGAAAAAAGCGAGTCTGGATTCCCCAAATCTTTGATGACTATTATACTATTTTGTAAGAACTTGATTAAAATCGAGATTATTCACCAGTTGCACAATTTTAAAATTCTTAGCTGGACGACCCCTAATCTTTGATGGTTACAACACGATTTTTTTCGAATTTGACTGAAATCGATATTATTCACCGGTCGCAATAGATCAAAAAATCGAGTACAACTACCCTAAATCCGTGATGGTTAATAAAAGATTTTGTCTGAACTCGACTAAAATATTTTTTAGTCGGATTTTACAACGATTGAAAAAGTCGAGTCCGACAACCCCAAATATGTGATAGTTAGTACACAATTTTGTTTTAACATGACTAAAATTGAGATTATTCACTTGTCGCAGTTCAAAAATTAGAGTCCAACGACCCTAAACCCTAACTCAGAGTCCAACAATTTTGTAAGAACTTGACTAAAATCGAGATTATTCATCAGTCGCAACAGTTAAAACATCTGAATCCGACCTTACTAAATGTGTAATGGTTAGTAGAGGATTTTATCATAACTTAACTAAAATGAAAATTATTATCTAATCGAAACAGTTGAAAAACTCGAACTCGACGTCCCCAAATATGTAACCGTTACTACACGATTTTGTATGAACATGATTAAAATAAAGATTTTTTATCGGTCGAAACAGCTGAAAAGTTAAGCCCAACTTCCCTAGATCTGTGACTATTAGTACACAATTTTTTAAGTTTTGACTAAACTCACGATTATTCATAGATACAACAATTGAAAAATCCGAGTACGGTGACCCAAATCTGTGATAGTACACTATTTTGTTAGAATTTGGCTAAAATTGAGATTATTCACCAAATGCATCAGTTGAAAATCAAAGTCCGACGTCTTTAAAACCTTAATGGATAGTACGGGATTTTTCCAGAACTTAACTAAAATGATTATTATTCCAAAATCTGTGATGATTACTACAAAAGTATGTCTGGAACTGATTAAAATCATGATTTTCCAAGGTCTCAATAGTTGAAAAAATTCGAGCCCGAATTCTCCAAATCTGTGATATTTTTATTAGAGCTTGACTAAAATCGTGATTATTCACTAGTCGCAACAGTTAGAAAATCATAATCCAATGACCCTAAATCTATTATGGTTATTATACGATTTTTCGAACATTAATAAAATCATGATTATTCATTTCTCGAAACAGTTTGAAAATTCAAACCCGACGACCATGAATATGTGATGATTATTACACGATTTTGATAAAACGTAAATAAAATCACAATTAATCATCGCTCGAAACACTTGAAAAATATGAGCCCGTCGGTCCAAACTCTATGAGGGCTTGTACACGATTTTGTACGAATTTACTAAAATTGAGATAATTCACCGCACGAAAAAGTTGAAATATTCGAGGCCGATGTCTTTAATTTTGTGATGGTTTAGTACACGATTTTGTAAAACTTGATTTAAAATGGAGATTATTCACCAATCGCAACATTTGGAAAATTCGAGTACGACAACCATAAATTTGTGATTATTATTACACGATTTTCACAAAATGTTAATAAAATCACGAATAATCACCACTCAAAACACTTGAAAAATATGAGCCCGGCAGTCCAAAATCTATGATGGTTTGTAAACAATTTTGTACGAACTTTACTAAAATTGAGATTATTCACCGCCCAAAAAAAGTGGAAAAATTCGAGTCCAACGTCTCCAAATATTTATGATTAGTATACGATTTTGTAAGAAGTTAACTAAAAATCGAGATTATTCCCAATCGTAACATTTGAAAATTTTGAGTCCGACGACCATAAATCCGTGATGGTTATTACATGAGTTTGTCAAAACATTAATGAAATCATGTGATACGGGACCAAGCCAAGGGCAGCCCTACTTAAAAGATCCACTTGTCAACATTCAAGGACCGATGACAAGATCAAGGACAAGAAGGACTTTAGAGAATATTGCAACGATGATCCGAGACATTGAAGTTAAAGAGGAAGTGAAGCTTCAACTAGAAGATGATGACAAAGTCAACCTCTTCACTTTCAAGAGTATACAAATCAACCCAAACAAGTAAAGTGGCTAAAAAGGACATTTTAGTCTTTTTGTGTACAATTAAAGTATATACTAGATTTTAATTATTTTCAGCATATTATTTACTATATTTATGTTGTTTTAGGTGAGTAATAGCAAGTAGTTGCTATAATAAAGGACATGTGGTCCATAGTTGGTTATCTAGTTGTTAAGAGTCCCATATCTATTAGGACTCTTCACCTAGTTAGTTAATTTTCAGCTTTGTTAGTTGTTTTAGCCTCCTAGAAACAAGAGAATAGGACATGTCCATTATTTTGTTTAGGTAGTTTACTTGATAGCAAGTTGTTTTCCAAGAGTCCTACTTCTTCAAGGACTCTTCTTTTATTTCACTACAAGAAAACTGTGAAACAGGGACGGACATTTCCGTCACTAAACTCAGTTTAGCGACCGATTAACAACTGAATGACGTGGTCGTGTATTTTTCGTCGCTAAGAAAAATACCGACCGAATACCGACGGAAAAGTTAGCGACCGAATATTAGGTCGCTATTTACCGACCGAATGGTCAACATTGCTGACTTTTGACTTTGACTGGGTAACAACCGAATACCGACGGAAAAGTTAGCGACCGAATATTAGGTCGCTATTTACCGACCGAATACCGACCGAATGGTCAACATTGCTGACTTTTGACTTTGACTGGGTAACGACCGAATACCGACGGAAAAGTTAGCGACCGAATATTAGGTCGCTATTTACCGTCCGAATACCAACCGAATGGTCAACATTGTTGACTTTTGACTTTGACTGGGTAACGACCGAATACCGACGGATAATTAGCAACGGAAACGCGGGTCACCATATGGCGACCGAATACCGACGGGCTGGTCAACATTGTTGACATCTGACTTGTCCCAGAAACGACCGAATAGCGACGGATACTTAGCAACGGAAAAGAGGGTCACCATATAGCGACCGTCGCTAAATTGTTGTTATTTAAAAAAATAAAAATTGAATTTAATTAAATCCCTATTACAGAACACAGCAGCAATAGCAGCAATAACAAAAATTCTCACAACCAAAATGCTAATAACCAAAATGCTCACAATCAAAATGCTCACAACCAAAATGCTCACAATCAATTCTCATTACATTAAATACTCACCATCAAAGTGCAAACTTTTTATTACAACACTCACAATCAAAGTGCACATTTTGAATAACAACACTCACAATAATAGTGTGCACCTTACATTACAACTCACAATCAAAGTGTACACATTACATTACAAAGCTCACATTCAAAGTGCACACTTTGAATTATCAAAACTCACAATCAAAGTGTGCACATTACATTGCAACACTCACGTTCAAAGTAATTTATTTCATTTATCAAAACTTACAATCAAAGTGTGCATTTCTCATAAACTCGTTGATGTCATTCATATGCATATCCTTGAAAATGCATGAGTTGCAATCTACAAAATTTAAGAATCAAATTATTATGACAATAAAATTTCTACTTTGAATTATGTTAAAAAGTTATACAATATGACAATTAATTTATTGTAATAAAGTACAAAAAAAAACAACAAATATGACTCACTTTCAATATGTGGAATTCCAAGAGAAGCGAGAAATCTTAATCATTCTAAATCATCATCGGTCATTAATTCATCCTCTTCTTCAGAATTGTCATATCCCGACATAATTTCATCATCGTCATCGTCATCATCTTCATAACCACGGCTCGTACCGGCCACAAGTACAACTTCAATTTCCCCTGACCGGTGTGCAAGTTGAACAACTTCAGTAATAGTTGGATCAATGCGACTGGTCTCCTCCTCGCGTACTTCATCCTGATACGGTATCGGAACACCAGGAACGTCAAATAGACGTGGTTTGGAACGACATACAGCCAACCAATCAGCCCTAGATGATTTCTTACTACCCGGATAAGGTGTGTAGTAGACTTGTTGACATTGGGAAGCAAATACAAATGGATCGTAACCCTGGTAGGTTCTTTTCCTATGGATTTCTACAAGTTTATATTGAGGATGCACTCTTAAACCTCGATTTGGAGTAGAATCAAACCAGTCGCATTTGAAAAGAATAATTTTTTGGTCAGGTATTCCAGCAAGTTCAACCTCAATTACTTGCTTCAACTCACCGTAATAATCTCCTTTAACCCATACCCCGCTGTTTGTCGTTCCTTTTCCATCGATGTGGGCTTTGGTGTGAAATCTATAACCGTTAACAAAGTAACCGGTGTATGACATCACTCTCCTTGACGGGCCCCAAGACAGATTTTTCAACAAAATTTCGGAATCTTCCTGAAGGCTATGTATCTGTTGAGCAATAAAAGTTAAATTATTTTAATTATGCAATCTTATTAAAAGTACATTTCTACACAATACCAACTTACATGAGTTCCAAACCATTTGGAAAAATCATTATAAACCCGACTTTGAAGTTCTTCCTCCGTTATCTGTGGGGTTTGTTCATTTACTTGACTAACAAATTTCCTGAGTTACAAATTAAATGACAATATTATTATTTGGCCACTTTTAATTATATAACAAAAATGAAGCAAATAGATAAGTTTACTTACTGAAGATATGGTTCGACCTCTTCACAATTCATTAGGATATAATTCATTGCTATTTTATAATCTTTATCAGTTAATAAAATCCTTTCTTTTTTTCCAAATGATCTTCCGGGTAAGTTGCAAATTGATAATACATCTGGTCCGCTAATCTCGTCTTCACCATCATTTCGCCCAATGGTTGTAACTCTTGTTTTCACGTGGGGTTCGAAATAATAGCTAAAAAACGTAGCAGCTTCTTCGACCAAGTATGCATTGCAAATTGACCCCTCAACTCCAGCCTTGTTCTTTATCTTCTTTTTCAGATAGTGCAGGTATCTAATTAAAACATATGTAGTTAATCACATTGTAAATACGTACATGAAAAATATAATACAAAGATGAGATAACTTAAGACAATGGTTGTTACCTCTCGAATGGGTACATCCACCTAAAGCATCGTAGGGCCACCAACCTTGGCTTCGTACGGAAGGTGAATCGGCAAGTGTTCCATCACATCAAAAAATCCCGGAGGAAATATTCTCTCTAACTTGCATAATAAAATAGCGATAGTGTCCTCCAATTCTTGCATATGCGCCACACTGAACCTAGGGGAACACAAATCTCTATAGAACAGACTAAGTGCTAAATTCGATGCATTTGCCGGTAGTACTTCTCTAAGTGCTATAGGGATAAGTCTCTCCATGAATACATGAGAACCGTGACTCTTCATTCCAGACATTTTCAACTCTTTCATATCAACGCATCGCGCCAAATTCGATGCATATCCATCAGGGAGCCTTAATTCTTTAACCCACTGCAAAACCATTTCTTTTTGAGGCTTGGTAAGAGTGAAACATGTCTTCGGTTTTGTTGCTTTACCTCGGCCATCGTGTTTAATATTCAATTCCGGACGATTGCAATACCTTTCAACATCCGCTCTAGCTTTAACATTGTCTTTAGTTTTACTTTTCACGTCCATCACGGTGTTAAAGACATTATCAAACACGTTTTTTTCATTATGCATGACATCAATGTTGTATCTTATCAAAAGTGTCCGCCAATAAGGTAAGTCCCAAAATATACTACGTTTAGCCCAACTATGATCCCGTCCCCTCGCCTTGCTCTTATACCGATCTCTTCAAATTTGTATCGGTAATTTTTTTGATAATCTCTAACTCTAAGGAACATTTCATGACCACTAAGGCGAGTCGGTGGGTCTGCTCTCTCTTGTCGCCGATCCTTTCGGAATCCCTTTGCATCTCTTCTAAAAGGATGATCAGGTGACAAGAAGCATCTGTGGCAATCGAACCACGATTGTTTCCCTCCAGATTGCAAATGGAACGCTTGTGTTTCCTCCATACAATATGGACAAGCGTGAATGCCAGCTGTACTCCATCCACTCAACATTCCATATGCTGGGAAATCACTAATTGTCCAAAGTAATGAAGCCCTCAATTTAAAATTTTGTTTTTTTGAGATATCATAAGTTTTTGCTCCTTTAGCCCACGATTGATTCAATTCATCGATTAAAGAGTTTGCAAGTACACATCGATCTTGTGTTTTGGATTTTGGGGTCCAGTACAATGATAGTTAAAAAAGATTACATTGTTCTTCATACACATCCAAGGGGGAGATTATAAGTGTTAGAAGAAGCGGCCAAGAAGAATAGTTCTTCCCACGACATGCCGAAAGGTGCAAAACCATCTGTGCATAACCCAAGCCTTACATTCCGAGGTTCCGCTGCAAAATCGGTGTGTGTTCTGTCAAAATGTTGCCAAGCTTCTCCATCCCGTGGGTGATTCATTATTCCCTCTTCCCTCTCACTGTCTGAGTTCCATGTCATGTGCCTTGCAGTTTTCTCAGATGCATACAATCTTTGTAATCTTGGAGTAATCGGAAAATAATACATCTTTTTTGCAAGCAATCTCTTTTAATCGTGTATTTTTTTATTTCTTTTTTCTTAATGTATCTAGCATGGCCACAAAACTTGCATTCTCTACTCTCAACATCATCTTTCCAATACAACATACAACCGTTAACACAAACATCAATCTTTTGCACCGGTAATCCAAGGCCTTTAACCAATTTCTTCATTTTGTAAAAGTCGTCTAAAGCATTATTATTTGGAGGAAGTGCCTCTTTCATCAACTGCACAAATTTATCTATTGTAGTTTCAGATAAGTTGTCTTCGGACTTAATGCTCAACATCCTGGCAGTCATTGAAAGATGTGAATGGTTTGTACAACCATTGTACAGTGGGCTATCAATGACTTTGCAACATGTCATAGAATTTTTGTGCCTCTGGATTGGGAGGTTCTTTCACGTCCCTATTTTGTTGCTCATTAAAACTTGGTCCCGCAGCATCAATAATCATATCTCGATAATTGTCGGTATCGTGTGTCTTTTATAATCATCCATTTCATGAACAAACGGGATTTGAGGCATGGGAATGAATGCCACACCATGACATGTCCAATTATAATAGTTAGACACGAATCCGTTCATAACAAGGTGATACTTCACAGTATCAGGCATATGAAAATACTTATTCCTACAAACCCCACAAGGACACCTAATCCCATCTATTTGTACATTAGCAGACGAACTAACTGCGAAAGCCACAAATCGTTTCAATCCCGCTATAAATTCTTGACTATTACGAGGTCCACTATTCGAATCCATATACATCCAACTACGGTCTTCCATTACAAACACAATATCTGCGTATACAAAGACTTAATAATTAAATGCATATTAACTTTGAATGTTATTTTGATGATTTGTCACCCTTATTTCAAAGTAATTATTAACGTGTGATAATGGCATCTTGTCTACTATTTTAAATGAAATTTTGTCAACTATTTCGATTATTTTCGACATTAGGTTGTTTGTTTGTTGCAATATAATACAAAGATATAAAATAATGAGAGATAATACAAAGACATAAAATCATGGGAGATAATACAAAGAAAGAAAATGATGGGAGATAATACAAAGAAATAAAATCATGGGAGAAATACAAAGAAAATAATTCATGGGAGATAATACAAATAAATAAAATCATTGGGATAATACAAAGAAGCATAAAATTTTGCCACTTTCATATCATCATTTAATATGCAAAAAATAAATGGTATGTTGTAAACCTAATAAAAGGTAAATTGCCCTAAAATTTGATTCTTTGTGAACAATTTGTGCTCTCATGATTTCTTTTTTTTTTTATCCCTTATACCACATTTTGATTAAGCTAAAGAATAAATGATATAAAAGAGCATAAATATTGACATTAATAACATTATAATAAATAAAGATGAAGAGATTCTCACCAAATACCCAACTGAAATTGGAGGTGTTGGGGAAGTCTTCCGGATGCCGGAGGTGGTGGCGCCGTCTTGGAGTTGCCGGAGGTGGTGGTGATGGGAGGAGGGTGGAGTTTCAAAGTAGATTTGGGAATAAATCACTAGAGGAGATAGTGGTAGAGTTAGAAATCGCGGCTGCAGAAAATGTAAAGGGGAGGGTTGAAAATAAAGATCCCACTCACTGGAAAGACGACGCCGTTTCGACATTTAAAGGTAGCGACCGAATAGCGACCGTACTGGCATATTCGGTCGCTATTCGGTCGCCCACAAGAGAGTCTGAACACTTGTAAATTTTTGAAAATAAAGATCCCACTCACTGGAAAGACGACACCGTTTCGCCATTTAAAGTTAGCGACTGTACGGGCATATTCGGTCGCTATTCGGTCGCCCAAAAGAGAGTCTGAACACTAGTAAATATTTGAAAATAAAGATCCCGCGCACTGGACATTTTTAGTTAGCGACCGCCCTCCTCGGATCATCCGAGCTTTCCTCGGATTGACCGAACCGTAACAGAGAGTTGAAGCTTTTGGAACTAGCTGATTTCGGTCGACCTATGGTTAAGTTCTGTCGACCGAAGAATTGAATATGGCGACCGAATAGCGACCGTGATGGCATATTCGGTCGCTAATCGATCGCCCAGTAGAATGTCTGAACACTTACAAAGTTTTGAAAATAAAGCTCCCGCACACCTGACAAGACGACGTCGTTTCAGCATTTAACTATAGCCACCGAATAGCGACCGTCATGGCGTTTTCGGTCGCTATTCGGTCGTTATTATTTTCCCGGATTCCTTTTTTTATAAAATAACGGGGTTTTTTTAAGATATATAGAAACATTTTGCCTACTTTAGTTACTATTACTAATATATATATATATATATATATATATATATATATATATATATACACACACACACACACACATTAACTTGAATATTCAAACAATTAAAACTTATACTTAATGATTCACGTAAATGTCAACACAAATGTATTACTTGAATTGTTCTGCTTCAGGTCTATACAGGTATTATGTGAATAAGTATAAGTATATATATTAGTAATAGCAACTAAAATAGGCAAAATGTTTCTATATATCTTTAAAAACTTCGCTAATTTATAAAAAACGGAATCCGGGAAAATAATAGCGACTGAATAGCGACCGAAAACGCCATGACGGTCGCTATTCGGTCGCTATAGTTAAATGCTGAAACGACGTCGTCTTGTCAAGTGTGCAGGAGCTTTATTTTCAAAACTTTACAAGTGTTCAGACATTCTACTGGGCGACCGATTAGCGACCGAATATGCCACCACGGTCGCTATTCCGTCGCTAAACCCTAACCCTAAACCCTAATACGGTCGCTATTCGGTCGCGATTCGGTCGGTATGAAACCAATTTTCCAGTATCAGAAAGGGTAACCATATAACAGACCCCCTGTACAGAAAACAATCAGCCCATTCAAAATAAAGCATAAACCAATCAGCTATCTTACATTCAACAGAAAACATCAACCAAAATATAAATTTCAAAAGAATCACAAAACTTAACTTAAAAAAAGCATTAAAAGCATACAAATAGTTACAAAATTAACTAAATAATCTATTGACTCCCCAAAACAGAATCGACAGTTAAGGGGTCATCGTCATAGTCTGATTCTAACTCATCGTCTAAGATGCTACTCAATTTGGCCTCTATCTCAGAGGCACTTAATACAACCTGGTCCCTATTTGTTAAAATTTCAGCTAACATACTAGCTAGACCCTTGGTTCTCTTCTTTTCTCTCATCTTGAATTCTCTTTTTTGCTCGGCTAGTTGTTTCTTGAAATTTTCTTCCATTTCGCTCCGCATTTGGACCATGTCTGACTGCGACACCGCGTGGCTGCCTCGCTTCATTGTCTTTACCACATCACTAAAGGAACCGAGTCCTTGGACACGTCCCTTTCTTAGCCCACCGCAGCCTCAACAGACAACTCAATCTGAGTCGACAAATCCGGAGGAGGCAGTCCGGCTTGAGTTGCCTTGCTTGCGGCGTCGTCATAAACCTCATGGAACACCAGCTGTAAAAAAAAAATGTCAGCTTATGACATTAAATAACTAATATAAAAAAATGAGAAACGGTAATGAAATACTTACAGACAACTCTCTAGAATCTTCATCAACCCATTCGCCTTTCTTTGGGTCGAGATGGTGTTGATGAACATGATCGTAACTGGCCGAGAATGGGACTGCATGTCCGGCCTCCTTTTCCTGTTAAACAAAATCATTAAATACGAACAAAAAACACATAAAATATAAGGATACGTAAATTGATAATAAATTTAAGTACCAGTCTCATGTGGTGCTCAATGTGGCTGAGCGAACCTCCCGTGTGCTTCATCGGGCCTTTGCCACCTCTCCCTTCTTTTCGGTTTTTTGCTGCCTGTGCCGACTTGGCTTTAAAATCCGGAGTTTTCCATTACTCTTCATGTCGCGCCCAATCGGTCTCAGAAACCCATGAGGGCCTCTTATTTTTTTTACGAGCGTCGCTCATAATGCTGCTTAGTCTCCTCGTCAGTATGGTGCGCCAACCCGTCTTGACGCCATCCTCATGCTCAGGAGCCCAGCGATACTTTTTCTGTAATTTGAAACAATGTTAGATAATTAAATTTAAAGACTTCTAAATTTAAACTTATTTTCTAATTTACTTACCTTGAACTCGTCCCACCACAACTTTTCTTCTTCCTGAGGAACATCCTTGATGGTGCTATATGCACCCTTGAAACGATCTTGAAAAATCGAAGTAATTGCGGCGGAACAGCTGGATGCCAACCTGAAACTATAATAGCAAAGAAAACAATTGATTAGTTACTATAATAACGACAAGTGTATAATTAGCTTAAAGGAAATAAATTAGTTACTTACGTGCCAAGGGTAGGCTGCAGGAGAATACGTGTATCTACGTTAGCCGCAACTCCACCAGAATCAGAAGCTGTTTGTGGAGACAGATGACTGGTGAGACGCCGATCCTGCTACCGGCGTAGAGACAGTGTCGTGTACTGCCGCAAACGCATCCCGAGCTGTCTGCGCATCATCAGACTGTGACGGAGGTGTCATAAGTGGCACATGAGCAGGTCGCGGTGTCTCCACCAAATTAGGTGATGAACCAGGTTGGGAGGTGGACGCCGGAGCAGACGTGCCTGGCGAACCAAATGGTAAGGATACTTGGATTCTTTTCTTTGGAGGCATCTCTGAAATAAACAGAAAGTATTCACAAGAAAAATCAAATACCGACGTTTAAAGGACACAATAAACAGAAATTCACTAAGAAAGAAGTAACTCGCATTCATTCAAAGATAATCAATTTCTCTTCTTCTTCTTCTTCCTAGAAGAAGAGCTACAATCTTTTTATCAGTACACCGGGCATCAAGGAATTACCACTTCAGTTCGTGGCAAGCTTCAATTATCAAAGCAAAAAATTCATGAAGAGAACTAAAACTACATGCTTATAAAATTGAAAATCACAATGTTATTATCAATGTGTACACAGTACATGCTTTATTTTCTAATTGTTTAGCAAAATATTCCATAGTTAATTTTTCCTTTTCTTGGAGAATATAGTAATCAATCCAAAGATAACTCCCTATTTTATCCTAGAAATCAAATCAGCATGAGCGAAAATGAAAATTTCTAACTTGGCTTTTCAAGACATAAGTCCAGACAAATGCATGAAAATAATTCAGAGATGAAATACATGCCACAATATTAATGCACTTGTTTCCAGGTATACCTCAACAAGTGTATCAAGCTTCTCTCAAATATCATAGAATAGTTTTAAACAGAATTGTCTGTAAAGCCTAATGCTAATATGTACGCATATTCGACCGTCATAATTCCTAATTAAACACCATACTAGAAAGGTTATCAACAAATACACAGAAAACATAGTAACAAATTGGAAGAAAAAAAACCCAATATAGAAAAGTCAACATACTAAATTTCATAACCGATTTCATCATTTTCCTTTTGGATTATATAAGTTATTCTTTTCTGCCCATTTTCAATCATTATAAAGCATCAAACAAGAAATACACTAAATCACAATATAATCAAAACGAAAAATACATTAACAATTTTCTAACGAATTCAAATATTCCATGAAAAAGAAAAAAAAAATAAAAAACCAGAGAAGAAGAAGAGGATTGTAGAAAAGATCATGCAATGTATATAAAAAATCAGTTCTAGTAGTGCTTTAGAAGTCAATTTGGTTCAGTAATAACACTGAAGCAAAAAATAAAGAAAAAAATAAAGCAAAAAAACACTGAAGCAAAAAAAACACTGAAATTCGAAAAAAAAAAAAACAACAAAACACCTTTAATGGAGGTGGCGGAATGGCGGCGACGTTCTGGCACTGGAGGCGACATTAAATAGAGAAGCAAAATTCATAAGCAAAAATGGAAAAAAAAAGCTTTAATGGCTTCTTGGAGTGGCGGAGGCAGTACGGCAGTGGTGACGGTTCAGACTGGCGGTGGCGGTGGCTACGGTTCAGACTGGCGGTCGCGGTGGCAGGAAGAAAGATGGATTAGGGTATTGAAGAAGAGAGGAATGAGGGATTCGGTCGATTTTGATTTGTTTTTCACAAATCAGGCGATAAAACGATGTCGTTTTATTGGGATGTCAATTCCGTCGGTATTCGGTCGTACAATTCCGTCGGTATTCCGTCATTAACTTTGAACAACAAGATGTCGTTTTAATTAATTTTAAACCTTATTTTTTAAAAGAAATAAAACATCAAAACGACGTCGTTAAAACACCGTTATTAATTCCGTCAGTATTCGGTCATAAACTTCCGTCGGTGTTCCGTCGTTATATCTGAACAACACGATGTCTTTTTAATTAATTTTAAACCTTATTTTTTAAAAGAAATAAAACATCAAAACGACGTCGTTAAAACGCCGTTATTAATTCCGTCGGTATTCGGTCGTAAACTTTCGTCGCTGTTCCGTCGTTATATCTGAACAACACAATGTCGTTTTAATTAATTTTAAACCTTATTTTTTAAAAAGAAATAAAACATCAAAGCGACGTCTTTAAAACGTCGTTATTAATTCCGTTGGTATTCGGTCGTAAACATCCGTCGGTGTTCCGTCGTTAAATATACCGTCGGTATTCGGTCGTTATATTACGTCGGTGGTCGATGGGTAATGGTGAGAAAAACGACGGCGTTTCAGTTTTGTCAACGGATTCGATGTGGCCGACGGAAGGGCGAGGTAATAACGACCGTTTATTTTTCGGTTTCTATTCGGTCGGTATTCCGTCGTTATATTTGTTACCTACAATTTCGATCGCTAAATTCGGTCGCTATTTAACTGTTTTCTTGTAGTGTTTGTTGTTGGGAACCGAAAACTCTCTAATTAAGAGATGCTTCAGCCTACATGTTATTTACGTCAAATATATTGATATTTTGGTAAGGTTATTCCTTAGCTTCTCGTGTCTGAACTTCTTTTAAGAATTCATTCATATTTGAGTTACTGTATCAACAAGATTAGTTTCTCTTGTTGTGGTGTTTCAGCCTCCATCGATAATTAGCCTTCCTTAGCGTTACGTTGATTATATTCCCTAGAAACTAGTTCGAGAATTAGAGAAATATCCGGCACAATCAAAGCTGTCGAACCTTTTGGTACTTAGTACCTCACAGTTCTTCATCATCACGATTATACACAACTCGAAACACTTGAAAATATGAGCCCGACTGTCTCAAATCTGTGGTGGTTAGTACATGGTTTTGTACGACCTTTACTAAAATCAAGATTATTCATAGATAGGAATAATTGAAAATTTCATGTCTGGTGCACAAATCTATGATGGATATTACATGATTTAGTAAGAACTTGACTAAAATCGAGATTATTGAGATATCAATCGTTGGAAAATCTGAGCTCGACGGCCATAAATCTGTAATAGTTTGTACACGGTTTTATTTGAACTTGACTAAAATCAAGATTATCCATCGTTCGCAACAGTTAAAAAATCAAAGTACGACGACCATAAATCTGTGATGGTTAGTACATAGATTTATAAAATCTTTACTTAAATCGAGATTATTAATAGATAGTAACAGTTGAAAATCTAAGCCCCACAACCTGAAATCTGTAATGGTTAGTACACTATTTTTTTCGAACTTGACTTTAATCGATATTATTCACCGGTCCCAACAGCTGAAACTTGCGAGTCCAACATCTCTAAATCCGTAATGGTTAGTACACGATTTTTTCAGAACTTTACTAAAATAAAGACTATACACCATTCGAAACAATTAAAAAAATTGATCCCAACTACCCCAAATTTGTGATAGTTACTAAACGGTTGTGTCTAAAGTTGACTAAAAAATCATGATTTTTTTCTAGATCGAAACATTGAAAAAATCGAATTCGACTGCCTCAAATTTGTGATGATTAGTACACGATTTTGTAATACCTTGACTAAAATTGAGATTATTTATCGGTTGTAAAATTTTAAAATTCCAAAGGGGACAACCCCTAATCTTTTATGGTTATTACACGATTTTTTCCGAACTTGACTAAAATCGATATTATTCACTGGTCGCAACAGTTCAAAAATTCGAGTATGATGAACCTAAATCTGTGATGCTTAATAAACAATTTTGTCTGAACTTGAATAAAAGCTTGATTATTCATAGATTGCAACAATTGAAAATTCGAGTCCGGCTACCCCAAATCCGTGATACTTACATGTTTTTTTAACGTGACTAAAATCGAGATTATTCAGTAGTTACAACAGTTGGAAAAAATCGAGTCCGATGAAACTAAACCCTAAATCGTAGTCCGACGATTTTATAAGAACTTGACTAAAACCAAAATTATTCACCGTTTGCAAAAATCAAAAAATCCGAGTCTCGCGTCTCTAAATCCGTAATGGTTAGGACACGAATTTTTAAGAACTTTACAAACATGACATTTATTCACCAGTCAAAACAGTTTAAAAAATTGAACATAACAACCCAAATCTGTGATGGTTACTAAGCGATTGTGAGGATTATTCACCGGTCAAAATAGTCAAAAATTTGAACATTACGACCCCAAATGTATGATGGTTACTATACGATAATCTATGAACTTCACTAAAATCACAATTTTCCTCGGTCAAAACTGTTGAAAAACCGAAATCGGTGGCCTCAAATAAGTGATGATTAGTACACAATTTTGTAGGAACTTTACTAAAATCGATATCATTCATCGTTTGCAAAATTTTAAAATTCCAAGCCCGATAACCCCAAATATGTGATGGTTAGTACACATTTTTGTTTGAACGTGACTAAACTCTCGAGGTTATTCATCGGTCCCCAACAGTTGAAATATTCGAGCCCGGTGATCCTAAATCGGAAAATCGGAGTCCGCAGATTTTATAAGAACTTGACTAAAATCGAAATTATTCAATTGTTGCAAAATTGAAAATTTTGAGCCCGATGACCTCAAATTCTGATTGTTTGTACACGACTTTGTTTGATCTTGACTAAAATTGATATTATTCATCACCGAAATTGTTGAAATAAATGAGTATGACTGCCCCCAAATCTATCATAATTAGTACACGAGTTTGTAAGAATTTAACTAAAATCAAGATTATTCACAAGTTGCAAAATTTGCAATATTCGAGCCAGACGACGCTAAGTTTGTGATGTTTACACGATTTTTTTCTTAATTTGACTAAAATCAATAATATTCACCGGTCGGAATAGTTCTAAAATCTGAGTTAGAAGGCCCTAAATTCGTGATGGTTAATAAACTAATTTGTTTAAACTCGACTAAAATCTTGATTATTCATAGATTACAACGATTGAAAATTCGAGTCGCGACGACCACAAATCGCTGATAGTTAGTACACAATTTTGTTTGAACTTAACTAAAATCACAATTATTCACCATTCAAAATAGTTGAAAAATCCGAGTCGGAAGGCCCCAAATCTGTTATTGTTCGTACAAGATTTTGTTTGCACTTGACTAAAATCGAGATCATTCACCAGCCGCAATAGTTGGAAAATCTAAACCTGACGGTCCTAAATCTATGATTGTTCGTACTCTATTTTATCTTAACATTAATAAAATCATGATTATTCATCGCTCGAAAAAGTTGATCCGAATTCGACTATCCCCAAATCTTTGATTATTAGTACACGATTTTGTACGAACTTGACTAAATTGAAATTATTCATGGATAGCAACAATTGAAAAATCCGAGCCCGATGGCCCCAAATTTGTGATACAATTTTATTTGAACTTGACTAAAATCGAGATTATTCATCGGTCCCAGCAATTGGAAATGTGAGCCTGGCGATCCAAAAATCCGAGATGGTTTATACACGATTTTGTTTGAATTCGACTAAAATTAGATTAGTCATCGGTCACAACAGTTGAAAAATCTGAGTTCGGCGTCTCTAAATATGTAATGGTTAGTACACGATTTCATTAGAACTTTGCTAAATGAGGATTATTCACCGATCGAATTAGTTGAAAAAATCGAACCCGACGACCCCAAATCTGTGTTGGTTACTACACAATAGTGTCTGAACTTCACTAAAATCACGGTTTTTTCTTGGTATAATCATATGAAAACCGAGCCCGGCTGCTATATGTGATGATTAGTACACAATTGTTTTAGGAACTTTACTAAAATTGATATTATTCACCGTTTGGAAATTTTGAAAATTTCGAGCCTGATAACCCCTAATATGTGATGAACGTACACGATGTTTTCTGAACTTAACTAAAATCGATATTATTCACCTACACAACAGTTGAAAAATTGGCGCCCGATAACTCTATATTAGTGATGGTTAGTATACGATTTTGTTTGAATTTTACTAAAATCGCGATTATTCTCCAATCACAACAGGTAAAAATTCGAGTCCGATGACACTAAATTTGTGGTGATTAGTACACAATTTTGTCAGAACCTGACCAAAATCACGATTATTCACCGGTCGAAACAGTTGATAAATCCAAGCTCGACGACCCCAAACCTGTGATGGTTAGTACACGATTTTGTTTGAACTTGACTAAATCAAGAGTATTCACCGGTCGCAATAGTTGAATTTTTTAGCCCGGCGACTCTAAATTTGTTATGTTCAGAATATTAATAAAATCACGATTATTCATCGCTCGCAATAGTTGAAAAATCTGAGTCTGACAGTCCCAAACCTGTGATGGTTAATACACAATTTTTTCTGAACTTGACTAAAGATATAAAATGCTAAACCTTTTTATTTTTCTTCTCTAATGAAGATAATGTATTAATATAAATCGCACCTCGGTCCCAAACTGAATGTCCACTTTTTCTATTTTAATTTGTACCAAATTGAATGTCCACTTTTTTAAAATGGATGCATTTTTCACTAAACTTATATAACTAACCTCCTATATTTATGGGATGCAAGATCTACTAATATATGAACTTATTATATTTAAAAATATTGTTGTAACTTTTCATGATCAAATTACTCTCTTAATTCTTATACAAGTGAAAAGGAAGTAAACAAGTTAAGGCTAAAAACTCATGATAACATAAAAGTATCACATTGCATATACTCTAGATAAAGAATCTACTTAATAGAGTAGAACCATCCGTGCACTAAATATTTCATTTCTATCTCGTCCTATCTTTATCCTCAAAGGACACTCTTGAATAATATTAAAATTTTGAACGACTCCGAATGAATCAATGACATTAAAAATAGCCTAGAATGATGCTAAAAGGTGTAGGAAATAATAGTAGAGAAATACGAAAAACTTGTCAAAAATAGTTGTGTCACGGACGGAATCACTATTTTGAGACCTTGGTGTAATCTGATCCTCGAACACGTACACTCGTGATAGAGGATTTGGAACTTACAGTTAATTGAAACTCGGAATTATAAGAACAAAGCTCGGAGAATTCTCAGTAGAAGGGATAAGAAGAGTATTTTTCAGCTGCCCCCAATCATTATTAACACCTTGGTATTTATAGGACTCAAATGAAGATGTTTTAGGTTGATCTTGTGACCAACTACTTGTGAGAAAAATCAGGTCAAGTGGGAGAGTAGTTATTGACATATTCAAATGAAATGAGCACATGTGTTTTTGACTAATTCTAACACAAACTCACAAATCATGTGCTCCTAAAAAGGCTACCATTTTCCAACAATCACCCCCAAATGGCATGCTTATATGTAAAATTCCGAGTAAGAAAAAAGTTTAAATTACTTAAGCACCAATGTCTTTCGATTGAATTGATGCCAAATTGCATGAGATAACAATCTAGTCCATGAAGTGAATTTCTCTTGAACTTCGATGACTTTAATTGAGACGCACACAACAAGTAATAAACCTTAATAATTGCAAGTTCCGCAATGAAAATAACACAAACGCTTTTAACCGCCATGCGCAAACCTTCGGTTCCCATGAGTGCTCTAGAAAGACAGCTCAAGTCTTCCATGGAAGGCGGCCCACCTTCACATTAAGAGTCATTTGGACTCAACCTCCAGAAAAGATTATGAATCCATCAAGTCCTTCTCAATAGCACCACGCAAACATTAAGTCATTCTCAATAGAAATGGCCAAATTAAAGGGCTATGAACTCACAATCCACTACTATTACATAAGAATATTATCAGTCGTACAAATAGAGAAATAATATGTTTTGTTTCACCACAAGTGGTATCCACCATATATACTCGAACCATGGGTTAAAGTCTTTTTTTTTATGAATAAAACCATGGGCTTAAGTAATGTTCCTCTCGATATGATCGAAGAACTATTTTCCTTGTTAATCCTTTAGATAAAGGATTTGCAAAATAACTCATGTCAATTACAAGGTGAAGAAACCAGTATAGATGAATTTCCCCACATAGACATATCAACTAAAAATTTCTTAACCATTCAGCTTATTGGCCTGCCAACTCAAGAGAAATAAATTCATATTCCATTGTAGAATCTGCTATACATGTATGTTATATAGACTTCTACAATATAACATCTCCACCTAGAGTAAAAACATAACTACTAGTAGAGCTAACTTCATCATTATCAGTTACCCAGTTTGCATAAATAAATCCTTCAAAATAATAGGAATTTTATTAAATTGCAAACACCAATCATAGCACATCTTCGATACTTTTTTTTTCAGCAACCTTAATTCTGCCTCACCAGAGGAGTAGAATTTTATTGCTCCATGTATGGGGAGGGTGTCGAACCCGGGACCTCTTGGTCACGGGTAGAGTGTGAAGACCGTAACTTTTTACTATTTTTTTTAGACGGGTTTTGGTCGATTGAGGTTAAGTCAACGTCGACCGAAACGCGTCATATTTGCTTAAGTGTTTTATTTGATTTTCCTGCCATAATGTTTATGCATATTTTACTTGCTTTAATTATTTGCTAAGTGTTATAACATGTTTTTAGGACTTGTATAACATTAAGATAAGATAAGGGACCTTTGGTGATTTCTAGAAAGTAGTGGGGAAGAAGTTAGAGGTGGTTTCTAAACTTCTTAGGCAGTCATTTTCTAAATCCATTCAATTCTAAGTCTCAGAAAGGAGAAAAAAAAAACATAAAGAAAAAGAAACAAGGAGAAAAGCAAGAAAAGCAGATTCTGTACAGCCTGCGTACACTGCACTAGAAACGCCATAAAGGTAAATCTAGAACTCCAAATCCTCTGATTCTTTTTTATTTAGAAACTAGACTTATAGGGCTACGATCTGACCAGGGGGATTATGATTTTAACCGTTAGATCTTCATGTGTACGTCTTTCAATTAGGAACACGAACCAGATTTTCTGGATTTTTTACAAGTTAAGAACGTAACGGTGATAAGGTAAGGACCCTTCAACTTTGAGTTTTTCCAAAGCTTTCATGAACTGATTTTTTTATAGATTATGTATGAAGTATGAATGAAAAATGGTTTTATCATGTTTTCTTGCATAAAAGTGGATGAAACAATATTTAATGTGAATGCATGAATTGTATGATGTTTAATTGCTCATGTATATGATAGCATGATTACTTGTTGTTTTATGATTGCAAGCATAAGGGAACATCCCAGTAGGGACATTGACTAAGAAAGGATCCATTATGTTTATGTTATGGATTTCATGAGGAGTCAATGACCCTAATTTGGGATAAGATGTAGCATGTAGAGTTGTGTTATATGATAAGTACATAGATAAAATGTTGGGAGAGGCCCAAACACCAAGTCATGATGTACGATGTCACGAACAGTATACAACGATATATGATGTTTGCATTTGATATTTGATGTGAGCGGTTTTACAGGGAAATGGAAGTCGTTTTCTAACAGTTTTTCAGGTTTTGGAGTTGTTTAGTTGTGTCGTAGTAAGGGTGTAGACGACGGCCATCGTCTGTACTGGAGCTAATGAGAAGCTAGGCATTCCCACGTATACGCTAGGCTAGAACCTTCACTTCCTAGCGGCCATTCAGGATGCTGAAACGAGGACTCAGAGGTATGTTATGGGGCTGTTACCGAGGATTCGGGCAAGATTGTCGAGACACAGGCTGGTTGATTTTATGTATGCGTATGAGCGCAGTTTGGAGATAAAGGCTGAGTATACACAGTTTACTGCTGATTTCAGAGGTAAGCGTTCATATCAGAATATGGCACAAGGACAGACTTTCAGGGGCAGCAGCCGACCCTCGGCTTTTACACCTCAATAGAGGCCAGTTTTTGCGGTAGGACAAGGTTCTAGACCAGTTGTCACCGGAGCCAATGCATTTAAGGTAGGAAGACATACGGGAATGACAGTTGGGACTGGACAGCCTAGTGCATGCAAGACTTGTGGGAAGAACCATTCTGGGGTGTGCAAAGTAGGAACTACAGGTTGCTACAAGTGTGGGCAGCCGAGTCATTTTTCGTACCATTGCCCAAAAAACATGAATCAGGGTCAAGTGGCCAATGCTCGAGTCTTTGCGCTTACTTAGCAGGATGCCGGGATTGCTAGTGATGTTGTTACAGGTACCCTTATGATAAATTCTATACCTGCATATGTTTTGTTTGATAGCGGTGCAACACACTCTTTTGTATCCCGTAGGTTTGCTAAAACTCTTAATAGTCCTTATATGCATTTACAACATGTTTATAAAGTAGTTGTACCTAACGGGCGAGTGTTGGAATCTAATGTTATACATAATGGGTGTCGGGTAGATATAAAATCCCGAGAGTTGTTAGCTGACCTTATACAGTTAAACATGATTGACTTTGACGTTATTTTGGGTATGGACTGGTTAGCGAAGCATCATGCATTACTTGATTGTAAGGATAGGACTATTCAGTTTGTGATTGGGGATGAAAAGATTGTGATGTTCCGAGGTTCATAAAAGAGAAAAGATAAGTGTCTGCCGATCATATCAGCGATGAAAGCGCAGAAATGCCTAAGGAAAGGCTGCGAGGCATATCTAGCTTATGCTGTACTTAAGGATGAAAAGAAAGAGGGAGCTGAAACAGTAAGAGTGGTGAATGAGTTTGTGGAGGTATTTCCAGAATATCTTCTGGGTATACCACCAGCCCGTGAGATTGACTTCGAGATACTGCTACAACCCGGTACGGAGCCTATCTCTAAAGTGCCGTATCAAATGGCACCAGCTGAACTAAAAGAATTAAAGTCTCAGCTTCAGGAACTTTTTGACAGAAAGTTTATTCGACCAAGTGTTTCACCGTGGGGAGTGCCAGTACTATTTGTAAAGAAGAAAGATGGGTCGATGAGGATGTGTATTGATTATCAGGAACTGAACAAGATTACAGTCAAGAACAAGTATCCGTTACCGAGGATTGACGACCTGTTTGATCAGTTAAAGGGTGCAACAGTGTTTTCGAAGATTGATTTGAGATCCGGGTATCACCAACTCAGAATCAAGTCAAATGACATACCAAAAAGTGCCTTCAGAACGAGATACGGTCATTACGAATTCCTTGTTATGCTGTTTGGAATGACTAACGCACTTGCGGCATTCATAGATATGATGAACCGTATCTTTCGGGACTGCTTAGATAAGTTTGTCGTTGTCTTCATTGACGACATATTGATTTATTCGCCAACAGAAGAGACTCACGAACAGCATTTGAGAACAGCTTTACAGATTTTGAGAAAGGAACAGTTATATGCAAAATTCAGCAAGTGTGAATTTTTGTTGAAGAGTATCAGCTTTCTGGGACATGTAATTTCAGCAAAGGGGGTATCAGTTTATCCATCAAAGATTGAGGCAGTGGTTGAATGGCAGAGGCTGAAAAACGCTTCAGAGGTTCGCAGCTTTTTGGGGTTAGCAGGATACTACCGAACAATGTTCAAAGTTGTTGAATACACGAACAATGTTTTAGCAACTTTGATAGCACAACCAACGTTACTTGTTCGAATTAAAGAGGCTCAACTGACTGATGAAGAAATGGTTGAAATTCGGGAATTGGCAAAAGCGGAAGGGGCTGATTTGGAAGTGTTCGAAGACGATAGTTTGAGGTATCGAGGCAGAATCTATGTGCCGACAGTAGAAGACTTGAGGACCGAGATTATGAAGGACGTGCATTCTTCGAAGATGACGGTCCATCCAGGGACTTCGAAAATGTACAAGGATATGAAACTAAACTTTTGGTGGAAAGGAATGAAAAGAGATATTGCTACCTTTGTATCAAAATGTTTAGTATGTCAACAAGTGAAAGCAGAACATCAAAGGCCAGCGGGACTACTGAAACCGTTGGAAATTCCAATTTGGAAATGGGAGCACATTACGGTGGACTTCGTTGTGGGTTTGCCGTAAGACAAGAATGGTAAAAACTCTATTTAGGTGATCGTGGACCGTTTGACAAAATCCGCGCATTTTCTACCAATGTGGATTACTGCTAGTATGAAGAGTCTGGTTCAGTTGTATATGAGCGAGATTGTGAAGATGCACGGGGTGACGGTTAGCATTGTATCAGACAGAGACCCGAGGTTCATATCGAGATTTTGGAAAAGTTTCAACGAAGCAGTGGGTACGAAGCTTTCGCTAAGTACTGCTTATCATCCTCAAATAGATGGGCAGTAAGAAAAAACTATTCAGACTTTAGAAGACATGTTGAGGGCTTATGTTATGGATTTCAAAGGCAGTTGGGTCGAACATTTGTCATTGGTTGAGTTTGCGTACAACAACAGTTTTCAGGCAAGTATTGGTATGGCTCCTTATTAGGCTTTGTATGGCAGAAAATGCAGGTCACCGGTTTGTTGGGACGAGATTGGTGAGAAGGTAATTACGAGGGCCGAAGTGAGTACGAGATGACACTCGAAAAAGGTACCGCTAATTCGGGAGCGAGTTAAAGGCTGCACAAGACCGACAGAAAAAGTCTGAGTGACAGTGAGCGAAGAGCTATTCTGATTCGAGGTTGGTGAGAAGGTATATTTGAAGGTTTCGCCGACTCGAGGGGTTATGCGATTTGGGAAAAACGGAAAACTGAGTCCACGTTACATCAGACCTTATGAGATTTTGGAAAAGGTAGAGGACTTAGCATATCGTCTAGCATTACCACCATCATTGGAAAGAGTACACAATGTATTCCATGTTTCTCAACTTAGGCGATATGTTAGTGATCCTACACATGTGCTAGAAGCGGTACCGGCAGAGTTGCAAGTTGACTTGTCATATATTGAGGTACCGGTTGGGATTGTGGATAGGAAGGAGCGGATTTTGAGGAACAAAGTGATACCGTTGGTTAAGATTCAGTGCTCAAATCATACAGAAGGGAAGCCATTTGGGAAACAGAGGTAGAAGCAAAAGCTAAGTATCCTCAGCTCTTCGACGACAGCAATTCGTAAGTTTCGGGACGAAACTCTTGTAATAGGGAAGGGATGTGAAGACCGTAACTTTTTACTATTTTTTTAGACGGGTTTTGGTTGACCGAGGTTAAGTCAACGTTACCAGAGGTTAAGTCAACATCGACCGAAATGCGTCATATTTGCTTAAGTGTTTTATTTTCTTTTCCTGACATAATGTTTATGCATATTTTACTTGCTTTAATTATTTGCTAAGTGTTATAACATGTTTTAGGACTTGTATAACATTAAGATAAGATAAGGGACCTTTGGTGATTTCTAGAAAGTAGTGGGGAAGAAGTTAGAGGTGGTTTCTAAACTTTTTAGGCAGTCATTTTCGAAATCCATTCAGTTCTAAGTCTCAGAAAGGAGAAAAAAAACATAAAGAAAAAGAAACAAGGAGAAAAGCAGATTCTGGACAGCCTGCGTGCACTGCACTAGAAACGCCATAAAGGTAAATCTAGAACTCCAATTCCTCTGATTCTTTTTTATTTAGAAACTAGACTTATAGGGCTATGATCTGACCAGAGGGATTATGATTTTAACCGTTAGATCTTCCTGTGTACGTCTTTCAATTAGGAACACGAACCAGATTTTCTGGATTTTTACAAGTTAAGAACGTAACGGTGATAAGGTAAGGACCCTTCAACTTTGAGTTTTTTCAAAGCTTTCATGAACTTATTTTTTATAGATTATGTATGAAGTATGAATGAAAAATGGTTTTATCATGTTTTCTTGCATAAAAGTGGATGAAACAATATTTAATGTGAATGCATGAATTGTATGATGTTTAATTGCGCATGTCTATGATAGCATGATTACTTGTTGTTTTATGATTGCAAGCATAAGGAAACATCCCAGTAGGGAATTGACTAAGAAAGGATCCATTATGTTTATGTTATGGATTTCATGAGGAGTCAATGAACCTAATTTGGGATAAGATGTAGCATGTAGAGTTGTGTTATATGATAAGTACATAGATAAGATGTTGGAGTTGTTTAGTTGTGTCGTAGTAAGGGTGTAGACGACGGCCATCGTCTGTACTCGAGCTAATGAGAAGCTAGGCATTCCCACGTATACGCTAGGCTAGAACCTTCACTTCCTAGCGGCCTCGCAGTGGATGGGTAAGAATGGTGGGTGCGCAACCCCGATATTCTAATAAGTCAGAAGTATTTTGCATACCTTGATTTTAGTGCTTTATTGGTGATTATGTTTTTAAAGTTATGAAATGTTTTTGGGATGCGTAAACTGTTTTAATTAAGTGTCTATATATTTCTTCATCCCAAGGTCGAAGGGATCTTGCTGAGCAATAGTTGGTTTTGCTCACCCTTATCCACCTTTCCTTTTCAGATGAGCAGGATGTTAGCTACGAAGGGTACGTGGGGGAAGTCGTATTCGAGTATCGGGGAGAGTGCACTTTATAGACGTCTAGCTCACTTTAGTGTTTTGAAATAGACTAAGTGTGGTGAACTTTGAAGTATGTTTAAGTTGTACTATTTCCTTTTAAGTTAGGATGTACCCCTTTTTAAGTTAAGTTTATATATATACTATTTGAGGTTTTATGTCTTAGTATGTTTTATAGCTTCCGTTGACGCATGTATAAGTTTTACGTTATGGGTTCTGCGTTCCGTTTGGCAAAACAGAACGCTGCCAGGTCATTTCCCGGTTACGGGGCATGACATAGAGGCTTGCCCCACTGGGCTACGGCCTCCTTGACCCTCTTCAATACTTAAGAAAACGATGAAGTGCATCCTAATGCTCATTGCTTGGAATATGAATGTACTGACTTAATCAACTCACAACATATGCCATGTCAGGTGTAGTGTAATTAATGAGAAACATAACACTTCCTATCATTTTATCATTTTCAGTTTAAGACACTAGCATTTTTATTGTTCTTAAGAGATATGCTAGAATCATAACGAATTCTCGCAGGCACAACATCATAGTTATTGAACATTCTCAATATCTTTCATTATAATATGATTGATTCACTGAGAAGTCATTTTCGCTTTCACGTATTCTAATACCAAGGATTATATCAGCTTCTCTAAATCTTTCAAGTAAAATTTAGAAGACAAAAATGACTTAATTTCTTTAACAACATGCTCATTGGTACAAAACAAGTGAACATATTATCTTTATATAAACATAAAATCGCATAGTTTGACCTGAATATTTCTAAGAAACACACGTGTCCTAAGTGTTCACAACATATTCATTGCTTACTAAAGTCTTGTGAAACTTCACAATACCTCATTTTAGAGAAGGTATACAACCGTAGAGAAATAGTTTAAGTTCACATAGCTTTGTTCCTGAAAAGGAACTGTGAAACACTCTGGTTATTCAATATATAATTGTTAGAAAAGGCAAAATCCTTACCTTAGTCCCATTAGGAATTTGTTTTTTCCTAAAAGTTCATTTACTCTTACTTGAATTACAACATTTGAGTAATACGACCAATTCCCATGCACGGGTTAACCTACCAGAGTCAAGCTAACATTTAATAGTTTCCTTCCAAACTATAATCAAAAGAGATTACAACTTCTTTATAGGTTTTTAGACCATCTTTAATCAAATGATCAAAATATATATCATAATAAATTTGATCCAACTAGAATTTTTAGCCAAAGGGCTCGAAGCTGTTTTTATTTTTTTCTTTCCTTTCTACGCCTTTACTTTTCTTAAGTTTATCCCCATAACAGTAGACATGAATCTATAACCAAAGTTGTTGTGATCATAACCAACAAATACATAAATACATCTTTTGACCTTCAAAACTCAAAGAAAAAAAAACATAGCTAAATAACTATTTGTTGCAGTTTTAGGTGTAGAACTAGAAAATAACCAAGTGAAATATATCAAACATAGTTACATTAATCTGCTCAAAATGAGCACCTCATCCAAAGGTAAACCATCATAAGGAAAATTTCTAAATGTTAATTGCACAGCAATTTCGGATCTCCATATCATCACCTTAACATATCATTAATTAGAGGTATCCATGATAAATTCATTGAAAGTTTGATAGCACAAACAAAGCATTTATTCTTGATCCAAATAATTTATTATAAACTTCACAGGCATTCTTGTTTCAGAAGTTGGTGACTTTATTCATTTATTTATTTTTAAATACATCAAGCTCTAATTTTCCTCCAAATTAAGCAAGGATTAATCTGAGCCATTAACATACCCTCTGAGACAACTAACTGAAAGCTCATCTTATAATTTGACAAAGTCAGTAAACATGTCCATAAATAAGCTACCCCAGAAAAGCAAAAAAAACTGCACACGATAAGCATGCTAATGGACAACCATTAAGAGTTTCTAACTTATACAAGTCAGCAGAACTTTATAATCCAGAGCAACAGCCATAGACATTCTCTACTAATAATGAAATATAAAATTTTCTTTCAAATTGTAGAAAATAATAGTAGAGAAATAAGAAAAACTTATCAATAATAGTTGTGTCGCGGACGAAACCACTGGCTTGAAAGCAAATTTCGGCATAACCTTGTGCAATCTAAAACGCCGTTTTTCTCCCCAAGATTAACACAGTTGATCCTCAAACATGTGCACTTGTGGTAGAGAATTTGGAACTTACAGTTAATCGAAACACATAATTATATGACCAAATCTTAGAGAATTCTCACAAGAAGGGAGAAGAAGAGTATTTTTCAGTTGTCCCCCCAATCAATACTAACACCTCGTTATTTATAGGACTCAAATGAAGATGTTCTAGGTTGTTCTTGTGACCAACTACTTGTGAGAAAAATCAAGAACTGTGAGAGTAGTTATTGATATGTTCTTGTTTTTGACTAATTCTAACACAAACTCACAAATCACGTGCTCCTAAAAAAACTGCCATTTTCCAACAAAAGGAATCCCATTCAAATACTAATAGTGGAGTACTAATTTTGAATCTTGAAGATAAACATTAAGGTTGTATTTGCATTGGTTTTTATTTGAGAATTTCTGTGTTGGAGATTGAAAATAAACAAACTGAAAAATTTGTGTTGAAAAACAAGTTAAAGCAGATAAAAAAACAAGAAATAGCATGAAACTAGAGGTTCAGCCAAGAAGCAAACCCGTCAAACACTAATAAAAAATGTCTTCCTGAAAATGACCGTATGCTTACTTGAAAGTAAATCACCCATTTTTGGAATCAAATACTTCTGCACTGCATTTTCAGATAGTGTTGAGAAGCCATTTTTATCTTCTTCCAATTAGGTTTCCAAACAGCCCTTAAAGAAATGTATGTGGCTAGGCTTATAAATGTAAGCAATAAGAAAGAAAAAAAAACAAACATGCGGGAAAAAGAAATGATAATGCAAACTCGAGCAAGTTGATAAATGTGTATTTCTTGAGTAAGTTCGAGCTCGAGTCTACTCACAACCCAAGCTCGAATCAAACTTTAACATGAACTTTTCACAACTGTTATCAAAAGTTTGACTCGTTTACGACCCTTAGTAACCAACCATCCAATGAGAGAGGAATTGTTAATGGGGGATTGAGTGGTATTAAACATCTAAGCACACAACCCTCTATTTTGCAACAAGGCACGAAATCTTTCATAAGCAATGATTTATACTGGACAAAATTGAATAAAAAATATATGTATATGTAGTATTGGTTATTCTACACATATCATCACAAAAATTTGACTCAACTTCATAAATGATCTGCCATGGAAATGTTTTGTCCAGATCCACAGCAATCTAAGAATTGCATATTCATAATTGGTGCCTCAGACATAGAAATCAAATTGCATAAACAGTTAAGTTAGAGATGAAACAGCTTCAATGGCACTGCCCAGTGGCCACGCCGCTTCAACCAAGGAATTTTGATATTTGACTTTTTTCACCAACGTAATATCTTGCCAGGGATCAAGGCCTGTTCAATTTGATAGGAAATCAATTTAAATTTTAGTCAATTTTGCAATGACAAGTAGAGAAAACAATGCAGGGACACATACCAAACCCATCAACGAGCAAGGTGAATTGATATGTCAGATCCATGCATAAATATGGAAGGTTATCTGGCTCCACGCGAGTATATATTGATTTGGCATCCTCAAGTCTGGTTTGACAAGCACGCTTGGCTGCATCATGAAAATCAGCTGGACGAACCTTTGCTACAGCTACATCTGGATCAACAAAGCCCGCCTACATTTGGACATAGCAACACTATGGTCATAAATCAATAAAATAGGTAGTGTTTTCACAGGAAACAAAAAGTATCCAATAATCTAAAACTTGCAAATGCAAACGCTTTCTCGATTACTGAAGATAGATACTCTTTTTACCTCAGAAGCTCTGTCAAAAAAGAATGATGCAACAAATAGGTTCTTCTGACCATCTCCTCCGCCTCCATTCCATATCCCACCAAATGTGCATTTCATATGAGTGCATGTCGATTCATTAACTTTGAGTGCTTTTGAGACCGCTGCTAGGCATCTATCCAAACTCGATCCTGATGTTAAAGCTGATTATGCATAATCTTTCCCTCCATATTTGTAAGCCCCTGGTTCAACAAGTATGATATAATCAAGTACTTATATTGCTTTCCAATGTAAGAAAATAAAGAGTATTTATGCATCCATATCATTAGATCTTCGTGCCTAAAAATATTCTGATGCCTGATCTATTGTGTCAATTATGAAACTAAGAGGCTTCCAGATTTTATGCCTGAAGGAGAAAAACACACAAAACCGACATCTTATTTCTTAAACTGGAATGTGTACCAAAAATTTCTTTTTGGTGGTTTTTAAGCAGGGAAAATAATGACTGAGAGACATTGCAAGAGTTGGCAATAAACATAAAAAGGAAAAAGCAGAACTAACATTGTCATTTGCTCCTTATGATGGGAAACAAAAGGAAATCAAATTGCTGCTAGCTTTAATGCAAAGTTGCTAAAGTTACATGTAATTACAATGCTACAAGCAATCTGCATGGTGGACTGAATTCTGAAATCAACAATTTACACACATTTGATCGACCATACACAATTGGATATGCATATTTCATAGAGCTAACATCCAAGATAATACCAAGCATAGCAGCTTACTAACAGGAAATTCAACCTTCAGGTAACGTGAAATATTATGCTACTTCAGAATTAATGATTGGTGATTTTCTTCTTTGTTATAAAACATAGAAATACAAATTGATTGCCTATTGTACGTCACCCTGTAACTAGCTAGATTATATGTAGTTAAGGTAAAATACTCCCTGATGAAACTTGATGAGAAACCTATTAACTCATTAAGTCCCCAATTATGGGGGTATGAGCGGAGGATGGATAGGAGACAGACCTAATATTTGCCAATAAATGCACAAAGTGACTACTGCTCCCAGAATACCACTGAAACAGATGGATTGGAGACTGACCTAACCTTTGGAAATAAATGCTTAAAGTGGTTGATCACAGAATACCACTACAACAATAGTCCCCTATAATGTCACGTTTGCTGCAAAATTATACCATCAAATCAAAGCCAAAAGGAAAACTCAAGAACCATTTTTGATTTATGTGCACATCACAATGCTTATTTCATTTAGCATCCTGAGCATTTATGTACACTTAATAGTTAGTCTAGACTGTCTAGTAAACAAAAGTTGCAGAAAGCAAAGCTATGAAGAATTATTGTTTTCACTTTTCTCCATGTAATGTGCAGGCAAATGTGCATCTCCAGAGAATATTACATTGTACACAAGTTAACAACTTGCATACCAAATTTCCCTGGCCATTTAAAGGCGTCTTAATGGAAAGACCCCAACCAAACGAGAACGAGAGGGGAAAAAAGAACACACGCGGAGGCAGGCATGTCTACAAGCAGTAAAACATTTCCCAGGAGATCATAAGAAGAATTTTCAAATTTCATTCTTCTTAAATTTCAGAAGGATGAATAGACTAATATAATGAAAACTAGATGTAAAATCAACCTGCAGAGATATAGCAAAAGGGACAACATATTAGAAGCACTTTTAACAACCAACCACAAATTTATTTACCATCAAAGCCTGCCAAAATGCACGGATTGCCAGATCCATCCCCAACCTTCAAAATTTCAGCTCGAGCTGCCAATAAGCCATAGCGCAAATAACTGCAGCATAAATCATGTGATTAGAAACTATAATTTTTTTTTTATTTGATAATGTGTATGTTTCATAAAATAACTCCGTCAGTGAGTGTTGAGGATTTTAGTTCGTGACACTTATTGTCGGTCAGAAACCCGGATAAAGGAAAAGGGTTGCAGTAGGTCTCGTGACAACAAGCGTAAAACTCAGTCACATCCTATGACATGAACCAATCTAAGAATTCCGTTAGGGCGTTCCCTACTCAGTAACGCGCTACACTTCATAGAGCCGAATGTAGTGATAAATGTGCAAGGGTTACTAGGTTGTTTCCCGGAAGCAACGCGGCATGTTGGGCCTGGATATGGTGTCAAATAGGCAAGGGTGCTCTAAGCAGTGTTGTCAATTGCGGATGGCGGATCATGGCGGCAAGCCAAAAAAATAGCACAATAAAATAATGCAAATATATATAAAACACTGGATAATTTAAATAAAAAGAAAAAAACAACATGAATCCAAACAAATAACTCAAAAGTCATCAACCAACCATTAACTAAGATATTTCGTAAGTCATAACTCATAACATAACAAGAATACATAACTTAAAACTCACACAATATGATAACAAAAACGATAATCAAAACAAGACAAACAAAAAAAAGCCAAGCCAATAAATTTCTTGAGCTTGACACAATCTTGAGCAGCAGACTGTCATTCAGGACAGACCTCAGCATGGAAAAACCTTAATCATCAATCAAAACCTTGAGTCTTAAATGTTAAACAAAGGATAAAAAAAAAAACAGAGAAGAGAAAAAAAATAAGATATTAAAATTCACCATTTGATATAAAATTCAGATATTGAGAAGAAGAAGATTGAAAATTTAAAATCAGAGATTAAAAAAAATCAAACAGTGATGGAGAACAAGAAAAAAAAAAGGAAGAAAGAGAAGGCCGGTGGAGAAAAAAGACAGAGAAAGAAGAAAGAACGTCACTAATACTGCAGAGACGGAAATAAAATAAAGATTGTATAATATAAGAGGGGAATAATCACATGGGTAGTCAAAAAGTAACTCAGACCTCGTTTAAAAAAAATTAAAAAAGGCCAATATTCGGCTTTGTCCGCTATGCCCGCCATAACGTAACCGCTATAACGCCCGTTAAACGCTAAATAGCGGACACCGCCATATTAGAGCGTAACGCGCATTCCGTATAGCGGTGACCGCCGAATCCGCAACGCCATACCGCCATGGCCGCCATTTGACAACACTTGCTCCAAGTCAGGACAAGTACAAGTAAAACAGTTAGTACACAGTGGAAGGATTCATTTTGCTTCTTGGAATATCATATCGTTATCTAGAAGGTTGACCGAATTAGTAGAGGTTGTGTTAAGAAGAAAGATCAACATTTTGTGCCTTCAGGAAACTAAGTAGGTTGGTCAGAATTCAAAATTCATAGAGCCTTGGGGATACAAGCTTTGTTATTCAGGTAAAGATAAGAATATGAACGGTGTTGGGATAATTGTTGACGTGGTGGAAGTTCGCAGGAAAAGTGACTAAATTATGAGTATTAAGATCATGATGGATGATGAGATGTTTATCATTATTAGTGCATATGCACCTCAAGTAGGGTTGTGTGATTCTGTAAAAAACAATTTTGGGAGGATTTAGATGAGGTGGTCATTGGAGGTGACTTGAATGGACATGTAGGTTCTAGTAGCGACAAATTTGAGTGTGTACATGGAAGACAAGGTTTCGAAAATAGAAATGAGGCCGGTAAGGAAATTCTAGACTTTTCCTTAGCTTACAATTTATTTGTAACGAATATCTAGACTTTTTTTCTAATGAGTAGCATGTTTCATAGTTGTTGTATTAATTGTAAGGCTATCCTTGACGAGAGTGTGGTTACACAACATAGGTTATTGGTCCTTGATTTTCACTTCAGTAAACAGGTAAGAAAGCATAAATATCGGACAGTTCCATAAATCAAGTGGTGGAAGTTACAAGGAGAAAATAAGAAAATATTCGTTGATAGAGTGATTCAGATAAATGACTGGTCATCTGAAATGGATCCGAATTCTATGTGGGGAAAAATTGCTCAAGGCATTATAAAGGTGGCCAAAGAAGTGCTTGGAGAATCTAGCGAAAATGTGGCATTCGATAAGGATACATGGTGGAATGGAGAGGTAAGAGAAAGATAAGAGTGTTATAAGACTTTGGGGAAGTATAGAAGTGATTGAAAATTTTGCGAAGTATAAGGCTACACGAAGAGAAGCAAAGAAAACCATTAGAGAAGCAATATAAAAGGTTTATAAAGATTTTTATAATAAATTAAAATTTGAGGCCGGTGAGAAGGGTATATATAAACTTGCTCGTTTAAGGGAGAAAAAGACAAGATATTGGTATGGTGACTGAGTGAGGTGTGTTAAGGATTATACTGAAAGAGATTTGGTTAAGATGAGAAAATCAAGGCGAGGTGGATGACTTATTTTGATAGGTTATTTAATGGGAATCAAATCAAGAATATTGGAGACCTTTCTATTCCGGTTGAAGAGGTGAATCATGACTTTATAAATAGAATTCAGAGGAAAGAAGTTCAAGAGGCCCTTAAAAGGATGAAACCAAAGAAAGCAATAGGACCGGATAGTATGCCGATTGAGGTTTGCAAGTGTTTAGGAGAAATAAGTGTTGACTGGTTGACAAACATTTTTAATAAAATACTTAAAGACAAAAGAGTGGAGTAAAGTACTTTGCTGCCATTATATAAGAATAAATGAGATGGTCAAGATTGTTTAAATTATCGTAGTACTAAGCTTATAAGTCATACTATGAAGTTGTGTGAGAGGGTAGCACATGTTGAGAAGAATTGTCTATTTCAGAGAACCAATTCGGTTGTATGCCGGGACGATCAACCATGGAAGAAATACAGCTACTAAGACAATTTATTGAGCATTATAAGGAGAGAAAGAAGGATTCGCATATGGTGTTCATAGATTTGGAAAAAGCATACAATAAGATGCCCCGAGAGGTAATTTGGTGGGGGATGACTAAGAAAGGTATAATGATCTTATTAAAGATATGTATGAGGGGACAGCAGCGGTGCTAGAGTTTGCGGCGGGATGAGTGAAGAGCTTCCTATTACCATTGAGGTGCATCAAGGTTGAACACTACGTCATTTTCTATTTACGAAGGTTATGGATGAATTGACTCGATGTATACAAGATCAAATACCGTGGTGCATGTTGTTAATGTCAAGTGATAATAGTTTCGATTGATGAGACAAAAGTGGGTGTTAATGTCAAGTTGGATTTATGGAGATAACCCTCAGAATCTAAAGGTTTTGGGATCAGTAGAAGTAAAACAGAGTATATTGAGTGTAAGTTTAGTATTAGAAGAAATGTGGAGCAGACTGTAGTAATTTTGGCAGACAAAAATATTCTAGAGAGTGATTATTTTTTAGTATCTTGGTTATGTTATTCAAAAGGAATGAGAGCATATGGAGATGTGGCGCATCGAGTTAAAGCTGATTGACTTAAATGGAATCGTGTAACTGGTGTTTTGTGTGACCGTAATATACCGCTGAGATTGAAGGGAAAGTTTTACAGAACCACTATTAGACTGACATCATTATATGGTACAGAATGTTGGGCAACTAAGAGATGACATATTCAGAAGATGCATGTAGTGGAGATGAGTATGTTAAGATGAATGTGTGGGCATACGAGAATGGAAAGAATGAGAAAGGATACTATTCTGAAAAAGGTATGTGTAAGCACATATTGAAGATAATATGAGAGAGAACTGTTTGCATTGGTTTTAGAACACTAAAAGAAGGCCAAGTGATGCCCCAGTTTAGGAGAATTGAAAGATTAGGTAAATACTGAGGTTGTAAGAGGCAGAGGGAGACTGATGAAGATTTGGACCGAAATAACAAAAGGGGATATGAATTTACTAGATTTAGATGAGAGTTTTGTTTTGGATCAAAAGAAATGAAGAAAATGCATCTAGATGAATGACCTTACGTACTTCTTTCTTTTTTTCATGTAGCCGATCCCAATCTTTTGGGATTAAGGCTTGGTTGTTGTTGTAAGTTTCATAAAATGATACAATAACCAATTGCATATGCCCTTGAATAAACAATGCAGAATTTTACTTTGGAAAGACAAATCAATGAAGAAAATGAAGCAATATAGGTCTTTTAAGAAAACTCCTTACTAATACACTATAGATGATGAAAACTACCTGTGAACATAAAGGTAGTACTTAGTCCCCTTAAGATACATTTCTTGGACATAGGTATCTTCTCCATCTGATACTTTTGGAGCTTTCGCAGCATCTGATTCAGAAATAGCATATGCCATTTGCACAGATCCACCACCAAGATCAACAACTCCAACAGTGCTAGCGTACGTCTTTCCCAAGTTCCCTAAAAGATAGTTAATAGTCACCTGCATAGGCACAATCGAGACTCGTTACACTTACAAACACCTCCCTCTCTCACATAGACATGCACAAAGGACATTGAAAAATGTGACTTTTCCCTCAAACCCTTCTCTCATCGTTCAAGTTCAACAACCATACTTTCCAAGGGTATGTATATAGGTTAGAATATGGGTTTACAAAAATCCAATTCATTTTACGTTTTGTGTGTCATTTCAACACTAGCAATTATTCAGTTTTTTAATTCTAAAAAATACAAAAACAATGCATTATTCTCTGAGAAACTATCATTGTGAATAGTAACAGCACAATTCACAGAAGAGCTAGTTAAGCAATGGTCATGGTTACTCGAGCCTTGAAAATTTGTAGTGACTGAAGAAGCTGTGATAAAATTCATGTATTAAAGGCATATCAACTCATAAGGTAGCTAATGGGATAGTAATAACAATAAACTTAGCCGGATTGACAAAGTAACAACAGATGAAGAATGAGAGAACCAGAAGCTCAACCGCAGCCGGTTACTATCCTCTTATTCAACAAGCAATGAATTTGATATCTAACAGATTATCTATGAAAATTACATGATATGCACAACCCTTACTGTTTAATAGAAAGTTACAAGTTTGCATCACCAGGAAAATGAGAAATGAGCTATTCTGTAAAAGAAGCACCTTTACTCTTGTATAAGATTGGATAAATTTAATACTTTCCGGAAACGTCACACCCAAAACTAGCCTCGAGATCTAGTGATTGTTAAATTCATGCTTCTTCAAATCAAATTGTGTGGTCCCAATAGTTTTATTTCCGTACTGAAGTTCTCAAGAAATTAGCTGTGAAATACCTAGTAATTTCAATCGTACCAATTATGAGCATGGACGGGAAGAGAAATTCCATAACAAATTAATCACTAAGAATATCAATCTAAGTGGGTTTTCCTCATAATCAGTATTATATGATCTATTTATACTTGCATTTCACTATAACTATCTCACATTGATATGATAAGTTAATCAATAACTATGCTTCTTAAAGAAAGTAATGAAAATGCAACCAAGCATAATATATTTGACCGCACCAAAGATAAAGTAAACATCCACGTCAGGACAAAGGGAGGGGCAGAGGGGCTAATGAACATACCCATTGATAAGCACCTTCCTGATTCCCGTCCAAAACAGTGACCCAATCAGACATAGATTTGAAGGAGCTTTTGTTCTCCAGAAAATCCCTAACCTTAATTATAGATTTCATATATAATCATGATCAATATTTGTATAACAGGAAAGCCAGACACCCTAGTGAAAGGGAAACTCGGATCAGGGAGGAATAATTTACCGATTGCAAAATCCTATCTGAAGCATCCCCTTCCAGTTGCCTTAGACCTGCAGTTGCCTACATAGGCATCACTATCAGAATTGAAGTAGAACAGATTTACAGAAGCTTATAAGAATGATATTGTTTAGTTACTAACCCCAACTCTAACAGGAGTTTTGTCACGCAGGTTTAGCGGAACTACAGCCTCTGCCTTCCTTAGGAGATTAAGTAATGAATTGGCAGCAGCCTCCGGGTCCTTGGCGTAGGCACTCAAACCCGGTTTAATCTACAAATTTCAAAATTCGAAAATCAAACACTTCCATTTCATGCATCATTTAGAAGGAAAAACTAATCAAACACTAGTCTGAGCACACTGGATACTCTGTGACACTCTTAATTATACTCTTATTTACACCTAGAGTTTATGGATTCACTCATAGGGTTTATTCATTTTAGTTTAGATTATTATACTACCTCCGTTCCAAATTACATTATACATTTCACTTTTTTGCATATTCTAAATTACTTGATACATTTATCGTGAAGACCGTAACTTTTTACTATTTTTTTTAAACGGGTTTTGGTTGACCGAGGTTAAGTCAACGTCGACCGAAACGCATCATATTTGCTTAAGTGTTTTATTTGCTTTTCCTGCCATAATGTTTATGCATATTTTGCTTACTTTAATTATTTGCTAAGTGTTATAACATGTTTTAGGACTTGTATAACATTAAGATAAGATAAGGGACCTTTGGTGATTTCTAGAAAGTAGTGGGGAGTTGAGAGAGTAGTGGGGGAGAAGTTAGAGGCGGTTTCTAAACTTCCTAGGCAGTCATTTTCGAAATCCATTCAGTTCTAAGTCTCAGAGAGGAGAAAAAAAACAGAAAGAAAAAGAAAGAAGGAGAAAAGCAAGAAAAACAGATTCTGGACAGCCTGCGTGCACTGCACTAGAAACGCCATAAAGGTAAATCTAGAACTCCAATTCCTCTGATTCTTTTTTATTTAGAAACTAGACCTATAGAGCTACGATCTGACCAGAGGGATTATGATTTTAACCGTTAGATCTTCCTGTGCACGTCTTTCAATTAGGAACACGAACCAAATTTTCTGAATTTTTACAAGTTAAGAACGTAACGGTGATAAGGTAAGGACCTTCAAGTTTGAGTTTTTCCAAAGCTTTCATGAACTGATTTTTTATAGATTATGTATGAAGTATGAATGAAAAATGGTTTTATCATGCTTTCTTGCATAAAAGTGGATGAAACAATATTAATGTGAATGCATGAATTGCATGATGTTTAATTGTGCATGTCTATGATAGCATGATTACTTGTTGTTTTATGATTGCAAGCATAAGGGAACATCCCAGTAGGGACATTGACTAAGAAAGGATCCATTATGTTTATGTTATGGATTTCATGAGGAGTCAATGTACCTAATTTGGGATAAGATGTAGCATGTAGAGTTGTGTTATATGATAAGTACATAGATAAGATGTTGGGAGAGGCCCAAACATCAAGTCATGATGTACGATGTCACGAACAGTATACAACGATATATGATGTTTGCATTTGATATTTGATATGAGCGGTTTTACAGGGAAATGGAAGTCGTTTTCTAACGGTTTTTCAAGTTTTGGAGTTGTTTAGTTGTGTCGTAGTAAGGGTGTAGACGACGGCCATCGTCTGATACTCGAGCTAATGAGAAGCTAGGCATTCCCACATATACGCTAGGCTAAAACCTTCACTTCCTAGCGGCCTCACAGTGGAGGGGTAAGAATGACGGGTGTGCAACCGTCATTCCTAAAGCTGTCGAGAAAACTAGGAGGTTGAGTCGCAGGTATTTCTGATTTCTCGGGTGGAGGGGTAAGATGATTTTACTGCTTTATTGGTGATTATGTTTTTAAAGCTAGGAAATGTTTTGGGATGCATAAACTGTTTTAATTAAGTGTCTATATATTTCTACATCCCAAGGTTGAAGGGATCTTACTGAGCAATAGTTGGTTTTGCTCACCCTTATCCACCTTTCCTTTTCAGATGAGCAGGATGTTAGCTACGAAGGGTACGTGGGGGACGTCGTATTCGAGTATCAGGGAGAGGGCACTTTATAGACGTCTAGCTCACTTTACTGTTTTGAAATAGACTAAGTGTGATGAACTTTGAAGTATGTTTAAGTTGTTCTATTTCCTTTTAAGTTAGGATGTACCCCTTTTTAAGTTAAGTTTATTTATATATACTATTTGAGGTTTTAGTATGTTTTATAGCTTCCGTTGATGCATGTATGAGTTTTATGTTATGGGTCCTGTGTTCCGTTTGGCAACGGAACGCTGCCAGGTTATTTCCCAGTTACGGGGCGTGACATTTATTTTATTATTACTTCTCCAGTCTTACACCTAACTTATTACCACTGTTGTTAGGGAGATGAGCCGCATAAAGGAGCAAAGGGGTTCTGGAGCCTTGAGGTGCAAGGCGCAAAAAAGGCGTAAGGCTTTGTAAAAAAAGCGCACTTTGAATATAATTATTATATATTAATAATATATAATTCTAGATATTCACATGGGTGGTCGCCTGCCATTTGCAAGAAAAACTGACTTTTATCTTGTATATAAATGAAGCTCAAATTCTGATTCATACATAATTAAATAAAATAATAACAATAAAAATAAGTCAGAAAAAATCTCAAACAAAAAAATAACGAGATCAAACTCACAGATGAAGGAAAGGGATAAAAAAGAAAAGATGAAAAGAGTTATCTGTAGTAGCTTTGTCTTATTCTTCAACTTTATTATGCTCCTCAAACCTAGGTGTTCTAGGAACATTTGAAGAAGATGGTGCCTTATTTTGTTTATCCTAATTTGTTCTTGCTTAGCTTTAAATAGTTGTTTATGTATAGCGAAAGCTAAAATAAAAATTTACTGACAAAAGAAGAAAAATAAAAGTTGTTTATGTATATATAGGAAGATTTTCTCTATTAGGTATTGTATTAGAAGATCAAAGTGTATGACGCGCAATTAGGTAATAGTAAATACATTGGTTTGGTAGCGGCCCCCCAGACGTAGTCAATTCTTTGATGAACTGGATAAACAATTTCTTGTGTTTTTCTTTATTGCTTTCGATCTCGTTTTCTCTCACAATATTATTGTTTATTTCCTAACAATTGGTATCAGAGCGTCGGGTTCGGGGGCAGCAGAAATAAACATGATTGGTGAAGGGAAATTGCCGATCGAAAAGTTTGACGGAGCAGATTTTGGGTTCTGGAAGATACAGATTGGGGATTACCTATATGGTAAAGATCTGTATCGACCTCTTGGTGAGAAATCGGAGGGCATGAAACACGATGATTGGAAGTTGTTGGACAGGAAGGCGATGAGGGTTGTGCGTTTGTCTCTATCTTAAAACGTGGCTCTAAATACGGTCAAAGCAAAATCTACCCAGGAGATGTTGGAGACATTATCGAAAATGTACGAGAAGTCATCAACAGCAAACAAGGTTTTTCTAATGCGACGTCTGTTTAACCTAATGATGTCAGAAAGTACTGCGGTTTCCAATCAAGTTAATAGTTCAATATGATAATAGCCCAATTGAGCTCAGTAGAGATTGATTTCGATGATTAGGTACAAGCCTTAATTTTACTATCTTCATTACCAGAGAGTTGGGGCGGAACGGTTACGGCGGTTAGCGCTTCAACAGGGAAGGTGAAACTTAGGTTTGACGAAGTCAGATACCTGATTATTAACGAAGAAATTCGCAGGGAATAATCTAGTATAACTTCAAGATCAGCCCTACGTACAGAAAAAGAAAAGAAAAAAGGCATATCAGAATCAAGGTTGAAATTCTACCAAGGTAGATCGAAGTCGAGAGGCATGAACAAGCCTACGAAAGACACAAGATTGATTAAATCTTTTAATATTGGGCAGTATGGTCACTACAAAAGCGAGTGTACAGCACCGTCGAAGGATAACAAATCAGCAATTGCAACAGCAGAAAAAATCTCAAATGCATTAATCTTGAGTGTGAGCAGTACATTGGAATCGTGGGTTTTGGATTCTGGAGCATCGTTTCATTCTTGCAATAGCATTGATGTAATTGAACGTTACACTTCTGGTGATGTTGGTAAGGTTTATCTTACTGATGATGAGCCTTTGGAAATCGTGGGGAAGGGAGATGTTCGGATCAAAGCACCAAATGGAATTGTATTGCAGCTGAGTAATGTCAGACATTTTCCTAAGTTAAAGAAGAATTTGCTTTCTGTTGGGCAATTGGATGATGAAGGTTATATTTTTACATTCGGCGGTGGTTCTTGTAAGATAACCAAAGGAGTTATGGTATTAGCTCGAGGAAAGGAGGGTACGTTGTATTTGATGAATAACACTAATGAGAGTATTACTCTTGTAGGTGTAATTAGTGATGCGGATTTGTGGTATAGTCGTCTTGGCCACGTGAGTGAGAAAGGGATGAAAGTGATGTAATCGAAGGGTAAACTGTCAGACCTCAAGACTGTTGATGTCGATTTATGTGAGGATTGTGTTTTCGAGAAACAGAAAATGGTGAGTTTTTCGAAGGGTGGCAGAACTTTGAAAAAGCATAAGCTGGAGTTGGTACATAGTAACTTATGGGGACCAACACAAGTGACATTTGTTGGTGATGCGTCATATTACATGACCTTCATTGATGTCCCCACAAGAAAGGTATGGGTCTATTTTCTGAAAAATAAATTTGATGCTTTTAGTGCCTTTAAAACGTGGAAAGCCTTGGTAGAAACTGAAACATGTCTGGAAGTGAAGTATTTGAGATCAAACAATGGTGGAGAGTATGAGCTCCGTGAGTTCAAACAGTTTTGTGCTGCGAATGGTATTCATATAGAAAAAAACATGAGAGGAACCCCTCAACAAAATGGCGTTGCAAAACGTATGAACAGAACTTTGAATGATCATGCTAGGTCCATGGGGTTGAAGTATGGACTGCCAAAGATGTTTTGGGCAGAAGCAGTTAACACTGTTGCATTCCTAATTAATAAAGAATCATCAACCCCTTGGAGAATTGCATACCATAAGAGGTTTGGAGTGGTAAAGAGGTAAACCTAAAATTTCTTCGAGTGTTTGGTTGTGTTTCTTATATTCATGTTGATGATGCTGATAGAAGCAAGTTGGATGCTAAATCTGTCAAGTGTATGTTTATCGGATATGGTGGTGACGAATTTGGTTATAGATTTTAGGATGAGCAGAATCGGAAAGTATTTCGTAGCCGAGATATCATATTGAACGATTAGGTTTTGTACAAAGATAGGTTGGGTGCACTAGAAGCTCAGGTTGAGAGGCCCAAAATTGTCGAGTTAGATATTTCGAACTCAGGTGGGAGCAAGATTGTTCAGAATGATCAAGTGGTTGTAGAGGCAGAACCACAAACACCACCTCCAACAACCCAGCTGCAGAGATCTACCAGGAATTGTGGACCACCAAATAGGATTTCACTTTCAAGGTATAATAACTATCTTTTGTTGACTAATAGTGAAAAACCTGAGTTTTATGCAGAGGTTGTACGAATTGATCGAGGAGGCAAGTGAAAACTTGCAATGGACGATGAGATGAATTCATTATTGTCTAATGATACTTGGGAATTAGTTAAGCTCCCAAAGGGAAAAAAGGCACTACATTGTTAATGGGGGTCTTCAGAATTAAAGAGGAGATGGATGAAAGCGAGCGTTACAAAGCAAAAGTGGTTGTGAAGAGTTTTCAACAGAAATACGATATTGATTATATTGATGTTTTTTACTCCTGTTGTAAAACTAACCACTATTCGGTGCGGTGCGGTTTGATGGTAAAAAAAATTCAAACCGCGTCATACGGGGTTTGAAAATTTCTCGAACCGCAACCAAACCAATTAAAAAATGAAACAGCATAATCAGTGCGGTTTGGTGTTGTGTGATGCGATTTGGGGGGGTTTGAGTTTTCTTGATCACCCTAGACTATAAACAATTCATTCATATAATCTAAACTAAACTGGCTAAACATTAATAGTGAATAATACTTGACTATAATTAGAAATGTCATAGATGATCTTGTGTGGAATCCCATAGATAGACATAAATAGTTTTAGTCTTACCCAGTGTTATCAAATTTCGGTCATGGCGGATGGCGGCGGCGGATTTGGGGATCGGCGCCATATAATCCATGTGGCGTGGCGTGGCGGGATTCATGTTGCGGTGAAAGCGGTTGATTTTGAAGAGGAGGCCATGGCGTGAATGGCGGAGGAAAGGTTAGGTTTTTTTTTGGTTTTTGGGCATATTTAAGGTTGGGTTTTTGCTCTTTGGGCCTAAAGTATGCTAGGGCTTCAAAAGGAGCAGCCCAAGTTACTATAATTTTTAAAATAATTACTAGTTTTTTTAAAATAAATACTAGCTTTTTAAAAATAAATACTAGCTGCCTTAAGCTTTAATTAAACAAAAAGGAGCAGCCTTAAAAGCGTTAAACAATAAGGAGTTGCTTCGTCTTCTACATATGCGACCAGTTCCAGTGACCGGCTCCGGCGACTAGATACGTTTTTTTTTCTTTTCTAGTTTCTTTGCTATTTATCTTTTTTCACTTTCTCTCACTTTTTTTTCTTCATTCTCTGCTTTATTTTAATTAAAAATTTAGGGGCTTTTTTAAAATTTAGGTGCAGGTACGTTATTTATTTTTATTTTTTTCATTTTCTATGCTATTTTTCGTTTTTTTCTTTTCTCTCAGTTTGTTTTTCTTATACATTCTGGGCTGTTTTTTTAATAAAAAATTTAGGGGGGCCAGCGGCTTTAAAAAAATTATTTTTATTAAATGGGGGCCTTTTGCTGTTTGAGGCCTTGTGGCTTTTGCTTCAAAATCATTTTAGCACTCTCCTTTCCATTTGTTTATTTAATCTGTTTTACTCTTATTCTTAATTAGAGCTTGGAGGTCATACTTTTTTTTTTTTTCAGCAACCTTAATTCTTCCCTCATAAGAGGAGGAGAATTTTATTGCCCCACGTAGAGGGAGGGTGTCGAACCCAGGACCTCTTGGTCACGGGTAGAGGCTTGCCCCACTGGGCTACGGCCTCGGCCTCCTTGACCTTGGAGGTCATACTTATTTATTCATGAATACTTCCAATTTTAGTTGAAATTATGTACGAGGGTAGAAGTGTTTGGTCCATGATTTTATTATACTGATGTTTGTTTTGGTGTTTTTACATATATAAAACTTATTTTTTTAAGGCCGCCATAACCCGCTACGCCATTTGCTATTTTCTATGGCGGTTTTTAACTTTCCGCCGTAACTCGCCATCCGTCATTGATAACACTGGTCTTACCCCTAAGTTATTAATCGACAATTAAGTAAGGTCCTTTTAGACATTTTCCTTCATAGTAATTCGCAGTCAATCATTTCGTTAGTATGTGTAAAAAGTGTGAAAGTATAAGTAATTTTGGAACGAAAGTAATATGAATAAAAGTTTCATAATTAAAAAATCACATGGGATGCGAACCAATCAAACACTGGTCAGGTGATTATAATGAAAGTTTTTGTAACTATGTCACATAGCATAGAAACACCAATCAAACACGAGTGGAAGTGAATTATAGAATTTCGTCTTTTCGATCATCGGTGACACTAATTTTTACACTATAATTATGAAAACTTGCATTTATATAACCTAAATTAAAATGGATAAACATAAATAATACCTGCTCGAAAAGTTCGAGATCGTTGCCAATGGGGACAAGATCTAGGTGGTGGTCAAAGCAGAAGACATGAACGCGGCTGCCGGAACTTCCAGCATCGAAAATGACGGCGTAGGAATGGAGAGAAGGATAGACCTTGCGGGGAGAGCGGACGACGGAAGAAGAAGGCATGAGGAATAGAACAAATGAAACGAGGAAAAGAGGGAGAGAGATAACAATGATAAGGCCTCTGTACCGTTGGATCTTGTCCAAGATGGAATCCCCCCGTGGCCCACCACCACCACGGTTATGCTTCATCGTCTTCTCCATTGGATTGCCGCTGCTGTTTTGGTTTTGTTCATCAAAGAGCTCAGCATCGGATGGAGAACGGTAACGGATCTGAATGTTTGACGATGCCTGATTTGCTTGGACGCCGGTCGACTCCAGCTCTTCTTCTTCTTTCACTTTTGAATTGAATTGAACAATCAGACCAGATCAGAATTTAATTGAATTGAATTTGTAGTAGTAATTGGAGGAATCAAACAAAGATCTGAATGTTTTTTTTTTATTATTATTTTGATTCTTTTTTATTATTATTTTGATTCTTACCTACTCCTGCAAACCACACTCAAATCTCCTCTTCTTCTTCTTCACTGCTTTCTTTCTTGTTTTCTGAGTTCCACAATACTAACAACTACCACTACCACTACCACTACCACTACCACTCACTAGTATATTTATATATTATAGATACTGCCCCCATTTCCATCCACCCGCCTATGTTCCCTTTTTCTCACGCCTACGGAACGCTGGCCTTTGCAAAGATGAATGGATCGAAAGGCTTTTAATTCCTTCCTCTAATAAATAGCCAATTTGGTCATTAAGTTATTTGCGCGCAACCACTTTTGTCACTTTTAAAAAAGTTTATCTTTTTTTGTCATCAAAATTTTTACAGACTGCCAATTTTGCCACTTCTTCCAAAACAATGAATAAAATCGTCTTCTTTGACGCCTTGACCAATTGTTGACTGAAACCCTCTTTTTATTTAGGGGTATTTTTGGTATAAAAAATATGTCTTCTCTTCTCCATTTTGGAGGGAAAAAAAATTTCTTCTTCTTCTCCATTTCTTTAACAATGGTAAAGAAATTCAGCCATTTCAACAACAAATTCTCATCTCCCATCATCTTCTAAGAAATCCCATCAAAGCAATTCTCAAGAAATTTCAAAAGAGAAACCAATCAAGAACCAAGAATTCAATTATAGTGATCTTGAGAGGGCCACTAATGGCTTCTCTAAGTATAAGTTGTTAGGCAGAGGCAGCCATGGTCATGTCTACAGACTACAAGGGAGTTCTCATCAGTGGATGACTTGTGGCCATCAATAGAGAGAAAGTAGTAAGAAGAATTATTAGCAATAGAGAGAAAGACACATCATTTCCATGAATATCCCCATCCCATGAATTTGTATTTTCCAACCATTTTTTTTATTTTCCTTTTTTGTGTGTGGCAAAGGGTTCATTTGATGTTCTACTACAACAAGAACCATCAATAAATCTACACTTTTATATATAAACCAATCTCTACTTTGTGAAATTTGATTAAGAATAATGGCTTTGCATTTCTCCACTACTAGTGCTGCATAATCATGCTGCTCAAGTTTCTTGAATCAGAAGAGCAGAAACGTAATCAAAATTGGAGCACTTAATAATGTTGTTTCTTCTTCTTCCAAGGATACTACCACGGTTGTTGTTGTTGGAGAAGAAGAGAAGGTGAAATTAGGTGGTTCTGATTTGAAGGTCACCAAGCTTGGTATTGGAGCTTGGTCTTGGGGTGACACCAAGCTTGTTGGTGTTACTCAGATTTCTAGGAAATTTACCAAATTGGGTTTCTCTAAAGTGGAAGAAATTCTAGGCCCTCTTGAAGATTCTTGATGGCCACAAGTCATCCACTGATGAGAACTCCCTTGTAGTCTGTAGACATGGCCATGGCTGCCTCTGCTTAACAACTTCTACTTAGAGAAGCCATTAGTGGCCCTCTCAAGATCACTATAATTGAATTCTTGGTTCTTGATTGGTTTCTCTTTTGAAATTTCTTGAGAATTGCTTTGATGGGATTTCTTAGAAGATGACGGGAGATGAGAATTTGTTGTTGAAATGGCTGAATTTCTTTACCATTGTTAAAGAAATGGAGAAGAAGAAATTTTTTTGTTTCCAAAATGGATAAGATAAGACATATTTTTTATACCCAAAAAACCCCTGAAAAAAAAAGAGGGTTTCAGTCAACAATTGGTCAAGGCGTCAAAGAAGATGATTTTATTCATTGTTTTGGACGGAATGACAAAATTGGCAGCCCGTAAAAATTTTGATGACAAAAAAAGATAAACTTTTTTAAAAGTGACAAAAGTAGTTACGCGCAAATAACTTGATGACCAAATTGGCTATTTATTCTTTCTTTTTTTTTGGTTGACCCGAGGGGCACCCGGTGTCCACCGACAACGTGGTGACTAATCTGGGTTCGGCCTGCGGTTGGCCCGTAGCGTGACCGCTAGCAGGGCAGGGTCTGGTCCATACTGCTCTAATACACGGAGCCCTACCACCGCAGGAAAATCCCACAAGAATCGATGTCCACGGTAGGAATTGACCCTCGTCAACGGTGAGGCATATAACAACTCCAACTAGTTGCCCCAGAGATCGGGGTTAATTCCTTCCTTTACAATCCCCGTCCAAACTGGCTTCCTATACGGCTCCAATTTAGCCCTCCAAAGACCAAGCTTTTCCACTCTAGCCCCTTCCATTCTGCAAGAACTCCGAATAATTCTCTTGAAGCTCATCCTCTTCATCATAAATGATCCGCTTGCCCCGAAATAACCTGGCTCAATAGGGAAATCCCAATTCGTTGGGCCTTTCTATGTGATTGTATCGACAAGCCCAAGGGCGCTATATTCTAGGAGCCCAAATTATGTGATTGAATAAATCCTCTATCTGTTGCGGGTCACCTTCAAACTCCGATCGTATTTTTCATAGAGAAATCTCGACCTATTATTTTCAATCTGTTGGTTGAGACCCTTTAATGAATCCTTCTATTCCCTTCGTAGAGGTAACAGTTGAGATTAACGCTGCAAACAAGCCAAGTCCTTCACAAAAAAGTTTGGTCAAAGTTTCATTCGACCTCGTTATTAATCGAGGTTGAGCAGAAGCTTTGTTATTAAATGTGTTGAGTTCGAATTTTGCAATACTAAACTTGAAGATCTTTAACGTTTCGACTCGTGAATTCTGACTCTTAAATTCGATCAAAGTTACATTCGACCTCGAGTTTAAGAGTCGAAACTCACAAGTCGAAACGTTAAAAATCTTCGAGTTCAGTATTGTAAAATTCGAACTCGACACGTTTAACATGATTGATTATCTTATCTATTATATATTCTCTTGCATAATATATTGTGTTACAAATTTACAAAACTAAAATGTATATTTTAAAACTCTCTCCTTAGTTTTTTAGCATCTTACTAATGCAAAATAGGAATTTTACAAATATCTTGAAATTTGATGCTTAGATCTGATATTATGTTTATTGGTGGAAAAAAATAAAGAATGTCAGTTAGATATTTAATTCGTTATACATATTCATTTTTATATGCATATATTCGGTATTGAAATTTTTTTACTTATTTAAAAATTAAGTTAAAAATTTCAAGCTCAAACTCAAACTCTGCTTGAAAGAGTTCGGCTCAAAGTTGAATTCTTTCAACCTCTTAGAAAAGGGAATCAAGTAGAGCTCGAACTCGAGCCTTAAAATATGAATATTTTAATGAGCTCGGGCTGGATAAGCTATTGCTTTAAGCAACCTGATGAGCCTATATTTTAATATTATTTTGGATTATTTTCCCACTTGAATTGAGCTTAATTGAGATAATAATATATTAAACTAGTCTTTATGAGTGAATATGTTTAAAAATGTTCTTATTAATTTTATTTGATTCAATTCACCGATTTTCTAATATTTGATACAGGTTAAGGGCATTTCAGACATTAAAGGAAAAAAAAGAATTATATTTGGTATGTGCTAAATTGCCACCGAGTCCAACTTGGAATAGAAGATTAAAGAGATAAAAATTTGTTACTTACCAAAAGTTGGAATTTAGAGATTACTATAATTGCAAATTAAAAGAATCCTAATCAGAATTGAAGAATCAAAAGGCAATTAAACTGCTGGACATGTTTTAGAAGTTGATATACACAAGGAATCAAAGAAGCTCGGCTATAGTAACTCTGCTTGGAATCAACATCATATTTGGACTTGGAGAGGTCCTTTTTCGTGGCTATATAAAGGGGTTAAGAACAGAGAAAGAAATCATCCCCTGTACATACCATATGATCCTTGTATATACCATATACCATTCATTCATAATCATCCTGGAACAGTGAAGAATTCTCGGCCACCAAGGCCATCCAGGCCATACGGGAATCAAGGAACAAAGGCGTTCGACGAGCTCCAAACTCGTGGATCGTTTCGTCATCAGGCTACTTCTTTTATTATTTTTATTTATGTTTAGTTTTAGCTAATTTTGTTGAGACTAATACCTTCTTTGAAGGTCGAAATTTTTATGGATATATTTGATTTTTATTAATTTATTTATCTCGACAATATGGTTAATTGTTATTATTTGTTCTTTAATGCTTGCGATTTTCTGATCAATTATTGCATGATTCTAAATTATTTGTAGAGGCTGAGAAGTTCTATATTTAATTGGATCACGGATAATAACAACATTACGTAAAATTGACTAGAGATAGATTCGATTTCCTTGTGTGGTTTCTAGCGAGTAGGAAACAAAAGTTAGGGAAAGTCCACGGAGTTTTATGCGGTTTTAAGTCTTAAAATCACGTAGAGATACGACTGATTTATTCTCTAAAGCTAGGAGTTTTTCGCCAAGAGATTGGGTCTAACTTATATTCGGGAATTTCTACCATTAACCTAGTTGAGACTTAAATTAATAAATCATTTATTAGGGATGTCTTAGTCCATTCGTTATATATCTTTTCATCTCGTAATATTGCATCTTTACTTTATTTAATTGTTTTTTTCCTTATTAGTTTTAATTAATTCATTCAACCTTATTTTGGTTTAAGTTAGGTTACAAGTAAGAAAATTTTCCAGTTAGATAATCAATTCTCGTTGGGACGATTTTTTATTTATCACTTGCAATTTTCGCATCAAATTTTTTGCAACCCACGATCTAGAGCTAAACAACCGAACCATCAATTTTCTGTGAGCTCTGTTTGAGTAGTACTTGCACATTATTCAAGTTTATTTGAGCTTCAGATTTTGTATTTTCTCTTCTCAGGGAAAACATTATGGTGAGCTTGGATTGGGTTTGGCTTGAGATTGGTTTGGTTTGGTCTCACTTTTGGCGGGAAATGCCAATTTTTTGTCCTCTAAAATAGGCGGGAGAAATTCAAATTCAAATTTTTTTCTTCAAATAATCGTTCAATTCCAAATTTTGGCCTCTAAAATTGTCGGGAGATGTTCAAATTCCAAATTTTTGAGTCCAAAATTTGGATTTGGACGCTTATTTAAAAAAAAAATTTGAATTTAAATTTTTCCCGCCTATTTTAGAGGTAAAAAAATTGGCATTTCTCGCCAAAAGTGAGACCAAACCAAACCAATCTCAAGCCAAACTCAATCCAAGTATACCTAGCCAACTACTCTTCTTCCTTCTCTTTCTCCTTTACCGCCCCTACAATTGACAACTGTCTTCCTCCCAATTCCCAACACCCATGCCAAACACAATCGCTTAGATTATAGCTAACCCAACTTTGGCAAACAAAGCTCGTTCGTACACGATTATTGTTTGTTCTTTTATTAATTGAGTCGAGATCCAACATAAAATGTTCATTTATTAATCGGAAGAACACCAATATATTCGTGAATTCGAATACTATTCGAGTTATTCCAAATGTTCAAAAATTAAACAGTCAAACACAAACAAACTTCAAACTTTTCAAACAAATAATTGAAACGAGCTCAAACAAAATCTCAAGCTCAAATAAAACTCGAATACTGTGTAAGTTGTACTGAAACCGAGCTCAATTTAACTCGTCTTTCCATGAAATGAAATTTATCAAATTCTTAATTTGTGCATACCTTGTCCTAAATTGACCAAGGGAGGGAATAATACATTATTCTCTCTGTAACTCAAATCCTGTGAATGGAATTTAATCCCAGCACTATTTAACAAACGTAGTACTTCTACAGCAGAAAGAAATACCCGGAAACACAGGTCCCAAGTGAATTGGTTCTACAAACTGGAAAAGTAACTCACGAGGTGTTAAAGAGTGTTAGGGCTCCAAAAACACACAAAAAAAGGTCAACTAATGCTACAAGTAACTCACCAGTTAAGCGCAACTGGTTGAATAAGAAGCACTCGGTAGAAATCAGATTCCAGAATTAGAAATTAATGGCCTACAATTGTGAACAAGGGTCAGATTCACTACATAACTAAACAATTAGAAATGATATACCCAAATTTCAACCGGGAAAAAAAAACTACAATGCGAGCAAATTTTACAAAATCACAGCTCCGAAAGAATTGCAGGAATGTAGTGAGAAAGCTCTGCTGTAAGTGACTGAAAACCATTAACAAGCTGCGTGTGAAAGTCTTGATCTTCCTCTCCAATTAATCTGAAATGTACGCGTATAGCTCTCTTACACACTGCCATAAATTCTAGGAGAGCAGCAATTAGTTGCTGCAACTCCTGTGAGCGCAGCCTCGTTGCAGGCTCACCAGAAAGGAAAGCTGTACATACGCTCAGGACCCCGCTGTTCACCTGCAAATGCCCAACCCAATACCATATTTTACGATCATAAATTTTTAATTTCACAATTTTCTTCCTAGAACTTAAACTAATCATACAGAACACACAGATCAAAACACTCACTTGAACTGCAACAGATCCTTGAAGTATCCTTTGTAAGCTCTGCAGACGTGGGAGTTGATCGCCTTCGGAGCTGCGTGGTTCCTCAAGTTCATTCCGCAATGCAGCTGTCCTAGTTTCAATCATTCCAATTGCATTTTCAACCGGGGAGAATTCGAGTGATTCAGATTTGGTGACCAAAAGCCTGTTCACCAAGGCAGGAAAAGAGCCCTCAGTCTGCAAAACTGTTCGACGCTTCCACTGATCTTCTAACCCACCCTGGGTTTTTCCATTTTTTGTAAAAGGAGTATCAAACAAGAAGCGATCAAAGACACGTGCACGAATACTTCCAGTGGAAAGTGAAAATATCCTTTCCCTTCTGCTTCCCAGATCCTCATCTTCCATGACTGGATCAACGGCAGTTATCTGTAGGTAGCACACTCCTGGCTGCAACTCCTCTGCTTTGACCTGTCTAGAGTCGGGAATTACGTGTAATGTAGTTCCATCCATTCTTGATTCGTATATATGACTAAGCTTTTCCATTATGTCACCCAACCGCACATCACGCGGTTCTCTGTATACATACTCTTTTCTGTCCAGCTTCCCAAATTTTTCACCATAGAATCCCACCCTATAATACGTTGCATCAGTGAATGGAATAGGACTTGATTCTTGCTCAAGGATTGATTCATAGATGTTGGTTAACATTGTGTGGCATTTCGCTAGCTGTCCATATGATCTTCTACTTTTATACACTGGAATTACAAGCTCTAAAATGCTTGCACAAAAATGGTAAAGCTCAGCTTGAGAGAAGAGTTTATTTGCAAGCTGCAAGTATTTTACAGCCGAGTCAACTGTAAGTTTTGAAGCACCATAACCTTCCACCTCAGCTGCTGACGTCTCGGACGTTATCTCACAGCTTACCATTGGGCAAATTTTGCGCAAGGCACTAACATGTTCATTGCTCCAGACGCCGTCATTTCTGCTCACGAGAGCCTAGAAACAATTACGCCATTTTTACATAAGCATCAAACTAAACGTATACCTCTTTCCTGATACATTCTAACAGGCTTGAGATAAAACTTCAGATAGTGGACATCATTTAGTTTTGTACCAATGAGTAATATCAAATAACTAATAGAAAATCTGAAAGGAAGAATAGATTGATGATGGACAGGCATCTACGAGCTTATCATGACACGCGACAAAGTGTACAACTAAAACAATAGACCAGCAGACAATATAGACAGGCGGTACGCATAGGAGCTATACCAGCAGTCTCCTATTGAACAACCACAGGAATATCATAGAATGATAATGAAGCTAACATCCAACACCACTCAACTCTACTATTCCTCAGCAACAGTTTGTATTGGCAGTTGCCTGGTCAAATGACAAGGTTTTCTGGTAGAACAATTATTATTGCTAAAACTGGTCTGTCGCTAAGAATAGTGACACCTTACTGTATCTTTCTATATCTCAGGAACACCTGCAAAATGCTTGCATGATGCTTTCCTATACAAAGCCGACTAAAGTAGAACATGTTTAACACGTTTGCATGGACAAAAATGGTGATTGCTGGAAAACAGGGATTTAATTTTAAATACCAGAACCTCTTAGATTATAAACACACACACCACCCCACCCCCACCCCCACCCCCTAACACAAAACATAACAACCAGGAATCCCATGTAAATAAATCAAGAAAGATATTACCTGCATTACAACACCAGTGACGGCCACAGCACATTGTGCAGCTTCAGCCCAAGATTGCATCTCCTGATGTGCATCACATAGGTGTAATAACCACATTATGTGAAGATCTGGCACAGGGGCAAAGGCCATTGCAAGTTTGTAAAAACCCTCTGCAGCAGCATATCTATCTACTGTCATAACAGATGCCTAAAAGATAATCAAGTAACAGCACTTCTTGGTGAGAAATTAAAATAGTTTTCCAATATACACAGAAAGAAATTAAGGATGTCAAATGATACCAGAAGTGCATGTTCCAGGCTAGCATCAAGAGCCAAAAGAAGACTATCAGAGAGACGTTTTACTTCTGACCATGACCAGATAATCTGCGGAGGCTTCTGGGGAACCGAAACAAGCGCATTTTCTGGGAGAGCACATTCTGTTAGTAAGTTTTGGCTTTTTGATTCATCCGCCATTTCCTCCAATGATTTTCTCAACCTTCGTGCTTCACCACTTTCTTCAAGAGTTCCATCAGATTTCATCTGGGTCACTTGGACTTCAGACATCAACTCGGATAGTGTAATAGTTAGCATGGCTCTTAACCTTGCTGTTTGTGTGAAGTAAGAAAAAGAAGTCTGCAACACAAAGAGTTGTTAAAGTTGTTAAAGACGTAAACTAAAGATAATAAAAACAACTAGAAGAGCATCAATTACCATACCCTAACGAGTATCTGGAGCCCAATAACAGCTCTTTTCCTGATATTGTCATTCCGGAACACCGCAAGCCGGAGAAGATGAAAAGCAACTTGCTTTAAGAAACGATCATTTTCCCGTGCCATAAGATTTGCTCCATGAAGTTCGAAGACACTGTTGAAGACAGGAAACAGAGCTTTCCAGAAAACAAGAGGCTGATTACGTGAGAAGATATGAGTGAATATAGCTGTAATGCAATCAAGTTTCCCATAATCAGTCGCAATACTGTGGGTTGCAGCAGTTCTCGAAAATTTCTCGGCTATTTCCAGAACTTGCAGACTTACAGCTGCACTCAGGTTTTCTTCCCAGAGTTCCTGCATTTAAGCAATTGTATTAGCTCGGAAGTGTCGAGATTTTGTAACATTGGTTACACAAAAGAGATATCATACCAGCCTTTGCCTTAACATTGGGTGCAATGATTCCCTTAAAGCTTGGGTTGAAGCTCCAATCCTAGAAGACTGTGCCTGGGCAAGAGCTTCCCTTAGGGAATACGGCTGACTGGGTGAACTCAGCTGTGAACTCACTCTTTGCCACAAGTATCCATTTTCAGGTGTTCCTTGAGGCTGCATCAATTGGAGAATGTCAGCTCTCGAGCAAATGACAGCATAGGAATAGAAGAAAAATGTAGACGGGGACACCACAAAAAAATTGCATCAGAGTTTTCAAGACTTACTCTCACATCATGTCTTGCTGCCTCAGACAGATAGTGATTAATTGCTGGTGAAAGTCTCTCAGAGTACTTCGGCGAAGCAGGCTTATCCTGCCCGGGGCTGCAAGAACTGCTGATGAGCATGCTATCAGCAGGTCTTCGGTGCTACAAAATGTCACAAAAGCCAACATCAGTAGCCAACATATATGTAACAGCAGACATGTAAAATAAGACAGAAGGACTATGCTCATAAGCATGTACAAGATATTGATTTATCCATGTGACAGTATTTCAGAAGGCGGAACTATATCAAATTCGACCTGTGCTGAAGTTCAACAGACAAAATATCACAATACAGTAACCTTATGGATGTTGTATATTCTTGTCAAGTTCAATTAAACTGAATGATTGTCCATCCAAAAATAAATATTTTCCTGGAATTATCAAAACAGCAGCATGATAACTTTAAATTATAAATATTTTAAGAAGTGTACCACTGGCGAGAATTAGAAGAAAATCAGTAGCTGAATTGAGCAATGTAGTTGAATCAATAATTAATTTGTAGCAACAAGTAGACAAAAAGGAAAAGGTGCATAGAAATAGTGTACCTCAAAATGAATTAGGCACTCCTCCAAAAGTTTAAAAAACAATCTAGTACGAGCAATACTTTGCTGCCAAGCCTTCACAAGAGAGGCATCATCCAAATTCCGTATTATTTGCAAAACAATAATCAGGACTTCACGCTTTTCTATTGCACTCAGATTGTAGAAAACTGGCATTTCATCTAAGATCTGCAAATATCGAACTCCACATAATAAGATAATAGTCTCCCTGATGGTGATGCCACAACACTGGAAAAATCAGAACATTTTCCAAATGTATAAATCGCAATGCATTAACCATTATATTTGATATAATTGCAAACGAGAACAAGGAAGAGGAACCCAAACAAACCGGCAAATAATCTTAACAAAGGTGCTATTAAACATAGACCAAGTAATTCCTCTTGAAGAATCATATAAAATAAGTCAACAAACTGCCTATGCTTGTTTGTTGAACTGTTGAAGTAACCTGATTTTTAGCTTTTTTTAAATAGAACTTGTTCTGATTTGCTTTCTGTCTCTTCTTCATTCTTCTTATATAAGGAACAAGAACTTCTCTCTGGTTAACCAAAGATTTGAGGATGAGATTCTGCTTTATCGATGATCACTTTTCTTATGCAACTCTAAAAAAGTTGAAATTCAGGGACTAGAAGAGATTAAAGTTGCTGTCAAAGGAAAAAGGGAAAAGGGAAAATATTTTGATTACTATAGGTGCATTGTCATCATTCATAAATCATAATTTAGTTTCTGAAACCCTTTCCTGTTTTCAATGGGTTGTGTAGAAAAAGGGCTGATGCTCAGCCATACCTGTCAAGAGGCTAGCGCAGTTTGCGCAGCACCTCCCACTGGGGACCATAGGTCTCAGATTCCACAACCCCTCCCCCGATGATAAAATTTTATTTAAAGAAAAAAAAAAAGGCTAAGCCATTCCCAAGCATCTATTCATTTCATTGTCCAATTGCCTTTAGAAAAGGTAACACTAATAATACAAGGAAATAATTTTATGATAATAATGTTAAAACATCTAAAACTCTAAACCGACTATTATGAGGCTCTTCACCTAAACAAAGAATATGGAAAGTCCAATTCTACATTTGTTTTCTTGAACATAGAGAAGATGCAATGAAAGTGTTAAAGATCCCACATCGACTAGCTTGTGAGCATATTTGCAATCTATAAGGCTTGGGCAATCCTCCTCCTCTCGAGGTACCTTTTGAGGGATTGAATTAGGCTCAAGTCCATTTTTAACATGGTATCAGAGCCACCTAGTTTGATGTTGGGCCCTATTATTGTTCACGGCCCATATGTCCATCCCTGGCAGTGAGGGGGAATGTTAAAGATCCCACATCGACAAGTTTGTGTGCATATTTGCTTCTTATATGGCTTGGGAAATCCTCCCTCTCTTGAGGTACCTTTTGAGGGATTGAGTCAAGTCCATTTTTAACAGAAAGAAACAAACTTCAGGGAGAGTTCAATCGCATATAGATAAGTCACAGACATGTGTAAAATTACTGATAAAGTAAAGCCAATGCACCTGCCCAACCAGTGGAAAGTATAACTGCGCAATATAAAGCTTATCTTCAGGCTTCTGGTAGCGAATATCAAATTCATGCTTGCACAATAGGACCACCAAAATTCTAGCTGCCTACAAATGTGCAAAAGAAGATAACATTGGTATCTGGATAGGCCAATCATGCAAGTGGACATAGCTTGCTTGCTAACTGAAGAGTCAGATAATAAATCTCTAGTACTACACTCACCTTTGCTCGCATAGACAAATCATCATGGTCCCAAGTAAGGAAAATCTCTTGTATTAAGACAGACGAAAGGTAGTTCCTGTAGTGAGAAGATCACTAGTAAGAAATAAGTATTCAGAAGAATGTTTGAAGTTATCAGCTAAACCCGTGGAGGAGAGAACCACCACTATAAGACCCAAAATATACTAAATCAAAGCAAAAGCCCAACAATTTCATCCAAGCCTTTATGTCATGTGTCTAGCAATACTCAATTATAATACTTAGGATCATACCTTGATGAAACAGAGCTTGGCACAAACCTGACTAACGTATTGTTACACACATCGGAGAAGGTTTCAAAACAATAAAAGCCCCACTTTGAATATCTAAGCTTCCATAAATTATGATAAAGATCCTGGGCCTATCGTCATTCAACAATACATAGACCAAGGATGTCTAGGAGGTTACATGTATAGCTCATGGATACATATGCACCAATAAATTATATGTAGACGCCGATATGAAATACAATAACTAAGTTTAAGTAGGTATATATGTTTACCATTTTAAGCAGATTATTGTTGTGCCTTGTTATATTTAGTTTCCCTGTAATTAGGATAAGGTGGAATATTACCTATCAAGGTAAATTCGGTTTCCAAATAAATAGCAAATAACATGATATTGCTAACAAATAACATGCTAACTGCTAAGGTACGCAATGCTTAAATGCATACAGAACTAATACAGCATTCCAAAATAACACAAACTAACTACTACAGAACTTGGCAACTTACCCAGTTATTTGACTAATAATCCAAAAGCCAATACTAACAAGAAGAGATCAAATCCAACAAAACACTCCCCTAGTCCACCATCAATAGTAAAAGTAACTCATACTTCTGGGGAGCGCTAGATATATGGACAATTCTATTTCCAAAGTTTTTTCAGTAGCATCGGATGTTTTATAATTAGTAGACATCAGGCAGAGCAAAGAATGTGGATGAATGCTAAGGTTTTTCTTCCACAATTAATGAACTGTCCTTTCCTTGGATATCTGAAAAACCTCCAAAATTTTCAGACTCATTATTATGGTGCATCCAGGTTGGCTCTCAATTTATATTTTTATAATATGCTAGTATGTGTATTTCAAAAATGGGTTTTTATCATTTAAAGAGCGGAAAATTCAGCTGGGAATCATCAACCCTAATGTTTTTTAAGAAATTAACCTATTTGGATTTATTAAATATTTTAATTCCATAAAAGCTTCAAAAAACAAAGACATCCACAAATTCAGTCACCAATATAGCCTCCTGGTTCTCAAAATTTCCACATAGACAACCTTCCTTTCTGTTGTTGCCAGCGTTTTCCTTTCATTAGAAAGGGTAGGCAAAGCAGACAGAGCTGAAGAGAGAAGGTTTGAGCTGCCATCATTTGAGCAGCAAGAGGAGGAAGCTTGGCCTCTTGATTTATGTGGTAGTCATGGCTGCCATAAAAGGAGAGGAAAAAGGAAACTGAAGCGAACACACACACGCAGAGAGAGAGAGAGAGAGAGAGAGAGAGAGAGGAAACATCAAGATGAACCTGAACTCATGGGACATTTTTTTATGAAAGAGTTAGTGTAGCAAAATTGATCTATTGAAGCCTCATACTGCCAGATTTATGGTTTTATTCATATAAATATACAAATAAATCTCTAATTAATAGCTTATATCTTCTTTATGCCTTAATTACAAATCCAAATAGTACCATAAAGGCTCAATCCTCCCCCTCCTCTCATTTCCTTTCCACTTCATTAATCTCCTTCCTCTCCTCTCCTCCTTTCCCTCAATCTAAACATACCGAGGAGGTTATTTAACATATATCACGTTGTTTCTTACTTACAGTTAGGATGCAAGCAAATAAAAGGAAAGAAGAAAAGAAATATTGAGAGAATTGTGAATAGAACCAAATGTAGGATAAGGTGAGAAGCTTCATATGTAAACGAAGTAAAACTACGCTTAAAAATGTATGAGCTGACTGTTATCAAATTTAATGTAAATGGTTTCAGATGGTTTCATCAAAGAGAAGGTATAAGTGTGTGGAGTTAGCATCTGGTAGTAAAAGACTTGTTTTGCAAGTTTTACCTATCTGAAGGATCTCGCCCAGGCATCTCCACAAAAAGATCATGATCACATACGATTTGTAGAAATGAAAGCTTGCAGTCATGCAGCACTGGTTGACAAACCCCAGAGAATTTATCCAAGTACAAGGATACCTAAAGGGAAAAAAACAGAGAAAAATGAAACTTATGTGCTTAGTACCTAATTACAAGAGAAAATGAGATCGGGGAGAACAGTGACAGTTGGGGAATCCTAGTTAATTAGGTTATAGAAAGCAGACCCCTTAAATATGTCTGGAATCCCAGAAAGTTTTTCCAGATCAATGAGTTGCTAAAGTACACTAATAATACACCCAAGGGAAAGACACTGTTAATATGGTAAAGAAAGCCTTAATTTACAAGGAGTTAGTAATTCCATAAGGTGATCAGACCATGAATAAACTTTTGAAAAGGAGGGAGCATGAAAAGGTAACAGATGCCAACACCCAACATAACAAGATAACTACGTCCAGAAAGCAGGTATCCTCAAGTAAAAACTTGTTTCATTGTTACAGGTGTCTATTACTCGTGTACAGACTTTCAGGGCATGGTGGGATCACTGTCAAGGTGATGTCGGGGTCTAAAGGATGTAAGGGAATAATAAATAGACGAAGTATCTCTTCTGAAATTTACTTGATTCATCAAAATTAAGGAACTCATCATTCGATGGAAGTAGATCACCAACAATTTACCCTATTTCATTGATACTGCAACTAAATGAAGAAACTAAGGGCAACTCAGGAGAAGAGTATGGATGTGAATAAATACTGCATATACTTAAATTCAGAGCAGTGATATTAAAAAGTATAAATCACATCAACAACTGAAAATTACTTTTCATCAATACTCGTATATACACACTAGATTAGATTTTTATTTGTTGACACATTTTGCAACATCTCTCTATGGTACATCTTCTAATCCTTACCACATAAATTGAATGATCATATGGGATCCTTCAAGAATATTTCTACTCAAACCTAACTCATTACCCTAGACGATTGGCTAATTCTCAAGAGACCTCATTGTAGTTGATAAAACGAAACAAGTGTAGCTTTTCCATACTTTCTTTTCAATTTGATAACATCATCCAGTTCTTGAAATACGAGAGTCAGAAAGAGAATTGACAACAAAAGAAAGTATAATTTCAAAAATCTAAATAAGAAGCATACCAGCTCAAAAACTTGGCGAGGCTCAATGATAGACAAGAGGTCATAACAAAAGAAAGCCAAACTGCTGTTTAAATATTTGGCCAAGCCTAAACCCTTCTTACAACGCTCATGAACTTCAGTTAGAAGGCAGTCATACAATTGCACTATGCATCTGAAAACACCTTCTTTCAACTGCATTGGTGGAACATCATCACCTAATAAAAAGACCAGAAAAGGAGAAGGATAAAGTAAAGGTGTAAAGTCATAACGATTCCATTTATCGAGATACCAACACATTTCATGGCAGTTAAGAAGGTGTCCTTGGAAGTTGGAACTATGCCCTTGGGAAAATACAATGGAAGTATACATCTTAAGTGTGGGATTTCTGTAATATTTATCATTTGCATCGTTGCTCAAACTGGATCAAGAAAACCATAAAGGTGTACTTGGAAAGCATTTCGTTTGGAAAGAACTGCAAGATTTTAAGTTTTGGGACCTACATCTCCTTTCACAAATCATTTCTTTTACGAAACTCAAAGACAAAGTTTCCAAACCAAATACTATCTAATCCCACTCTTTTTTTTGGTTCTACACTTCTACTGTTATCAAAGTCTAAATATAAGCCACCAAAATAATGTTGCATAATAGTCAAGAGACTACCCCCCCCTTTAAGCTTCACAAGCTAATAGGGGAAACGTTACTAGAATTTCTTGCCGTTATAACGTGATTTTGGGATGACTCAATTTTCCATCTGTTCCTCCTATGCAAGCTTTTTTTTCTTCTGGATTAAAACAAAAAAAAATTATTCTGACTGAAAACTAATTCTAAGCAGCTGCCTTCTTTTTTCAATATATCATGGTTTTGCCTTCGGTAATGACCACCTAAAGGCTCAAAGAATTCCACACATTTCAAGTGGATGCAATAAACAATATAAGTCTTTGAATTATAAGATTACAACGAGATGAAAATATTATCAATGTCACATAATGCAGATTCCTAGGATCATTTTTCCCCATCAGTGGGAACGAGGGAAGAGGAATAATGCTACCACCATAATCCATATGCCAGGTGAGTATATTTTTTTAAGTTAAAAAATTTTCTATTTGGAAACCAGTACAAATAGACCCTAAATATATGTAACAAATATAAAAACCCATTAAATACAAAAGCTTCAATTAGCTTCAGCAAATCTCTCTCTGAACTCCTCTATTCTACCCTCACTCCCTCCACAGTGGTCAAAGGTAAATAATCAGTAGTCGATATCTATTCAAACTGGGAAGCTAGATTGGAGTAGGTTTTGCCATTCTTTTCATTTTTTTTCTTTTTTTGAGGTAAATGCTTTTCTTCTTTAAAGGGTAAAAATGGAAAAGAATAAGACTTTCCACTTAACATAATGGCAAGGGAAGTCACTCGAGATTTTCGAACAACAAGAAAAGCATCTGTTGTATACAGAAACCTCAAGGAGGTTGGTGTAAACTACTCTTACTTGTTCTTAAAATTAAAGGAGATAGAAGATGACAAGGGTAAAATCAGAATAAAAGCAACACTTACACCATTGATTCATGAGATTGACAACTGAATCGTAAAATCAAAAATGGAAAAAAAAAATTAAATAAATCCAGGAGGGGCAGAGAGTAAATAACTCTTCTGGACGGTTATAACTCTAGCGCCAATTTTTTTTTCTTGGAGATAAAATATATTTAATATTTAGGGTCGCCGACTACTCCCCGACTAGGCCCTAGTCCCCTGTCTGCCGACCGACTAGCGACTTTTGCAACACTTATCCTAGCTTCTCAAAAGAAAAAAACATGTATGCTTGCTTAATGTCTTCAATAAACACATAGGAACAAAATTTCATTCAATTAGAAATCACCTGCAGGAATATTGTGATAGAACAGACGAGTTTGCTCCAATGCCATAGATTTGACGATTAGCTCAAGGAAAAACCAAGACATTGCCAAAACATCATCATAAACTGGGCCAACACGATATCCTTTGGCCTACATACAAACAATGGTTAAAAGATGGACAGGAAAGATACAAGAGCAATGCCACAAATATATGACAGCAATTTAAAGAATCAGGCATAATTTCTTATTATGCATTCCTAAGGTAAAACCTTAGACTTTTCTTTTCCATGTGTATGCATACCTTACTGCGAGCCAAGCTTCCCCAAACAGTTGATAAACCAGGATATACTGGTGGTTGGCGGCCCCCAAAATCATCAAAAGCATAATCAACATAGTTCACTAAGAAAACATTTCTTTCAGCTTCATCAACTGATTCTTGCTGCACCCTACAGAATACACCTCGTTACTGAAAATAGGAATTAAAAATCTGTTGATCGATAAACTGACTTGAAGAGGGTGGAGAAAATGCAGTGTATTAAAAAAACACTCCACATCCAAGATAATTTCAAATCTTCAGGGCCTTCCTTGCTATTGATATTACAGTGCTCCCATAGAAATTTCAAAAAATATACCTCGTCTGTTTTTTCCTTTTTCTTTTTTTCTTTTATGGGTAAAAACTATATACCTTGTCAAAATGTTAACCATGGCTCTGAATGCTGCAACCTGATTGAAGGGGAAGGGTAGCCAGGATATAACAGAAAACCAGATAATTACATAATTAGAGTCATAAAATAAATTTTAGACTTTAAGTAATAGAAAAACAATAACTAAAATAGAGTATGAATCAAGAAATATAGAAGAACATTACAGACAGGGAGGTGAAGGTTTTATTTTGACAAACCTGGAGAGTTTCTCCACCATTGCCAATAAGATGGAGAAGCATATTTAAGATTGGATGAAGAAACTGGAGCAGAGCAGTAGAGTCCACATTCTTTAAACTGTTAATAGCCTGCACAAATGCTCAAAACAGTTCCAATCTCATTACAAATTTGAAAATCAAAATTCAAACAATAACATTTAATCAGATGTTAAGCTAAAACAATTAGTGCAATGCATCAAAGAGTAACATATGAGAATTTATCTTCACAGCATGAATATCGCAAACTGTGTCAATTGATAGCTGTTTATTGTAACTGCTTTTAAGCTGTTAATTCTTTACTATAGTACCAAGGCACGGAGCATAAAACAATCTTCCTTTCTCCATGCCTAAAACAATCTAATGCCATTAACCATTCTTCTGCGCTTTCTGTCTAAAATAAAATCAAATTTACTTTTCACTGTTACCCGATACTAGGATACGAACTAAACAATTATTCCTAGATGATTTTCAACATATATCATGTCAAGTTAAGAAATTCCTAACAGTACATAGATAGCTGAACTTAATTCCTGGTTGCAAATAAACAAGTTTGCCTTTCAATTAGAACTAGTCAATGCTTTTCTCAACGCCTTGTTCAGCTGGCCAGACACACGCGAACACTTTAAAGCTGCACATGTTAGAGTTGAAGGGAGCATGGTTTATCATCTCATTCAAAGTTCATATGCCACACGGGTTAACCATTTCATAAAGATACACAATGATGTAGAGGTATCAAATGCCAAAAAGTTCTCTCGTGTAGAGTTATCCTAGTTCAAATGCCACAGAGATTTAAACCCAATTCATGAAGCTACACGACAGGAGCAGAATTCAGATCTGCTGTTCAACAACACGTCACAGTCTCTATATAAGTAAGACAATATACAAGGTCTATCATTCAACTCATCTGTCACGTGTACATGGACGAAAGTTTAACTAAACAAAAATAAAGGATTAACCGCTTCGAAGGCTCCCACCTACAACCTGGTTTCAAGAGTACAAAGCACATTGCATCACATCACCTTTTGACACATTTGAAACATCAAAATGGGTTTCATGTCTTGGTTTAAAGAAGAAAACCCTGTTATTTGTTCCAATACTTCTAAAAGTATATTTATTATGTTCTTTTGCAGTTCAGACGCTTATCGAAGCCAAAGTTAAGATGAAACTAAAATTCAAGCCTTATGTTCTGAAGATATGGAACTTGTCCAATCCTAAATCACAGAAAACAAATACAATTCAACTGTTCCACCCTCCTTTCCAATTTTGTCATTCGCTTTATTCTCCCCCTGACCCACAAGCAAAATTAACGGAAATGAAAAGGCATATGCAAGAACAACCAGTGCCAGTATATGACTTATCATCCTCTTATCTCATTTTTCAGGGTTGAAGGGATTGTGTGGCACAAGATTCAGATGGGAATGGTATATTCCGCGTAACTGAGAGAGTGACAGAGAGAGTAGAAAATGACAGTACAGATCATATGTACCTCAAGCAGCTCAGATCCCCAGGGTGGACTTGTTCGAAGAGTGTGTCTGTCATACTCAAGGAAAAAATCTCTAATTCGCTCACTAATGGGATACAATGATGAACATAACCGAAGACGAAGTCTAAATATATTTTTCCCGTCCTCCAAATAATCCAGTCTCGCCTAGAAAATATGGCAGAAGCAAACATGAGCAAGATAAGCTTATCCCAGTAATGGAGCAACAAAATTTTCGATCAGCTGACAACAAAATGCATTCACCAAAAGTGAAACCTAACTTGTGAATCTGCCAAAAAAAAAGAAAAGAAAAGGGATACCTTGACAGTATCTTGAAGATAATGTGGAACCAGTTCCTTCATTATAGGCAAAGAGATCTCGGACCTGAACCTGAATTACGCCATGAAAATAATTAAAGAATTGCAAACACTATATATCACCGAGTACATTGTCATGTCATAAAATCAAAGTGTAAATTTCTGTTGAAATATGAAGTCCCACATCGAGTTCCTAAGGAAGATCCAAATAACTTATAAGCTAATGGGTTCACACCTCTCCTTGCCAATTGATTTTGAGAGGATATGGAGGCCCATAAGTTAATTTTCACATGGTATCAGAGCGGACCATTAGGAAGGATGTGTGGGCTCATAATACCCAAGTGGGCTTTAATTGTCCCCGTACGACCCAAGAAGGGGCCTTAAATTGACTCCCACCTCGATGTGAGGGGGAGTGTTGAAATATGAAGTCCTACATCGAGTTCCTAAGGAAGATCCAAATAACTTATAAGCTCATTGGTTAACACCTTTCCTTGCCAATAGGTTTTGAGAGGATATGGAGGTCCATGAGCTAATTTTCACAATTTCCATACCCAATAAAGAGATTTTAGATTGTCATGATTAGCTAAAGAACATAAATGTACGAGTGATTGTCTATTTCATATGAGTAACCAGAAACATTAAAGCTAAATAAACAGTCCAGACTCAAATAAAGAAGGAAGAGCAGTTAAGATGAACTAGCCAAAAGAGAGTATACATCAGGCCACCTTGCTCACATTAGGTCATGCCACTTACAAGTCTGTAGATTCCTTCATTCTGATTCAGAGGACCTCATTCCAATATGTAGTTTCGGGCCACATAAACTAGAAATTTATAGCCTAAATGCAATTCACTTGTTTGAATTCCTGTGGAGGGCATGGTTATGCTTCACCAGAAAATTTCAAGAATCTAAACCCGTGCAAGATCGCACAGAATGACGGCATCTATTCTCCGGTGTGAATTTTGTGACCTTCAAATTTAACCCTCTTATTTTAAGACTTGCAGCAGAATGTATAGAGTCTGAGAGCTTGAGTTGGAAAGTGCTATAAAATTGTGATCTCTGTAAATTATAGTCTAAAGACTCTAAACTCTAAAGCTGGAAGTTATAGTATTATAGCAGCCACCAACTGCTAACCTCCAGTTAGATAAATTTCTATTGGATCGCATATTGGATCTTCAGTCTCCACTAATAAAATGCTTTAGATACAAAGAAAGCCACTTTGCAGGGAAAGAAATGAAATAATACCACTACATTTCATTGCAGTCCTAACAAATAACTTGAGGCAATGCAATTAAGTACGCATCAATTAGTTATTTTACTTTACAAATGTAAGAACATATGGAGAACAACAAAGTGTAATCTAGATCATAACATACTGAGCATGCGTAGACAGCGGAAGTGAAGCATATCCAATAACCACCTGCATAAAAAAGTAAACCAATCCAAATGCCATGCCACTACGGAAAAAAAATTAAAAATAAAAGAATGCTAAAGAAATACAGAACTTACTGGCTTTGGAGCTTCTAATTTCGTTTGTAGGTCAATATGAAAGAAAGTAAACAAAAGGTGATGCAATGGCGCCCAAATAGCGGGCAGCGAAACTTTGATCTCATCATGGTAGCAAGCATTCCTAGCACCAACAGCAACTTGTGTATGAGCCCATTTATAAAGGGAAGCACCTGGTTCTCTTGGATGCATTGCCTGATGAAAGATAAGTTTATGTGAAAACATATACTGTATACAACTGAAATCAAACTCGAATTTATGCCCAATACCACCTACCTCCAGAGGAGGCTTACGAATATCTGTATCATCTTTTCGGAGTTCAACTCGTATAAACAAATTCCTTTTCCGACTCATGATGGCAGTTAAGGGATAAACATAAAGGCAATGAAAGAGCTGCAAGAATGGCTCGTTCCTTGTTGTTGTACGGAAGTCAAAAGCTTGGAACTGCAAAAATGGTAATAAATTTCAAACTCGTTGGTCAATGCACGCACAAGTTTTAACATCAATGTACCAATAGAAAATAAGAAGCAACATCTTCCACAAAGACGAATGAATTAATATTATTAGTGTAGACTGATTTTAACTGTAGAAATTTATGACATACATCATCAGAAGAAAATTCTGGATCTCCTGGAGCAATCGATCCATTTCGAGCAAGCTCCTTTCCTTCAGCATATTTTGAGTTAGAATTGGCAATCTGAACACCATGAGAACCGTTGCTATGGCATCTAGTAAAACTGAAGTCAGTCAACTGGTCCCCATGGTCAACTGAATCAAAAGCTGCAGACCCACCTCCCAACGTATTTTCCGTATCTAAAGAGCTAGCTTGCAGTTTTTCAATCTCCAGTCTTAAAACACCCTTGACAGGTTTATGAATCTTGCGCTTTGGATCCTGACGTTTGAAAGAATAATGGAATTAGAAACTCGAAATATGACACATGAGTAATTAATTCAAAGCAAAAGGAACGTTAACTTGCCAAGATTTATTGATTTAGAATAATGTAGCTGTCAACACATGAAGCCAAGAAAAAAACAGATAGCATAATAATCTTCACCAATAATCAACACATTCACTATTTTCTTCAAGTACCATCTATGCAAGTTTCTGGTTATCTTTTCTTCTTTATGTCCCAAATTGGAACGAACTTATATATATAAAAGCCATTGTAATAAGTTGATCCATATCCCCATCACTATCTCTCTTTTTAAGAAAAATAGTCTATCAACTACTTTGTATATCGAGTTAACCTCCAAAACAAATGCAGTAGAGTATCTTTGACCTTTTCTCTGTTACCCTCATCTAGCATCAACTTCACAAAATGTAAGCAAATAAATAAATAATAAACAGTGCGATCTTCGGTACTTATCGTAATTCACTCATAAAGTGCGAGCATGGCCAAGACATCATGTAATCATAATAAAGAGCAGAACTGACACAAGAAACCGTAAGAAGAGACAGAATCTCCAAACCTGAAGTGAGTCCTCTGTATACCCTTCTTTAACTTTATTTAAATTAGATACTTCAACCACAACTGCACTTGAATAGCCAAGCTTCCCATCTAAAGTGATTTTTGCAATTGGCTCTGAAGCATGATCCTGGGAAACAGAACCTGATATGCTAGGAGCAAGTGGACTGCCAGGGGAAGCAGACCCAACAGATGCTGCAGAAGCATTGCTATCAAAAAGTGGGATGATGGCCCAGGAAAAAGGCTCTCTATATGGCATGATCCGAGACCACACTTGTAGCTTCTGCTTCTCTCTCTCAGTAAGGTGCACCTTGGCAATTACAAGTGACAAGTTATGCAATAGTAAAACTAGAAGGAGGGAAATCTATTGATATTGTGGTTACAAGAGAAAGTTGGGGGGGGGGGTGGAACTCCACTGATGCAAATTCCCATGTAGACATATGATGTTACAAATAGGCAAAAATACGTCTCCATGCAGCGAGCAAATAACAAGACCCTTACTCTCCTACATGTGCAGACACATGCACATAACAGTGACTAGATATATGGAGTTCAGTATGTCAATGACTGAACTGCTGAAGAGAATCCCTGGACCAAAACAACATCTGAGGTCGCAATCAAGCAATTTCATTGCAAAAAAGGTTGACCTTACTTCACACAGTAATCAAATTCATAAGAAGAAAATTCGAATAGATATTGTGTCGCAAGACCAATCCAGTAAAGTGTTCCCTTAGATGAGAACTAACTATCTAGCCCTTACCGGTTCTTTCCGCGAATAAACTGAAGGAGTCACCCCACCCTCTTCTGTGGCAGGCTTTTCTAATTGGATCAGCAGACAAACTGATGCCGATGGGGCATCTAAATGGAAAACACCCTGAGAATCAAGAGAACTACTTGCCTGTTGATGGTTACATACAACCGGTAAGTATCTCATCGAAGCAGGAGAGATTACAGACAGAAAGCAATTAACTTCATAAATTCAAACTAGTCAAAATTAGAAGGAAAATAATATATCTACAGCTTACGTCTTGCGATTCTGGTGGTGACACATGAAAAATGAAATCTTCTGATAGTTTTTCTCTTCTCTCCCTATTATATAGACAAATTGTGCCATAAAACGGCTCTACAAGAAAATTTCTGAATCTCAGATAAGGAACTTCTTTAGCAAAACCAACAAAAATGGAATAGAATATTTACATAGAAAGAACACTGATTGTAGAACATCAGTAAGGATAACTACAAACTCACCGACTAATCCCGCTTGAAATGACAAGGAGAGAACTTTCACAGAAATCTTTAATCCACTATAAACAAAAAGGATGTGTTAATGTCATATGGTCATACACATACTATGGATTAATCAATATGTGAAATAAATACAAGGACAAACAGAGATAAGGTCGGATCTACACAAAAGGGAAAATGCTTCGATAAAGAGCATAAAAGACCTGGCATGTTGAGGCAAATGAGATTCCTGATTTCTTTGCCCAAATATCATTGACCTCTCGTTCTCCCAGTCAAAAACAGGTTCGTATGCTGGTAAGGGTGATTCCCCAAAATGCTGCAAATAATTGAAAGCACAATTTTAAGGAAGACTGCAACCGCAGCAAACAGCAAAGATGTTAATGGGAAAATCTTTCTAACCCAACAAAACCTTATAATTCTGTGAATTCAATGAGCCAGAGAAGTTAGATCCCGTAACTTGTGACCCGGATGTGCTTGGGACTTCTTCATCGGTCAAATCTTCGGTCTTTGTCTGCCTAGCATTAGCAAGATGCATTTCTGTGAAGAAACAGTATCAGCTACAGTGTATATAACTTAAATAAAAGGCAAATTGGTAGAATTCGTCCTCAAACAATTTAGGATTGGTGGCTTGGGTACCCAAACAATTTTTTTTTATTTTAGATACTCAAACAATTTGCGTGTTTGTACTTCTGTTAAAAAACCGCTAGTCAACATGAATTTCAAAATTCCACTCAAAACACAAGGGTATTTTTGGTATTTCCTATACTAACTCAACCCAAGTCACCAATCGTAAATTGTTTGGGGACCCAAGTCACCAATCGTAAATTATTTGGGGACGAATTCCATCAATTAGCCCAAAAAAAAACCAGAAAACTAACAAACACAAATTCCATTCCAATCAAGAATCGCCATAATCAATCATCAATCCTCCATTTTCATTTCCTTTCCCTCAAGATCATTTTTCCTTCCATTTCAATTGTTATTGTTGTTTTTGTTCTAACAAAAGGCCTTGAATTGATTTCATTTCATGGCCTTATATTAATAATCTCTTTCCGGTCTCTGTTTTCTTCTTCTTCCCTGTTTTCGCCATTGCACGATGAAGTATCATAAATCCCTTCAATAGCATATTCTCTAACCACTTTGAGATGATCTTGCAATCCCGCCATCGAAGAAGTGCCATCTACCATCATTATCTTCTAGCTCCTCCTTTCACTCCAATTTCTAGGGTTTTAATCAAACAAAAATTACAAGACATTTTCCCTATCCAACACATTTACAAGACAATCCAGTCATATAAGAAAAGGTGCCATGGGAGAAAGAAATGCAAGGTTGAAGAAGAAAGGGAGGGGAAGAAGAGGGTATATGAATTACCCAAAATACCCCTGATATTTTGAGTGAAATGTTTTAAAAAATGTTAACTAGCCGTTGACTAGCGGTTTTTTGAACAGAAGGACCCATAGTACAAACACGCAAATTGTTTGAGTATTCAAAATAAAATAAAAAATTGTTTGGGGACCCAAGCCACCAATCGTAAATTGTTTGGGGACGAATTCTACCAATTTGCCTAAATAAAATGAAACATTTATTCTATTATCTATTGCAGTACTACATAATCCTACCATGACATTTTCTCAATTTGTTAGGAGGATCCACTTCTCTTTATACCTCCCAGCCTCCCAACAAATGTATAATTTAGGAGAATGGGGCTGCGCCCCTTATGAGTTTACAAAATGGTTATAGAAGATATCAAAAACCTTCCTTTATTTATTTCTTTGGTACACATTGAAATCCTACCTTCAGAGAATACAAGAGCTATGAGATATCAGAATACCAAAACTAGTGCAGGGACAACATTTACGTTTTCCAGATATTCTCATTATATCTCAGCTGAAAGTAAAAGGAAGCAGGATTAACTAACAAGGCAGTCAGTAAGCCTTCCAGGTGATTCCCAAGGCCAGCCCAGCCTACTAAAGCCTCAGTAAAGAGGAACACAGCACAAGAACAAAGCCAATAGAAGTTTCATTCCCTTTTTTTTTCCTCTGGAAACTTTAGCAGATACTATTTTGCAGAGAATTATCTAGGGAAAGAGTAAGAAAGAAATCCTCGCAGCAATTAAAGGGCCGGCATATCTGGACAGCAAGCAACAGAAGACCAGTTGAAAATTTGAATATTGGAAGACTGTTCTTTTGATTTCTGAGTTAAAGGAAGAATACCCAGAACCATAATATCTCTTTTGCTCATATGCATGAATTTTTCGACTACTCTCCATTGAAAAGAAAGAAACATGTCCTTGTAGTGACTTCATTCAGTGTGATTTTTACCAGTTTTCTCTAATTCCCAGGCAATGGATATCATGTCATTCTTCCTAATAAGTGCATCTAAGCCTAGTCCCAATGCCTCAAAGCAGTACCGGACACTTACCATCTTACGCATGTGTTTATTTCTTCTAGACTTTTATAATTGTCACGATGTAGCCACCTCAAAAACCATGAGCCTCATTATCATTCTATGATGATTTACTTATGTACCTAAGATTGTTTTTAACAATGAAAGAAGTTAATTGGCTTGTAAGAGGACATGTGGGAACTATGGTAAAAAAAAAAAGTGCATTGGTTTTCATTCCGAAGTTTTTAACAATGAAAGAAGTTAATTGGCTTGTAAGAGGACATGTGGGAACTATGGTAAAAAAAAAAAAAGTCCATTGGTTTTCATTCCGAAAACCAATCCAGATACACCCTAAATATCATTAACTTAAAAGCCCTTAAAAACAAAACGACTTCACATCTTGTTTGTGGCGTTTTACATGGAAACTCCGCCTCACTTGATGATCAGTATGGCTCCACTTTTCTGTCTAATTTAGTTGGAATTTTGTTATGTGAGAAAGCAATGTTTTTACCCCTAGATGAACAGTCAACTACCGTACCTCAACCATGAGTTAAGAGCTTTATCTATGGGTTCAAGTGCCATTTCACCTTTAACCACAACTCATCCACTAATTATGCAACATCAGTCAGTTTGGAGCTCCATTTAATTTCGGCCAAAGTTTTCTACCTGCGTATGGAATAGATCACCTAGATTCAATCCCATAAGCAATGAAAGTTTTCCTACGAAGACCCAGTTTTGTTACAGATCTAGTGAGTTCCTTTAACCAATCCACTGCCAGTGAATCACCGCCTCATTCCTCAACAGGCTTGCCGTCCTATCCCAAGGCTACTCCCACTTATCAGCTTATAGTAACCCATCTCAACCATAGTAATCCAGCAAAGGATACACTGTAGATACGAATTCCAGTAGGAAATGATATGAACTTAAAAAATCAGGCCAAAGAAACTAAAAGGATGACCGTGACTCAGCATGCTTCCTCCATTTCTAAATGCATTAATTTAATTTGCCCAAGTTAGAGCAAAACTTTGGTCAAATCCAATATTTATGGAGGATCTATATCATCTTGCATATCTGTTTTCATTTTCCCTTTTTCTTCCGTTACTTGCTAAGTTAAAAAGAGGGTAAGTCATCAAAGTAGCAACTACAGTACAGTTTAATGATGTCGCTCACTAGTTCATTGAGAAGCCTCAATAATTAACCTAAATTATTTAGGAAAAAACAAATAGCCTAAATTAAAATATTTTAGAATGTAGAATGCTGACATTGCATCTCCTGTACCTGTTTCGATATCAGTATCAGGGCCTTCAAAAATTTGAGTCTGAAATTGAACAGGCCCGTCACTATCATAGTGGCCATACTTGTTATCATCTTTGACCCAGTCAGTCCGGTAACATTGGACAAGTTCATTTAAATGCGGCCACTGCTCCAAGTTTTCATCAAGCTGCATGGAATAAAAAAAGAAAAAATACATATTCTATAGATTTATATATTCAAAGAATAGAGCAATTAGCTTAAGTGGTGGAGTAACATAATATCCAATAACTTTTTTTTAAGCTGCAAGGGATTGATCTTGGTCTGCTTAACTACGAGTCATACACTCGACCACCAGGCTATTACCTGAGTAGCAAGTGGTCGAGTTAAATAATACTCCCTCCGTTCATAATAGAGGTTTTTCTAGGTATTTTAGCGTAGATTAAGGAAGGGAGAGAAAAGGTAAACTTTTACTATTATACCCTTAAGTCTTGAGCACCCAGATTATCTCTCCCTCTATTCCTTAATATGGGTAAGGGTAAATTTAGAAAAACATCCTTAAAAGTTAGAGGGAAAAAAACCCTATATTTTGGAATGAGAAAGAGTCTAAAAAGACATCTATTATGAAATGGAGGGAGTATCCAATGATTTTTTTTTAAGTTGCTAGGATTATCCATCGTCTCCTAAACTACGAGTCAGACACTTCTGGACTATTACCTAAACTAAGAGTAAGAAACTTGACCACCAGGCTATTACCTGGGCAGCAAGTGGTGGAGTTAAATAATATCCAATAACATTTTTTTTTTAAGTTGCTAGGATTGTTCTGGTCTTCTGAACTACTACAAGGAGTCAGATACTAGACCACCAGTCTCTATTACTTGATTTCCAAGTGGAGTTAAATAAAACTACCTACATTCCTTAATATAAGACTCTAAGGACATGTAGTTAAGATATTTTTTAATCAAAATATCAATATTACGCTCTTAAATCAAATTAGTGGTATACAAGTACTATTTAGGAGAGTAATATTGATATTTTAACTAACAAAATACCCTTTTTTTCTTCCTTAATTTTTGCAGCCTGTCCTAAAAGTCTTATATTAAGGAATGGAGGGAGTATCGAATTAACTTTTTCTTTAAGTTGCTAGAACTGATCCTGTCTCCTGAACTACTACGATATGATACGAGGAGTCAGATACTTGACCACGAGACTATTACAGACTATGACCTGCGTGTGGCAAGTGGTGGAGTTAATTAATTAATGAAAAAAATGAGGAAAATACGAAGGAAATGAACTCACGAGCGGGTCTAACTTCAAAGAAGCAGCAAATGATTGGCGAGGAATCCTACGGAAACGCTGACCACCACCATTTGAACCAGAATTATCCATAATAACTGAAACCAAAAGTGGAGAAGTGGATCGATAAAAGTACAATTGAATTGAATTGAAAGGTACAACTACTTCCTCTTAACTGAGCTGAGCTGAAGGATCGAAGAGGTAGTACATTTTGAGCAAATTAGGTTTTACCCGAAGATAGATAAATCTCCGGCAATAAGTTCGTCGGAGAAGGAGGCTAGTTCCACCGGAGCAGATCCACCGGCATTGCAGCTAGGGCTTTAACGACTAGACTACCAAGGACAGCCTGGTGTTGCTTTGAGGAGGAGCTTTGCTTTGGGTGCTCCTAAATTTACTCCAAATGAAATATCTGCCTACATTGCGGAACATTACAAATTTTGCAAGTACAAAATATTTATCAATAGATAGATTAAAGATTTAATGAATGAAAGTATTTTTTTATAATATTTGATAAAAAAAATTAAACATGTATCGTACGCAGGAGATCACAAATATCAAATCTATAATATATAAAGTTAGGGAAATTTGAGGTAGAAATTTGAGGAAATGACATTGGCATATTGTGAGATGTAGCCCTCAATAAAAAAACTTACATGTAGCAATGTAAAAGCTCTCTAAAAATGCAAAAAGATGTTGTCTTCCATTAAATCTAATAACTTAAAGTTTAAAAGTCTTAAATTGCTATTGAGATAAAATACGAAGTAAGAAATTTTAGCTATAGAAAATTTTAGTTTTATATATACACACAAATTAAAATATAAATGAGTATTAATTATAACATACAACTAATGATATAACTCATGTATTAATATTAATTGGAATTGGAATTGGAAAAACTTTAACTATTGTTAGTTATGATGTTTCAAGTGACTTTTTAGAGTTCTCATTCATGCAAGGAAATTCTAAAAGAGTTAATTATAAATTATAACTCATGTATTAATGTTATATGGAATTGCAAAAGCTTGAATTATAATTATTTATAATGTTTGTAATCTATTGCTAAAGGCTATAACTACATATTTATAAAGTTAAGATTTCTATAGCTAATGGCTACAATTACATATTTATAAACTTCATTAGTTATATTAATAAATGAAGTAGAGGAGTTTTGTAACTTTTATTATAGTAATTATATTTATTTAGTTCATTAGTTATCTTAATCACATGCTTATAACAAGAATTCATCGTTTTAGAATGGGCAAAAATAGAGAATATAAATGATACTTAAAAAGGTTGTGAAGCGACACAAGACCCAAAACAAAAAAAAAATGGGGAACATGAACCAACACACTTAACTCCATAGACTCTTTAAATTCCCCTTTATTCATAAAAAAAGAAGAAAAAAAAAGGAATATGAACCAACATACTTAACTCCTAAGACTCTTCAAATTCACATTATTCATCAAAAAAAAATGACTCTTCAATTGTCATCTCTAGCCATTATAAAATCCCTCATTTCCATAACCTTAATAATTTACGGGATATGCTCTAAACTACAAATTTTTCTTTTTACTTTTTTCTTTTTTAACTTTTTGAAGAGCCTAATATTGCTTTCTTTGTTTGTTGATTTTTTTTCCCCAAATATTTTTACCTTCATGGAAGAGAAGAGAAGACAAATTGGTTGGCCGCAAAGTCGATCCATGATGAAAGGAGAATGAAAGAGGAGGAATGGTGGAGTCTGCATGAAAAGGCGAGCAGTGATAAGGGTATGGGAAGAAGAAAAAAAAAGTAAAAGGATAAGGACGAGGTCCATGATAGCTAAAAGGAGAAAAAGAATGGTTAGGATTTCGTAGTTTTGTTTTGTTTATATTTTTTTATTCATGTGCTAAAAAATATTTTTCTTTTCATTTTCTTTTCTTTTTTTTAAAAAAAAAAAATCATTGTAATCCAATTGTTACTGCCAAACAAATGGTGTAATTCTTTATTTTTTGGAAAATGATTTAACTTATCAGCACAATGTAGATTTATCATATAAATGTAGTTTTATCAACATTTTTTTTGGGATTAGCAATGTCTTAATTTAGATGAATAAATTGATATTTAATCATGATTCGATCAGAAGATGAATATAAAAAAAAGTATATATGAAATGTAATTCCAACAATATTTCAATCACATCAAATTAGCGATTTAAAGATTTCTGAAAACACAATTCAAAGAAAGAAAAATAATATTGCAAAATTAGTATAAATTAATGTGATTTATAATTCTTTTTGAACTCATACAAATAGCAATAGAGATGTGTATTTGTTTTCACTATCAAATTAAAACTTCTCACTTCAATTCTATATCATATTTCACAAACCATTAAGAGTTTTATTGGATTCATATGCATAAATTTAACTTTTTTTTAACAAAAAAAATCACTAATATTTAATCATATAAAAAATGAAACTTTATATATAGCAATCCACGTAACGCGTGGGCTTAATACCTAGTATTTTAATATGTCGATAGATAAATGTTTTGTCCGTATGAACTATTTGTTGTTCCGCAATGGGTCCTCGGTACTCAAATGAGTCAACAACACTCGTAAAAGAGCACCGGTCAACTCCTTTTAAGTTTTAACTCCCGAGTTCTTAGTAATCAGGGATTGTTATTCGGCTAGTGTATATAAGCTTTTGTTTTAAGTACCTACTTATAGAATAAGAGTCGTTGGATTTGTTATTCAACGGTAATGATTATAATCGGCTCACAACTACTGTTCAATTATACTATTTTGATATGTAATTCAACGGTTCAAATTGTATAAACATGTACTTAAAAAACATCAAAAGCATATTAACCAAATTGTAAAAATTGGTATTGTTGTTTATCGCCTCACTGTTTTTTTTTTTTCGATTTCCTTTTATTTTTCCTGCACATGTTCTTATATCTCGCAACATTTAAAATGAGATTTGGATTGATTTCCAACACAAATGAAAATTTTACTTTTATTGATGGTGTATGTGAATATATTTTGTGAGAGAAATATTGAAATTTATAACATGCTAGTTAATTATTTCATGTCATATGCGGAGACCTTGCCTAATTTGCTTATTGAATAATTTTATTACTATTATATTCAATTCAATGAGGATGTTAAGGTAATGAATTTTTTTTGTTCTTTTTGGGAGAAAGTAGCGATCTAATTTTTTTTGTTCGTGATAATAGCATACGGAAAATCGTATTTTTAAACATTTAATGGGTACTTATCAACTGTTTTTATTAAGGAAATGAACAAACCATCGATGTACATACCTAATATGCACTAAGAGAACATAAAATAAAAACTTTCTAATAGAATATATCACAATATTGTTATTGAAATACCTGAAGGGGACAACTTTAAGAGGAGTGAATAAGGTTTTCAAACTTTTTCCCTTTTCTACTAAATTCTTTTTCTAAGTTGTCACCTTAACAACAAGTATGTTGTTTAAGCAAATAAATGTGATTTAAAGTATTAACAACTTATGTAACTAGTGTGTTTAGATGCAACACATAGGAACTCAAGATTTATAGTTAACTCACATTTTACTTTTATGTTGGATTACAGTATATTGAACTCTGATAATTAAGGTAGGAATTTATGTTTCCTTTAGCAATAGTATAACAGACTTTACTATTTCTACTTTTGTTCTGTGCCTCATAGGCATATGAGGTACTGCCGAGTCACCACCCGGTTTCGGGGTGTGACACCACTTTTTTGTCACTTGTTGTAAAGTTTTTGTGTCGAAAATTTAGTCACAAATGCATTGAGTAATTGTTAGGGGTGTTCATGAAAAACCGAAACCGATCAATCCAAACCAAATCAAACTAATCCAACCCAATTTTTCGGTTTGAGCGGTGCATTGACTGGTTTCGGTTTGGACTAAATTAAAACCGAAATTTTTGTTCGGTTTTAAAAAACTTATAATCCAAACCAAAACAAACTGAACACACACACACACACACACACACAAAAACAAACAAACACACATATGTTAAAAACCTCTTTTGTTATAAAACATATTTAACTTCTTATATATATTCATGACAAACAAGTTCTTCAAGTGCTAAAGCACAAGATTGAAAGAGTCATCAGTTGATATGTGATTTTAGATTTACCTGAAATTTTTGTTTTATTTTGAACTATAAGTGTAATTTTTAATTTATTTTTTGCTTTTTTCTTATAGGATAAATTTGTTGTAATTTGTTTGAAGTTCAAAAATCAAGATCAAAGAATTATTTTTTACTTTTTTTATTGTGTTTAACTTGAAACAATAGACATATTTGTTTACATTTTTAGCAGCTAAGTATTTATATAAAGAATTTTTTGTCTTATTTTTATTTTATAAATATTATATTTTGTTTCTCATAAAAAATCGAAAAACCAAACCAAACCAAACCGAATGCTTTGGTTTAAGATTTTGATTGGTTTGGAAATTTTCAAACCGAATATTTCGGTTTGGTTTGAAAAATGTGTAAAATTGAATCAAACCGAACCAAGAACACCCCTAGTAATTGTGACCAATCACAAAATGTCGTCACAATTTAATCAGTGATAGAGGTATTAGTGACCGCAAGTGACGGCTTAAAAAAATGGTCACAAGCGATAATAGTGACCTAAAATTGACCTTCCAGTGACGATTTTCGTGGTCACTAAATATCAATTTTCTTGTAGTGTCTTTTAAAGTAATGAAGTTTCGTCCTCGAACTTATTTGATCAAAGGTATTTGAAACACATGAGAAATCTTTAACCCAAATTTGCAACACATGGGAAATCTCTGAGTTGCCTCTGACGTCATTTCCACTAGGAATTTCCGAAGAAACTTTGGGGCTACTTAATCTTGTTAAAGTGTTAGAATATGCTTTCCAATTTTGATATGATAGAGCTAGGTTTAGAATGTAGACAACTTGTCTGCATTAGTTTTAGTACTTAACCAGATTGCATCACCAAACAAAACAAAAGAAATAGAAATAGAGGAAGCAGCCGTGGGGTTCTTGTTAGCCTTGGGAGTCGTGCCAATTAGAGAGCAAGAAAGGCAGCAGCTTTTGAAGGCAGTGAGATTTTCTTGTGAGTTTTAGAATTTGTCCTGAATTTTGAGAGATCCCGAGGGATCGTTACTTGTCCGTTTTCAGTTTATAATATTCCGATTCGAAGATAATTGAATAAGCTTCGAGTGAGCGCAGAAGGCACATCATTCCGAGTCCCGAGCAGAAAGTTATAGATCCGAGAGTAAGACTGGACAATGTTGTTCGAATTTTCTGTTATCTTTTGTCTCCATAAGAGGTAGGGACACCCCTACGTTATTTAATTCTCGCATTAATTACTGCATTGTAAAAGCGAATAAACTATTCTATTTACAAAATATTTGCATGAATTGTGTTTATTGCTTTCGATATTGTATAAACTATTTTGGAATTGAATATCTATCTTGGAATTGTTATGTTACCTAATGAGATATAATCTGAAATATTTTCACCATTTATGTAAATTTGTTATATATCTAATTGTATACCTTTACAGTTTTTCGTGAATTGTTAATTGATCAATTGATGAACTTGCCTAATCGTTTTATCGTTTTGGTTGTCTTAATTGATTAAATACTTGGAGTCGTCCTATCTGGTCGTCGTCTTTAGTCCTATGTGGTATTGGTTGACCCAGTCGTCGCCCTATTTTAAGCTCGTGTCTAGGATCTACTCAATGATAGGACTCGTTCGATTCGCAAGATTCCGAGGGTGGTCCTGCGGGTGCTCTTGGTGCGGATCCCGAGGGTCTTGCGATGTGAATATGTGCGGATACCGAGGAATCATGCGGGTGCTCTTTGTGCGGATTTCGAGGGTCCTGCGATCTGATTATGGGGAGATTCCGAGGGTGGTCCTGCAGATGTCCTTGGTGCAGGATCCCGAGGGTCTTCCTACGTGAGTCTTACCCTGATGTGGACTATCATTGGGATTGTAACGGTTTTGTGGAGTCCAAGGTTTTGGATGATGATACAATGTAGAATGAGTCCTTAAAGTGTGAATCCGTCGTTCAGGGAGTGAAACTGAACCCCCATGGGACGAACTATTTGAGCCATCCTAGTTTGGACTATAATTAGGTTGTTGCAATTATTGTCGTAGAGTCGTGAATAGATACCTGAGCTCGAATGGTGGGAAGTCGTGTCATAGCGGTAGTGATGTTCTTAGTGTTTAAACGGTGTTGTAATCGAGTGTAGTATATGAGCAATGTGTGGTGCTTGTGGTGCACTCGGTTATGTAGCGTTTAGATGCGACGAATATGGCTACTTAGCTTATTTGTTGTTTAATACTTGTTCGTTCTTTTTATTGGTCCCTACTGAGCACCAGCTCAGTCCAACCACTTTTACTGTGCAGATGATTTAGGGGACGAGCAACACTACGAAAATGATGGCATCTGGGATGGGGATTATGAAGAATGATTCATAACCTGTTTCAATTAAAGAATTTAGTTTACTTCATTATTAGTTTCGTTAAACAATTTCATTTGTAATAATTAGTTTCCGCTATTGAACTCTTATTTCAGATTATTTCATAATTGAATTTTCTTTTTAGTAACTCTGTTTGTCGGCTTTGGTGTTTCATTAACCAATGAGACACTGTCATGTCATTGACCCTGGTTACGGGGTGTGACAATAACTTTCAATTTCAGACATCCAAAAAGCCTGACAACCAAATAAAATGTCCTAATTTTAAAACACTATGTTTTAATTTATGTGCAGGTTACAAAGGGATGCTTTGCCATTGTTCAATATGCTGAGGCAGATTTACAAATCCAGTATAGAGAGTGATCACATATTTATTGAGGTGGAATTGTTCTTCCTCCATGTTTAGTAACTGGAATGATTAGAAATGCTCTTTTTAGTATCTTCGTACCAATCTTATAGATGTTTTGGAGGTTGACCATTACACTCTTTGTTATTCCTCTCTTTACTGTCGTGGTTTAGTTGCTAGAGGAAATTGCTGAGAAGTTCTATGGCGTACAACGTCGAAATCCTTTGCAAGGGATGTTCAGAGATTTGTTTAAGGTATAATGAGTTTTAAGACTGAACTTTGTCAAAGTGGTCTCATTATTGTTTTACATCATGGTTTTGAAACATGGAAAATAATTTGCAAACATGGACACAGAAACTTTTCTTCATGTCCCATGTCATTTGAAATTCCTGCCAACTGGTTCTTTTGAGAGGCAAAAAATCGTCTGTACCCACCACTCAAAATTCGCCACGTGGACAGAGAAAATATATTTTTCTTACGGGTTCTTCTATTTCTATTAGGTTATAAGTTTCTTAATTAAAAAATTGACACGTGTCAATTTCTTATTGATGGTACATGCACGGGTAAACAAGTTGGGTACAGATGATTCTTAACCCTTTTGAGATTATACCAATTAATAAGAAGCACAAATTAATAGGTGAAACAGGTGTCCTGATTTTATCATATTACTTTTTTTCCTACCAGATCTGAAACACCTAAACCAATCTAGATAACTGAACCCACTTTTACCAAGAAAAATCGATGGATCAGTCGAAATTAAATTCCTCCAAAGGACTACAGAGTGGTCGCCACAAATGTCCAAGTTGTTGTCTAGAAAAAGAGTTTTTACAACATCAACTCAAATCTCTCGAGTCTCAATTGGATCAATCTCAAGCCAGCTAAAAGATATGATTTGTTGAATACCATTCTTAATATTTGAAGTCAATTTGATCATGTTTTGTATAGAATTGTTTTAAATCTTTTTATTCTTTACTTTGAAGATGGTGTGAGGTGAAGAGGAGATGGAAGAATTTCAAACTACACGGTAATATATTGGTATATGATCATGATAAGTACCTGAAGCCATGAGAGTTCAGGGAAGATCAAGACTGAGATCCATTTCAGTCTAATTTGATCTAAGAATAAAAAAGTTACGCTATGTAGAATTTGAACCTACGACATCGGGTTTTAAGTTCTGGTATCATTTGAATCTTCACATTTTTAATCTTCACAACATCGATTATAGGAATACTTACCTATTTAAAGGATAATGTCATATGTGTGCATTCTTGTTACGGTTTAAATAAAACACTAAAGTCTAATTGTAAAAAAATTATTTATTGAAGTTTGGACATTTTTGTTGAGCAAATGGTTCACCGTTCAAGATATGAATACCATAATTTTTTATTACTTTTTTTTGTGCGTTTCCAGTTGTTGTTCCCCTCGCAAGAAGTTCTTACACGCTAGTCATTCGTCCATGGGGGGCGGGAGGGAGTCCTGTCTCTCAACATTTTTAAAAACGACGAAATTTTAATAGGGCAAAAATTATTTTTTGTAATATTTTTTTATAAATATTTTATTTCGTCACCCTTAAAAAATTTTAGTAAAAAATTTTGCGCCCAATAACAAATTTCTATCTTCGCCACTATTCGTCCGCCACTATTCCAATGTGTGCGCGCACGTGTGGTGTGGGTAATACTATAAATTTAAGATTTTGGTTTTTGGCATTTCAAGTTTAGCATAGGTTCAATATCTTTTGCATAAAACATTGCAAAAATCAGTTTGAGGTTGTCAATATTTTTAACACAATTAGGACCATCAATCATCCACGTGTGATAAAAGTTGATAGAATTAGAAGAGAAAACAGTCTCATTCGTCCCCAACTTATTTCTATTGCTTTCGAGAATTCTTATTTAATTTTTTAAGTATAAAGAATCTCTTAAAATTTTACGTTCTGCATATATAGTCCTAACCACCAATTTTGCGGTGGTTTCCGGTAAACTTTAGCACATGCAGTGCACACGCTCTAATGAATGAGGGTATAATTGACATTTCCAAAATTGCCCTAAAAACATTTTAAAAAGAAGGTAAAACCCACTCCTTCTTCACCAAACTACCCCCACCCGCCCCCAACTCTAATCATTGTCGTCGCCGTAACCATCTCCGATTTTGTTATGTCCCCAAAGGATAATCACACTCACCAGACTCTATCTAGACCACAGCAGCTAAGAGACGAGAGTCTCAATCCACAATCAACAGAATAGCAGAAACAGAGAAATGAAAAGGAATATATATATATATATATATATATATATATATATTGATAACTTCTGGCAAACACAATACATATAATTACTAACTTCTAGTTCATAGCAACTGCACTACTGCTAAACAACTAACATCAACTACCATTAGCATAAGAACTAAAAGAAGGGTAAGCCAAAGCAAACTCAGTAACGATCTCCAAGCATCAATTGCACACCAACAGTTCAAGGAGAAGTAGGCAACATCCAACTTGTGATAATTTTCTGAATCAGCTATGATGGAACCTGATCACTAGACAAATAAGCTCGAACTAGTTGTAATCTCCATTCCAGACATTGCGAGCAATAATCTGAGAAGGCAAAGCCAACCAGCAATTCAGTAACTAGAAATAGGGGGAATAATAGAGAGAATAGAGTCTAATGGAGAGGGGGATTGAAGTGGTAAGAGTGAAGGAAGTCTTTCAGAGAGGGGAAGAAGGCCTCAGCCAACTTTGGGGTATAACTTTATGGATAATTTTCTGGACCTCTCCACTTCATCAGGAACTCCCCTTTTATACTTAGGGTTGAGATCCCAATGTTGATCCTCTCCCTCCACCTCAGCCTTTTGTGTTCGATGCCCTAAGATCAACCGTCATTATCTGAGTTGATTTCCCAGCAGTCCCTGAGCCTTGGATCAGCATCACAGCAACTTCTTCTTACTCCAAAAGCATACCAGAAATAGATATATATTTGCTAAGTAAGGCTGTGCCCAAACGACACAGTTTTAATTAAGAGACTTAATATTTAAATACTCCTTTTACCACTTCCAACCTTTCTCTCCACTTCCATATGAGTTTTGAATTGAATTTCCCTCCTTCAGCAGCCCCAAACCTGACACTTCACATAGCAAACATGACAATACTCCCCCATTAAAACAAGTCTTGTCCTCAAGACTTTAAGATCAGAAATTGATGCTCTATGAAATCACTAACTTTCTCAGCAACAACTTCTTCAGACATGACGCGCCAAGGTATGAGCCATTGCATTCGGGGGTTGTTCTTCCTTTTCACCAATCTCTTATGTAAAATAACAACGGTTCCGACTCTGCTCTGTCCTTCCTTCGTATCCTCAGGTGCTAACAAAATTGATAGAAGTTTCAGTACCGTCCCCCACCTTCCATAACCTCGGATCACCCATTTATTCAATCTTGGATTGGTTAAGATTAACACATTCACTTCTTTTTCCCCATGGATACCAACATCGGTTCTATTCTCCTTCATGATCATGAATTGCGCATAATCATCTCCTAACAAAAGGCACTTAAGTAAGCACATGTCCCCATGATCAGCTATGTTTTGTTGGCAAACAGAATTTTCAGAACAATTTTCTGCCAATGCTCGGATTCCTTTTAAAGTGGCCAACGCAGTTGGAGTAGAAATTGCAGGAATGATCCTACCAGCAATGAATTTAGCCTTGAGTTTATCAACTTCAGGAATGCCGTAGTTTCTGGCTCTCAAGTTGGCAAGTCGAGTAATCAGGTCCATATGGTAGTTGGTATCCTCATCATTTTCAAATTTAATGGGGTTCATTTTGTTTCCACTTGGCAACTTACCACGGCAAATTTCCAACATCTTCCCCCACGGATTGATGTCAGCTACATCATCAATGTATGCATTCAAGGTACTAGTAGCCTTCTCATATGTGACAATTTTTGCATCTTTCTTGGGTTGGAAATCAGAGACCATCACTATGTCAATGGCATCAGCTAACTTCTGGGGAGATTGAACCCCGTCTGGAATAGGGATCCCAAATGTCTCAGCTCGAAATATAGATGCAGCCATAATAAACTGAAGGTAACTGGGGTCACCAGTAGAGAACTGAAAAGGACAGAAAAAACGCTTTGGGGACGACCAGAATGGTGCCCCAGTACTAGTAATTGCATCTTTATGAAGACCCGTTTTGCCATATGCATCCACCATAATATTGTATGAGACTCTATCTGGTTCACATTCCATATGATTCATAAGTGAAAAAGTTTCTGCAGCACCATAAGGAAAACCTGCACGGCTGTAAGCTTCCATGAGAGCATTATATGCATACGCATTAGGCTCGTAGCCAGGTTCTTGTAGCACTTCAAATATTTCTTCTGCTTTTTCACATAATCCATTCAGATACGCATTGTAAACAAGTGTCGTAGGGGGGAGACTCTGTTTTCGCATCTCAGCAAATACGACTTCAACCTTCTCCCGTAGCCCACACATGCAGTAGGCTTTTGTGAGAAGTGCAATAGTGTCTTCAGTAGGGATGCAATGAGCTTCAAGAAGTTCTATATATACAGCTTCTGCTTTCTTTGGCAGCGACTTCTGTCCATAAGCATCTATAAGCAAATTGTAGCAAATGACATCTGCTCGGTAGGAACTCTTGTACAATATCCATTCATTGATCTTTATAATTGAGTCCCATTGTTTATTAAGACGACATTGAACACATACATTAATGAGGTCCTCCCAAGTAGTATTAGAAGGAGGAAGAGTGTCAAAAGAACTCCACACTCTAACTATATCCAATTCTTTCTGAACAAAATTCAGAATCTCTTGAGCAATGGGACTAAGTACTGGGAATATCCCATCAACATAGCCTGATCCATGTTTCCATCCTTTACCCCTTAGAGAACCACATTTTTTCCTTGAAACCTTTTTATGATTAAAACTTGTTAATTTGCCTCGCTTATCGACGAAAATGACATCCTCTTTCCATTTCTCAACAGGTTCTTGGCTGGAAGCTGTTTTTGAATGAGCAAGTTGTAAAGAGTTTGATTTATCAAGTGTTTTAGCTTCTGCTCGAACTTCTTTATCCCTTCTCATATGGTACATGACTAAACTTTGCTCTTTCTCGGCATTTTCATTCTCATTTAACTTTGAACCATCTCTTACATTATAAGAATTACTAGAATTTAAATTCCTTCCTAAGTCATTACCATGATGACTCAAACAACTCTCCAAGTCATCCATTGTATACTCAGCTTGCTTTATAGTAGATTGTTTTGTGATTACAACCTTCCCTTCAATTTCCCCCTCACTAACTAATTTCTCCCCAACCAACATCAACTTATCAATATTTTTATCTGGTTCACCAAATCTCTTACACACTGAATCTGCAAATTGTTCCCAAGTACTGTTTGGATGGATGGTTAAAGATCCCCTGCTCCAAGTAAATGCTCTATATCTGAAATTTTCTTTAGCCAATGTAATCTTCTCATCCTCATTCACATGATGGAGTTGGAAGTAATCCTGGCACCTTCCCCTCCACTCTCTGACTCCAGTTCCCTCAAAAATAGGGAAGTCTAACCGATGAGCTTTATAGTTGACATTTGTATGAGTTAGAGAATCTTCTTCATTAGCTATGTTCTCCTCCTTAAGATAATAATGAAATCTTTCCCTAAATGATGTTATATACTTTTCCCACTTAACAGAACCCTGCTCCCAAAGAAAGTATCTAGACCAAGTATTGGATCTACCTCTACAATCCGAATTCATCCCCTCAACAAATTTATCCACAAAACTCTTTAATTCTAAACTTGACCCAGCTCTCACTACTGGATTTCTCCAATTCTCAAATCGGCTAATGTAATCCGATAATGATGAGGTAAACTGAAAAGGGGAATTACTTTCTATTATTTGCATTACTCGGGCAACACAATCAGTGAGAAGGAAACTCACATTCTCTATAGATTGATTTCTATTAATGGTCCTTTCCCCACAGCCTCTAGGATAGAACTGCTCTGATACCATTTGTTATGTCCCCAAAGGATAATCACACTCACCAGACTCTATCTAGACCACAGCAGCTAAGAGACGAGAGTCTCAATCCACAATCAACAGAATAGCAGAAACAGAGAAATGAAAAGGAATATATATATATATTGATAACTTCTGGCAAACACAATACATATAATTACTAACTTCCAGTTCATAGCAACTGCACTACTGCTAAACAACTAACATCAACTACCATTAGCATAATAACTAAATAAGTAAAAGAAGGGTAAGCCAAAGCAAACTCAGTAACGATCTCCAAGCATCAATTGCACACCAACAGTTCAAGGAGAAGTAGGCAACATCCAACTTGTGATAATTTTCTGAATCAGCTATGATGGAACCTGATCACTAGACAAATAAGCTCGAACTAGTTGTAATCTACATTCCAGACATTGCGAGCAATAATCTGAGAAGGCAAAGCCAACCAGCAATTCAGTAACTAGAAATAGGGGGAATAATAGAGAGAATAGAGTCTAATGGAGAGGGGGATTGAAGTGGTAAGAGTGAAGGAAGTCTTTCAGAGAGGGGAAGAAGGCCTCAGCCCAACTTTGGGGGTATAACTTTATGGATAATTTTTCTGACCTCTCCACTTCATCGAGAACTCCCCTTTTTATACTTAGGGTTGAGATCCCAATGTTGATCCTCTCCCTCCACCTCGACCTTTTTGTGTCCGAGTGCCCTAAGATCAACCGTCATTATCTCGAGTTGATTTCCCAGCAGTCCCTGAGCCTTGGATCAGCATCACAGCAACTTCTTCTTACTCCAAAAGCATACTAGAAATAGATATATATTTGCTAAGTAAGGCTGTGCCCAAACGACACAGTTTTAATTAAGAGACTTAATATTTAAATACTCCTTTTACCACTTCCAACCTTTCCCTCCACTTCCATATGAGTTTTGAATTGAATTTCCCTCCTTCAGCAGCCCCAAACCTGACACTTCACATAGCAAACATGACAGATTTCCACCACCCTCGTCTCTCGATCTCCGGAAACCACCACCACAGAACCCTCTCTCCTAAGTCCCCCCCATCCCTTGCTTGAGACCACCCCTGCCCGACCCCAATTTTAAATCCGACCCGAACCCACACACACGCGCCGAAGGCATCCTTACCACCGCCGGTACCGGAGGCTAATTTAATTTACTGCACTTTTCTTTATTTGGGCAAGCTTATGAACTGATTCTACGACCTACAAGAACAAGAAATCAAATTAGATCAGTAACCAGTACAAGGTTGTCTAATATGGATAAAACAAAAGATCTGTTCAGAAACCATAGCTTACCTGTTGAATTTCTCTTTCCCTCTCCGCTGTGAAAGCCTCGCTTTTCTTTAATTTGGCAATTTGATGTTCACTAAATCCCTAAAACATTATAGCAGAATGAATTTAATTTGGCCACTTGCATGATGAATTTTCTTGCTTGTCTAACCATGATTTGGGTGAATTTGGGATTAAAGGGCCAAACAAATGCTGGAGCTTTTAGGATTTTTAATGCCCTTTTCTAAAGCATAATTGGTAATGGTGTGTCTGAATGATAGTGTTTCTAATTAAATTCAACATTAAAGAAATGGGTTTTTGAATTTTGATTTGGACCTGAAATTGGTTAAATGGTTTTGTGAAAATTTTGGAGGCGGCGGCGTATTCCGATGTAATTCGGATCAGAGCAAAAAAGTTGGGGCGGGGGAATTGCAGAGAGGGATACGGGGTTCTGGATATGAAAGAGGGGCTAGGGGTGGGGGTGGGGGGAAGAAGAAGACAATTTTTTTTTAATTTTAAATATTAAATGACAATTATACCTTTGTTTTTTAGCAGTTGCCGAAATCACCGTAAAATGGGTGGTTAAGACTATTTAGACGGAATGTAAAATTTTAAGAAATTTTTTATGCTGAAAAAATTAAATAAGAATTCTCGAGGACAATAGAAATAAGTTAGGGGGGTGAATGAGGTTGTTTTCTCGAATTAGAATTTCATCTAATTTATTTTGCGATGTTCACTTGCTTGGATCATTTAAACTATAAAACTTTTACCACATTGTTGAATATTAGAAGAAATATGCATCATGATATGTGTTAGATTTAATGTAAATCTTTATTACAAATATCAAATTATGTAAATATCAATATATTCATTGATATTTTAAAGGATAATTTTTTTGTCGTTTCTGAAAATGTTGGGGGTCTACCCGCCTCTTGGCTCAGCCACTGCATACATTATTGATTTTTCTTCTAGGCACTATGTGACCTGGCACTAATTTTTGGCAATTCAGAAATGATAAAACCATAGAATTTGTTGGTAGACCATTTTTCTTTTAATGGACTAAAATAACCATTGTCATATCATGATTTAATATATTACTTAAGGACATTTTAGACTATCTAAAAAAAGGAAGAAACACAAATGTGTCAATCATTATGTCCTTATTCATACTTTTTTTTTTAAAATCTATTATCTACTATTCACTTTTTTCCAATGTGGCTAAGGATTGATCAATGATTTCATGAATTACAAGTCATGCAACTCAACAACCAGGCTATCTACCACCTACTCAATATGATTACAGCAGATTCGATATCTTGAAGATGTTCTACAGTAACGTTAACCCATGAAAAGCAAAAGTTAGGACTCATCTGTTAGTAATGGTTGATCCAAGTTGGGACACATTTTGTTGGAGGAATTAATGGAACAAGAAAATGTTATTGTTAATGATAGAAATAAACCTCCTCAAGTTTGGCACTCATGATATTCTAGCATTCTTCAGAGACCTTGAGACTATCATACCCCCTGAAGTTTGCATAGTATAAATTCCAAGTTTAGCTATACACGAGTCATCCGTACTTAGATGAGGCTGAACCATCTCCCAAATCTTTTTCTTCTGTATCTGCACATACAATAAAATAAGATTTAAGAATTGAACGAAAAATCAAAATGGGAAGTAGAAATATTGGCAGACATGCTTCAATAGCTACTGAAGAAGAAAAGTATTCACAATAAGTAAAAAAGAATATGTATGTATTGCGTATGCCCAGAAAGAGGAATGGGAGCCTGTGAGAATGTACTCAAGCTGCTCTACTAGTATCATGAAAATATAGTGAAAAATCACAGCGCTTAAAGATATATATATATATATATATATATATATATATATATATATATATATATATATAGCACATATAAAACCTGCTTTCTAGTGTGCGTATGTATATACACGCAAATTCCTGAAACATATAAGTGATTATATCTTAAGTTGAAAGGAACACACCATGTCAACCAATCATTGAGCTACCGACTTGATCATGCTGCATCTAAACTTAGTTCTTCCAATAACGAAGACATATACGAGGGTGCAACTTTTCTGGTCAAGCTTAAGCCCAGGGCTACGAGCTCAAGCGAGCAACCTAGGCAGAAATAGCAGCTATATTGCTTGCAGTAAAAGTAAACAAAGATACCTTGGCATTATGAATGAGCAGGCAAAGTATCTTTATTGATAAGTGATAACTGAAGATATTCTATCTCCTTAAAAAAAGCAAAGCTACTACATCTATATTACTCCGGCATCAAAGTAGGACTTTGACCCCTACAAGGAAATAAGAAAGACGCCTCAAACAACTAATGAACATGCAAGCTAGATTCCAAACTAACAAGACTGGAAAATTCTAAATCTAGAAAAACTTGACTGGAAAATCCCATCAATAAGAATTTCCGTGGAAATTTCCTGAACTATAAGATTAAGGATTCAAAACTACAAATATAAGACTCAAAAAAGGAATGGCTATTGAATCAGTGACTTCAAGATCTGTGAACCCCTTATTAGCTGCATCAAGTCTTGTGTGCAAATCAGTTGACATCCCTGCAAAGAACGTCGTCCTTGGGAATGACTAGTTCGTCATACCCACTTACATAAAGGGCCTCTCTCCTGTACTTCCTTTTTCCCTCTGTTCTTGTTGGAATCTACCAAAGTCCTAATTGGAAATACATCAGGGCCCTCTCTCCTTTACATTCTCTTTTATCTCTATTTGCATCTCAACCAAATTTGCATCTCAACCAACATTTCTTTTTTAGTTGGTTAAGCTTCACCTGGCTTTTAAAACTATGTTGCAGGTCGTCCAAGTCTTTAGCAATATTGTCGTTCACAGGTAGCAATTGGAAGAGTCCTAATTAAAAGATTACACAAATAAAGAGAAGATACAACTGTAACGCTTATTTCTTTGCTTTAGTATCACTAAACCCCATGTACATCACATTTATCCCAGTATCTTTTCACCTGGGGCGACTATTGATTTTGTACCAATGGACCTGTTTATATCGACTGTCCAACTGAAACACCTGAGTAGCTAAAGGAAGAGAAATTGACCCAGAGAGCAGATTGGTACGTTTGAATGGCTAGTGAAGGGAAGATGTGCCTGAAAAATTTATCTTGTAGAAGCTTAGGAAAACCCTATTTCCATTTGCGAACTATGAAGATGAAAAAAGGAGCAGAGGAAATCGTGAGGAGCCTAGCCTTTTCCAAGATCTTGCGAGGACCTTGTTAAAAGAGTTCATCAACATATTTTGCATAACTTCTAATGTAGTATATTTACACACACATACACACGGTACACATACTCAAACTTGGATACAATAACAGAAAAATGAAAACTATATTCTACACAAGAAGTAACCTGGTTGGGTGATGCAGCATCAGGTAGATTCTCTATTTCATCTGTATTGCCAAACCATATCCGTTGACCAGGAAGTGAGCCATCAGGAGGCACAAGAAGCTCTACATTTTCATGTGATGCATCAGAAGCTGCCATCAACATTCCATGTGACTTGACACCTCGCATATTCCTTGGCTTCAAATTAGCGAGGACGACAACATTAATGTCCTGCAAACTAGATTGCCGGTTAAAATTTTGTATGAAAATCATAGTCTCAATATTTAAGTAAAGATGATGTCCAAAAAGATTTGGATACTTTGGCTAGGACTGCGACGTTAGTCTTTATGTTCCTTAAATGTTTTGGTATATCCAAATAAACCAATGCACTAGTAAAAGGAATAGAAGCACCAAAGTTTTCATGGTCTTTTAAGCCACCCAGCCAACCCCTCCCAAAAGAAAAGGCGGCTAGAATTTGAGCTCGAGAAACACCATAGGTTCCCATCCAAGCTAAGTTCTCCGTATCTCGAACAACAATCACACAGAATGTAAACAGGCTCACGGAGTTGAATCTTTTTGTGTTTTTTCAAGTAATGCATATGAAGAGCATGCTCCTAAGGCATCCTTTATCTGGATTCGGGGCAAGTGAGTACATAGATTCAATAAATTCCCCAGCCCTCAAATTTTCTCCAGAAAAAAAAATACACCCCCCCCACCCACACACACACAAGAAAAGAAAAAAAAAGAAAGAATATATGAAAAAAGCACAGAAATGACTTTCCTTTTCCTGATTGTCCTTTCTCAAGTCTATTCAAATAGTCTAAACAAATAAAAGGGTCGTGCTTTCTGGTTGCACCTGTGCTGGTTCCAGAACCCCAACCTCTGAGCAAGTTTTGAACATTACAAGCTACATTTCTTTCATACCCGAACGCATATGGACCAAGTTTCCACACTCCAATGACACCCCATAGTGCATGAGCACATAGTAGGAACTTTCCCTGTTTGTTTGCACTTAACACACAAATACATTCTTTTTTATCCATCTTTAAGTCCATTAGGAGTAGGATAGCTTCATTGGTGCACAACTATATAAAGAAATCAACACCTTTGGAGTTTTGCGGATCTGTTAATAGGTTCACATGGAAGTCTGAATTTCATTCTTTATTTAACAAATGGAAAATTAAATTTTGGCAGAAAGCTTTCCTCATTTTCCTTTCATTAACATTTACTTGTTACATGTTTCCATACATTTGAACTAGTGAAAATTAGCTCATGGGCCTCCATATCCTCTAAAAACCAATTGGTAAGGAGAGGTGTTAACCCATGAGCTTATATGTTATTTGGATCTTCCTTAGACACTCGATGTGGGAATTCATATTTCAACACTCCCCCTCACATCGAGGTGGGAGTCAATTTAAGGCCCGCCGCCCTTCTTGGGTCGTACGGTGACCATTAGAGCCCACTTGGGCATTATGAGCCCATTATCCCGCCTAAGTGCCCGCTCTGATACCATGTGAAAATTAGCTCATGGGCCTCCATATCCTCTTAAAACCAATTGGCAAGGAGAGTTGTTAACCCATGAGCTTATATGTTATTTGGATCTTCCTTAGACACTCGATGTGGAAATTCATATTTCAATAGAACTCATAAAGAAGACAGAAATGACGGTATATATCAACCTCCAATCTGTCATTCTAAAATCCTCCAAAGAATTATGTTCCAATAAGTCTGCCAAAAAATCCAGAGAAGAAATCTCTGCAACAACAGCCTCCACAGTTTACTATAATGCTGGTTTGCAATTAGCAGAAAAATGAAGAGACAATTACCTTGGTACAAATTACCCTAAACCTTTCATCAATAAGCTACAGTGAAATACCCTAAACCTTTCAAGTCCTTCCACCCGGTCGGGCCGCTGAGGCACCTTTATTTACATCTTCCAAATTCTCTATCGGGCTGGAGAGTGGGGCATGTGGGCGTGGGTAAGGCCTTTTTGTGCACAATAAATAAAGTAGTAACTATTTACATTAAGCTACTGTGGAACTTTTTTTTTGTTCCAAATTATTTATCATCTTTCTAAATAAAGTAACTGTTTATACTAAGTTTTCCAATTTTACCCTTATATCCAACCATCCATCTAATACTCATACTTAATTAAAATTAGCAATTTCGAATGCAAGTCAAGAGGTGATTGGCTAGTTTATAAGAATTAATTAAGGATATTTTAGACTTTTACTCATATTTACTGTCTAATTCATCAAAATAAAACATTTAATTCGGGAGGGAGGGAGTATATGTTTGCACGAGTGATGCGAAATGCTAGATTTTCCTCTCTAACAACTTTCTGAAAAGAAATGTCCAGAACAATGCAAACGCTTATGAAATTCAGAACAATAAAGGAACTAATTAACCTAAAGTGGGAAAGAGGGAGACCTGAAGGTGGTGAAGGGGAACATATTTAACAAGGCCGCTACAGATAATTCGTGGTTCGGCTTCACCAACGTCCACCTCTTCAACATAAAGAGAATCGGCCTCCTCGTGTCTCCACGCCTTGACGATTTTCCCAACCCTGATGTCCAGACTATTCGCTGCCTCTTTAATCTTCGCCATCTCATCTTCTTCCTCTTCGCCCGCGCTTCCTGTCCCACCACTAGTTTGATCATCCACAGCCACAGTGGGAAACGTCTCCGTTGGCTGCTCCGCGGCGGTACAGAAGCACTTCAAAATTGCTCTTCTTCTACTTGTAACAGCATTGTCGTGGATGCGATGATATGAAATTGACGGTGTTACCGCCGACAGTGACAGCGACGGAGGCGGCATTCTGGAAAGGAAGAATGAGCCGCCGGCGGTGACGGCGGAGAAGCATCTTATGAAGCTGGTGGCGGCCACCATAATAGCAGATATGGACCTCCTGTTTGGATAATTTGATATTTATTTGAATTTATAGGGCTTTTCAAAACAAACCACCCACCCGGCTAAAAGGTAAATTGGTAAAATCCTACTCCCTCCGTCCCAGATGGAATGTAAATTTATTACTATCTCCGATCCTTATTACAGTAATTGATGTATTTTGTATTTTCACACAGAGTAAGGAAATAATTAGAATTCAATAATTACAAAGAAAAAAATATAAATTATCCCTAATTAAAGTATGGTTTAATATATAAATAGCTTGTAGTATCAATTTCGTCCATATAAATGACTTACAGTGTTAATTTATTTAAATAATATTTTTTTGCCATAACGGATTCTCCAAATTCGTTCTGGGTTGTTTAAAAAAAATACTGGCATGGTTGGCCCATATGTCAAACCATGGACAGTCTATGGCCAACCCCCACATCCCCATCTTCCTTTGTTAAAATAGGAAATGATAGAAATAACCTTGTTATTTCGGTTTGAATTTTGAAAAAATGTTGACTAATTTTTTACTGACACTTTTTTAATCGAATGACTTAACCCACTAACTCGCAAATTGTTCAAGTACTTAAAAATAAAAAAATAATGTTTAGGGACCTAACTTACAAAACGCAAAATGTTATAGCCTTGATTTCACCAATTTGCCTTTAATTTAAAAAAATTTAGATTGCAATTAGACCGGGAAAAAATTATGGCTGATAAAATTGTATTTAGTCATACAATAATTGACCAAATACTGCAACGTATATAAAAATTAAATTTAGTGGGGTTCAATTTTTTGAGTAAAACAATTAATGCACACCATACCTTTTGGGACGGATGAAGTAGTAAAATACTATAATTAATGCACACCATACCTTTTGGCAGCCCCCAGTGGGGAGCACTTTGCCTGGGCTGTGAGGTCCCAGTTCGACACCACCTCCCCCTCCCCGAATAAAAAAAATAATAAAAAAAACCTCTATATTACCTAGTACTGTCAAAACGGGTATGCCCGTTCCGCTCCGTCATGGGCATGTCTTAAATGGGGATGGGCGGGCATATCCGCTTTTTCACGGGCCATCAAAAGGGATGCCCGTATCCCCCGCCGATTGTCCGTGGGCAAATGGGCATGCCCGCGACCCTTATTATTAATTTTGTTTTAAAAAAATAGATTAAATCCGAAAAATTCAACAAAATGTAATTATTTCTCATTCACTTGTAGTTTATAGTCCTGTAGATGGTAAATAAATATCCAAAATAGTTCAAGAACATTCAAATAAAAGTCCACAATATCCAAAATAGTTATAAAAAAATAATCAAAGTCCATAATTTCAAAAATAATTCAAGATCAACTATCCAAAATTAACAAACATATTGCTGAAGTCAAAGCAACAAAAAATAGATACGTTTTTTTTAATATCCTCTATTTATTGATCTAGATCTTGAACACTAGAAGTATTATTTGAATCCACCTTAGATAGTGTTGATTCCTCCTCATCATCTCCACCTATAAAACACACACACAACTTGAGAAGTTAGAACTTAGAACATTATAAATGATAAATGATAAATCATAAGTTAGACCATAATTTAGTTACCTTCAGAGATGAAATCGTTAATATTTGGGTAATAGAAGTATATAACGGCTTCAAGGGGCTTTGCCCAAGATATATAGCACGGCTCAACTTTTATCTTGGACTTTTAGGTTTTTTTTTTTCCTTCTTTTGGCTCTCAAGTCTCAACTGTGAAAATTAATTCATATCCAAAATTTTAAAAAAAAAAAAAGCGGGCATGCCCGGTTGCAACCCGCCCATACCTGCATTTCCCGTTACCCAAACGGGTATGCCCATTAATACCCGCATTTAAACGGGTATGGAATTTATAACCCCATACCCGCCCATTAAACTCACGGGGCGGGCATGCCCGCAGGCATATGCCCATTTTAACAGCTCTAATATTACCTAGCAAAAAACAAACCCTCTATATTTTTGTTCTTCTGGGTCATCCCACCAGACTTCTCGCTCCTCTCCACCTTCAAATTACCAATTTGTCCTCCTCTCTTTCTCCTTCTATACTCTACTCCCTTTTCACTCACCGCGCATTGCTATTGAAGCTTTCGACCAATTTTCTTCCCTGCAAATGCAGGCTGTGGTGGTGGATGCTGGCTCTATGTTTCTCAAAGTTGGTTTCTCCATTCCAGACCAGGCTCCTTCAATGGTATCCCTGCCAACCCTTTTGATATTTCTACTTAAAGATACAAAGTTATAGATAAAGTTGCAATCTTTTATTCTCTTCCTTGCTCTAAGATTATGTCTTTATGCTTAATTGAATTGAGTAGTGCCCTTGTAATTTGTACTAGAAATGGCTGGAAGCAGTAAAAAGTACACCAATTAATGATTATTCCAAGCACGTGAATTTAGCCTAATCCAATTATGTTGTTACACGTGTAATAATTTCATTCTGTATACTCCCTCCGTTCCTCAATGTAGGACTTTTAGTACTCTTTGAAAAACATTAAGGAACTCAAATAAACAGTAATCTTTCCACCACAATTACAATAATACCCATTCCTCCCTCTCTTTCACTTTTCCAATAAAAGATATGTTGGGGGTATAATTGGAATAAATTGTTGATACCTAATAAAAGACATGTAAATAACAATTAATTTGTATACATATATATCTCCTAAACGATAATTAAATGAGAATAGAGAGAGTAGTAGACATTGCCACAAAGGATTTACTAGAAGATTCTTGGGGGGAGGGGACACAATGTCTCCCGTCCCCGGTAGTGGGGACAATATTTACCCCTGCTCTGACCTATCCTCTATATAGAGGCGGGGAGGATGGCCCCCGGTTTAGGCAGGTCAATTTCCATCCCTGTTGACACCTCCCCTTCCTACCTACCCACCCCATCAAATTACCCGATATACTACTAGGACACTAATTAATGATTATTCTGAGCAACTTCAATTATACCAATTTATACCGGGAACTGCAAATTACAATTTTGAGCAATGGTTCAAGAAGTGTACTGAATGCACAAAAACTTCGCACATAAACAGTGTCCCGTGGGGTTGCTTGTTCGTGTATGGATGTTGGGTTTTATGGATTAACAGAAATCACAAATTTTTTTACCCGGGGAAACAGGTGAAGGATCTAATCATCGACGTGATCTCCAAATCCACCGAATACTTTGCTTTGGGACCGAGTACTAGAAATTATAGGAGGACAAGGCAAATTTCGATTTGCTGGTCGAAGCCGCAAAATGACTGGTTAAAGCTTAATATTGATGGATCTTCTATTGGTAACCCGGGAAAGGGGGGTTGTAGAGGTTTAATCAGGGACGCAAATGGAGATTAGATTACAGGATTCTACAAGAATCTTGGTACCTGTACGAACAATGTGGCTGAACTTTGGGCTCTTAAGGAAGGACTAAATCTAGCGCTTAGAATTAATGCACAGAAGCTTGATATTGAAATGGATGCTCAAGTCGTTATTCAGTTGATTCAGCATGCAAATGTTCTTATTCACCCGTTATCAAATCTTATTTCTGATTGCAGGGCATTACTTGGGCGACTTCAGGAGACTAGGATCTCACACATCTACAGAGAGGCTCTCGCTTGTGCTAATGCTCTCGCCAAAGCTGGAGGTCTCTCTGCAGCCTCTGATATTGTTATTTTCGACTCTTTACCCTATTTTGTATGCCAACTAGTGGCGGGGATGCCCGTGGGGCTTTTTTTGATATGGCTATTTCCGATACCTCTATCCATACCCAACATTTTGTTAGCCTTATAGTGGCGGGTTATGGACAAGAGGTTTTGATAGATAGACCTAATTGTAATAATTTTGTACCTTACCCTACGGGCTAGGGAGTACTCTTATTTTATTTTATATATATTAATCTCTTTTACCAAAAAAAAATAATGATTATTCTGAGGAGCGAATTGCCTATTTTAGACCTAAACAATTTTAACTTTTCGGTTTTTAGACTAAACTTTGTTTTCGACCTTTTGTAGACCTAAACAATTTACGAAAACCCCGATATAGATTTTTTTCAAATTTCCGACAAAAAACTCACCGACATGCAAAACTGTGTCGTTTTGACAGGGGTAAAAAGTCTTTCCAGCTTTACAAAACGAATTGCTTATTTTAGACTCAAACAATTTATACTTTTGACTTTTAGACTTAAACTTTGTTTTCGACCTTTTGTAGACTTAAACAATTTACGGGCACCCCGACATAGATTTTTTTCAAATTTCCGACAAAAAACTCACCGACATGCAAAACTGTGTCATTTTGACAGGGGTAAAAAAAGTCTTTTAAGATTTACAAAACAAAACAAATAAATAAATAAATAATTGAGCCGACCCAATCAAATCCAACCCAACCCATTTTCCATATATTCTCCCCATTCTCATCCTACCACCATCTTCATCTTCTCCACCCTAACCACCATAATCACAATCAACACCATCAACATCTCCAACATCACCATCTTCTCCACCATCACATTTCTTTTTTAATAACAACAAGGTTTTCAAATCTTCAATCCCCATATTACCTTGTTAATTGGGGATAGCCAAATTTTTGGGCTTTTATGTTCATAGTTTCCACTTAAGATTGTAATTAGGATTTCGTTTCTACTTATAAATAGAATACTTATGTAACATAAATATAGAATCGCTACATAGTAAATATCCTGGTTTGGCAGCGCCCTAAACTAGTCGATTTGGCATAACTGGGTTAACAATTTCTTGGGTATTTCTTTATCTTTTTCGATCTCGTTTTCTCTATCATTGTTGCTGTTTATTTCCTAACATTTAGCTGGTGACTCGATTTTATTTCTAGAGTGATTATTTATTTATTTTCATGCTATGATTATTTTTTTCTGTAATGGTAATGGTATAGTTATGTAGGTAGGATGGTCAAAAATCGTCAAGTCAGTCATGTGCCTCACACTTGAGGCACTTTTTAAGAGTATTTCAGACATTTCAACCCAATTCTCACGAAAAAAACTTGGGTACTCGGTGAGTTAAAGTAAAATAAATATGAATACCAAATTTAAACTAACAAAAAATTATAAACCTATCTTCTCCATTTTCACCCTTGTCAAAACGACACAGTTTTGCATGTCGGTGAGTTTTTTGTCGAAAATTTGAAAAAAAAAATCTATATCGGGGTGCCCCGTAAATTGTTTAAGTCTACAAAAGGTCGAAAACAAAGTTTAAGTCTAAAAGCGAAAAGCATAAATTGTTTGAGTCTAAAATAAGCAATTCGTTTTGTAAAGCTGAAAAGACTTTTTTACCCCTCGTCAAAACGATACGCGTTTTGCATGTCGGTGAGTTTTTTTGTCTGAAATTTGAAAAAAAATCTATATCGGGGTTTTCGTAAATTGTTTAGGTCTACAAAAGGTCGAAAACAAAGTTTAGTCTAAAAATCGAAAAGTTAAAATTGTTTAGGTCTAAAATAGGCAATTCGCTCTTATTCTGAGCGCGTGAATTTAGCTTAGTCCAATTATATTGGAATAAATAGCCATTTTGGTCACTAAGGTATTTTCGACCTGCCACTTTGGTCAAAAATGAGTTTTTTTAACTTTTTTCATCACTAAAGTTTTTTCATTCTGCCATTTTGGTCAAAATGAGTTTTTTCTGCCATTTTCATCACTACAATTTTTTTCATCTGCCATTTTGGTCACTAAAGTTTTTTCATTCTGCCATTTTGGTCACTGAAATTTTTTCAAAAACTCATTTAGGTCACTTAAGTTAGTGACCAAAATGGCAGAATGAAAAAACTTTAGTGACCAAAATGGCTATTTATTCAATTATATTGTTACAAGTGGAACAATTTTATTCTTATAGTAGACACTGGTCATTTATATTTTTTCAGTTTCATTTTATGTATTCCTCTTGCAGCAAATTTGTCTCTTTTTTATTCCTCTAGTAGAATTTTCTAGTAATTTCTTTTAGATAATCCCAACACAAATGAAGTGCGTGCCGGAAGATGCTTCTTTAGATGACCTTTCTTTGCTTGAGGAAGTTTCTATTGATCCAATTATACGAGGATTTGTTAAGGATTGGGATGCCATGGAAGACTTGTTACACCATGTTCTTTATACTGGCCTTGGTTGGGAGACAGTGTTGCAAAACTCGGCCTAGTCGGCCGATTAGCCGGCGACTAGTCGGTAGTCGGCCGGTGGCCGCCTAGAAATCCAAAGAATCGGGCAAAAAATCGGGTCTTTGAAAAAATAGGTCAAAAGTTCGATCTAGTCGGTCAAAATTCCGACTAGTCGATCAAAATCCGATCCAGTCGGTCAAAAATCCGATCTAGTCGGTCAAAAATCGGGGAAAAGACAAAGAAAGAGAGAGAAATACACATACCTGAGATGCTTCAGCTTCAGCTTCATGATCTTGATATTTTATGCTTCAGCTTCATGTTTATATAGGTAAAATTATGTTTAACTTCGCGAATCAGCTGCATACATCCATCCATCAAAATCGCCGGCGAAAATCGGAGAAGAGAACGAGGAAGAGAAGCGGAGAAGAGAAGCGGCGGCGGCGAAAATCGCCGAAGAAGAAGAGGAGACTGGGGGGGGGGGGCGCCGCTGAGGAGCAGAAGGAACAAAATGTGTTTAGGGTTTTCTTATCCTAGGGTTAGATAGGAGAGTATATATAAGTAGGACTAAACTGGCAATTAAAATATTATCACATAAGTTCTATAAAAACAATTATGTTATAAACAAGTCCTAAATGGTATTTAAAGTTCGAAATTACTTTAAAAATTATATTTTAGACCTCAAACTTTATATTTTATATTACAAACAAGTTCTAAATGACCTACTTTATATTTTTAATATTTAATTAGACCAAAAATATAAAAGAAAATATTTTAAAAAATGATTAAAATAAAATATATTTAATGTTTAGGGTCGCCGACTACTCCCCGACTAGGCCGACTAGTCGCTAGTCCCCTGTCTGCCGACCGACTAGCGACTAGCGACTTTTGCAACACTGTTGGGAGATGGGCAACGAAGGACAAATTTATTCACAGATCCACTTTCCACGCCCAAGGTTTGGTTCTTATGATCTTATATCTTTAGTTTCAGTATTTTTTTTTGTAATCGACCAATAGGTTAGTAAATAAATAGGTATACTCATAATGAAGATACCCATTTTGTTCATTCAGACTTGCATTGCTGTACTAGCGGGTCCAATGGGAGGAAATTCAGTAGGAGAGCAAATACTCTTGGTTATTGGTTCAAGTGAGCATGGGATACTGTTCATTTCATTGCTGTTTTTTAAATGTGAAAAATAATTAACAGTACAAAAAATTTAGAGTTCAAAACGCACATTTGGAAAATAACTTAGATCGGTCCAAAGTTTTAGAGCCTATTCTTGCTTGCTTAATTTTTTAGGCAGCTAACATAGATTGATCTTTAAGGAGTTTGTATGAAAATATAAAAACCTGGTTTTCAAATTAAAAGCTTTGGAGAAGACCTTTATTTTTGTGCCCTCTTTGTGCTCTTAAGGAAAAAAAGGTTGCTGAATGCTTAAGCATATCTTTGGCTGATATATCTCTTTAAAGATTTTAGGTTCCTTGATGATGCTTTACGTCATTGCTTTAACTGATAAATCATTGGTCTTACTATGTTCAAGTTATGAGGCTGCATTGTCTGTTCTAGATAATTAAATAATAGAATATAAAGACATTAATGTATCATTTAGTATCACGTATTTCTAATGAACGTTTTCATTGATTATACTGTAACATGCTATTGTTGTATTTCGTTATCCGGCTTCTATACTTCTGAACAAGCAGTATTATCACTTTATATTGAAAGAGCATATCCGGCTGTACAGTTGATATTGGTCATGGAAAGATAGGTATGTGAAATTGCATTAATCTTTTAATGTACGGGTCCTTTTAGTTTGCTTTTACTAAAAATAAAATAACTAATTAGATAGAAAAAGAATATTCTATTTAGGATTGAAGTCCAATAAAGTGATATATGTTCATGCTGTATTGCCTTGAGTTATCAAAATGTTTTTTCCTTTCTTCCAACCAGGAAGCCTAAAATTTGACCTAAATAGTTAGCACTAAGAGTTTTTTGGTACTTAATGATATAAAACTATGAAGTAGGGAAGGAATAATTTAAAGGAGAGAAAAGAAAGATTTAGGGGGTGTATTCAACATAGATTCTATAGGATTTTTAAGGATTTTTAAAGTCCATAAGTATTCAATTTGGATTTTAAAAAGTCCAATGAAATTTAGAGGTATTCAATTTAGATTTTAAAAAGTCCATTAAAATCTAGAGGTATTCAATTTAGATTTTAAAAAGTCCATTAAAATCTAGAGGTATTCAAAACTCTATAGATTCTCATAGATTTCATTAAATGTAGGATTTTGATGGATTTCATAGGTTTAAATATGTATGGTGAAATCTCTTCTTTTCTCTCAAGATTTTGATTTTCTCTCATTAATATTAAAATTAAAATGTATTTGATAATTTTATCTTAAATTACAATTTTTTTAGTAATCTCATTTCAATAAAATTATAAGAAAAACAAAGAAATATTTCAAACTACAAAAAAAAAAAAAAGAGATTTTTGTTAAGATCGTTAGAAAACTCAATATAATGTTTATTTCCCAAAAAGAAGTCATAATATCCAAACAATTTTCTTCTTGATCATCTCCAAATAGAAATTAAAGAAAGCAAACAATTTATTCTCTATTTAACCACAAATTTCTATTTTTCAAACATGAATTTCATTTTCCTGAAAGAGAAAATCAAAAAGAAAAAAAAGTTCAAACAAAACTTATTACAAAACATATCTTAATTAAACCAAAGAAAAAAATACCAGGAAGTAAATTATACAAACCTTCAATAAATAAATCAAAAAAGCCGCAGTTACGTGATCTAAAAAAAATCAAATATTATCGTCAAACTTTTTTAATTTTTAACAAAATGATTTAATTCCAAAAAAAAAAAGGATTGATAAACATATGTTGACTTTGGAAATTCAACACATTTGGATTTGTATAATACACCAATGAATTAGTCTTTTCTTTATTTTTTGGTGCTATTCATATAATCTATAGACTTTATAAATCAAAAGAAATCCTAATAAATCAATCTAATAAAATCTGATAGAATCTGCGCAGACTCTGCATAGAGTTAAAACAATCCATAAAGTCAGCAGAATCCATAGACTTTTGAAAATCAGTTAAAATCTTTTAAAATCCAGATTGAATACACCCCCCTTAGGCCAATGATAATTTAAAATAAAAAGCGACTTAAGCCAAGGATGCTTTAGATAAAAACTTAGGGTCAAAATCTGATTCCCTTTGAATTTTGCATAACTTATTTTGGAACTCATTTTGTGAGCCCTAAAGCAGATTTTAAAGTCTTAGTGATAAAAGTTTGAAAAAAAAGAATACGGGCTTTATCAGTTTCTTTTTCGCTAATAATATTTCTTTGTTCACCTTACAGAACAATGTGCCAAAAGCAATCTAAAATGCAAAAACTAAAGTGGTTTTGGGACAGTTTCTCTAATTTAAAACAGCATGTCTGTGTGGGAATCGTATCTTAAGCATATGCTGAAATTTGATTTTACAAAATAATCATACTTATAACCTATGAAAAATCAAATTGGTCAAGGCTTTGCAATCTACAGCTCTAGTCGATTGTTGAGATTTTTTCCCCCTTTGTATTTTCTTAGTCTATACCTACCTCCAAGTTCTCTGTCTTGGTTTTGAAGTCTTCTCAAAACAAACTTTCCACTGTAAAAGTATGCATTTTAGACTTTGGAAACTGCTAAATGGTCTTGGTGATTTCCTGGAACAATTGACGCGTCTCTCTACCCTTTTCTGTTCTTTGTCGCCCCTTTTAAATTTGTTCACGAGATCTTTAGACACTGATTTAAAGTTTCTTTGTTCTGGAAATAATTTGAACAATCTTCTACTCATTTTAACCCCTCTTTTTTCTATGTTATATTTAATAATAGAATGAATCATGTTCTGTCAAAAGATGAAATATTTTTCTCTTCAGTTTGTCACTCCCTCTTCTCTTACGTTGTTTAGTATGAACATTCATGCCATTTTCTCAAGTTTTTTTTTTGTTCCCCCCCCCACCCCGAAGTTCGTCCTTCTGGTAAGTGTTAAGAGAAAAAAAAATCTTAAGTTTTCTGAATTTTGGAACAAAGCAGTAGTTGGAAACTTTTGATCTCGTGGATATCTCTTTGTGCTTTTTTGTCCCCATTCCCCTCTCTCGTTTTTCTCTTTTTGCATTTGGCCTATGAACAGTTGGTTTCAAATAGATTTTTTTTCTCTCCTAGATATGCAAGCTGGTATGTACTTTGGTTGATCAACTGTCTTTTAGTTATTTGGCCTCTAGAGCTGTGTTGTTTCTAGAAAGCAACTCCTTAACTCCTTTTTTTCTTGTGGTCCAGATATTGCACCAGTAATTGAAGGTGCAGTTCAGCTCATAGCTTCGAGAAGAATTGAGCTAGGTGGTCTAGATTTAACAAAGCTACTTGCGCAAGAACTTGCTAAATCCAATCCACATGTGAAGATTAATATGTCTGATGATGAGAAAATAAAAGAGCAATATGCATGTGCTGAGGATAACAATGCTTACGGAAGGGTCCAGCAATCATGTCAAGAAGAGCAAAACTCATTGCCCGATGGACATGTATGAACTTTTATATACTGAACCTGATACTGCACCAATATTCTTTTTTGCTTGGAGCACTAAGCAATCAACGCTGTAAGTATTATTTCAACATTTAGTGTTTTTCAATCGTAAATACCATTTAAGAATCAATTGCATAGTTGGATATCCCCCTTCCCCCACTCGAAATAATCTTTTAATAAAGATGATTTATTAGAGAGGAAGTATATTAAAACATCTGTGAAGTAGTTGTATTTGAAGCCCGATTTTACTTGCAACCTTTGTAGAGTATCTAAGCATTCAAGTCCTTGAGAATTATGCTTTCATCTGTTTTGATAGCCTTTATTAGATTTTTTTTCTTTATACACTTGGTGTGTATTCACTACATAACATTATTAGGATCACAAGAGTTAAGTATCAGTGTATCACCAAAATGAGCGATTCAATGTTATACAGAATACTGCCACAGTGCCACGTCGACTCCATAACCAAATTATTAGTTGACTTACAGTTATCTTTGTGTTCCTTTTTATGTATTTCATTTTCTGTTCTTTTATGATCAATTATTAACTTGATGGCTTCAAATAATCATCAGGCTTTAGCAAGCAAAACCATAATTTCTTTTCACCACTGTTTGAAGAAGCAAAAGTTACCTAGCTCTGTCCGTTCAAACCCACTCAGGAAACTTCTCAGGAATCTCTTTCTTTTCTCCACCTTGAGTATATCTGGACGAACCTCGAAACAGATATGCACCTCTGTCCAAATTAAGTTTATAAATCAAAAGAAAGGCAGTGAGGAAGAACAGATGAGGATGGCTAGATGACTACTGGTTCGTGGTAGATTCAATCTTTCTTTTTTCGGGTTGGGGGTGGAAGGGTGTTCTTAATGTGCAATTAGGTTCTATCTGGGACGTGAATTCCATTAGGTTTTTCTGGTAAAAGACCAAATCTTCTGTTGTGTTTCTAAATTGAAGCCAATGCCCTAAGAACAAGCATGAGACTTTCGCAGGAAAGGAATCAAACACAGTCCAGAGAAGTTTATTGGTCAGTGATAGCTTTTTGGCAAAACTCACCTCTGTTCTCATTAACGTTTTGCTTGTCTCTCTGTTTCAGGTGATCAGAATTGGAAAAGAAAGATACACTGTTGAGCAATAAACTCGTTCGTAGTATTTCAACTGTATCTTCTGAAAATCACCGCCAGCTTTTAGAAAATACTGTACTATGTGGAGGCACTGCCTCGATGCCAGGTAATTTTCATTCGTTAATCTTAGTACTCAAAATGACCTTTTTTTTTAAAGGTTATTTCCTGTCTTTATAGTTTATACAATTTATTACTTTCCTGCAATCTTTTCAGCCTACAATGTATATCATTTATTGCTTTCTGGGTGAGACTTTAGATACTAGAGATGGAACATATGGCTTTTATTCCTTTGCTTTTTTCCATGACTTAGTTTTCTTTTACTTTCTAATAAAGTAGGCTAGAAGTTAGGGGAAACAAGAAGACGATAAACTGAAATCAAGATTGTATCTTTTACTTGTAAAATATTTTTTTCCGTTGGTATATTTCTAGCGGTTGATTATTTTTTGAGAGGCCCTGCGCAATATGTATGTCTTAAATGTTGACTAGTGATTTTGGGCTTCAAATTACAGGGTCTGTGTAAATCTCAGTAGATTATCTTAATTTCTTGACTTGGAAGTATTTCCGTTTGATGGTTATTATATACTCCCTCCATTCCTAAATATAAGACTCTTTAGACAATTTGAGAAAATTAAGGAAGTTGTCATTTTCACATAAACTTCCAATATTATCCCCCACCCTCCCTCTCTCTCACTTCTTTGTCTTAAAGAAAGGAAAATATTGAGGGTATAATTGGAATAAATTATTGACAAGTAATAAAACAACCTTAAACGACAATTAATTTGGATACCTAGATATCTCCTAAACGACAATTAATAGGGAATGGAGAGAGTACTGCTAAAGAGCTGAAATAGTGAGTAGAACCTCTTGAGAAGTCCCGTGCAATGTGGCGGGAAACATGTACTATTTGGTAAATGTTGACTAGTGATTTCTGGGATTCAAATTACAGGTTTTGAAGACAGGTTTCAGAAAGAAGCTAGCCTTTGCTCATCAGCTATTTTTCCTTCCCTAGTAAAGGTATTTCCCAACTTGAATGATTACGATTTACTTGATCTAAAATAATAAACCTTAGTCTTATGATTGATGGCGGTTTTATTGCAGGCACCAGAATATATGGCAGAGAACTTTGTCACGCCCCGTAACCGGGAAATGACCTGGCAGCGTTCCGTTTTGCCAAAATGGAACACAGAACCCATAACATAATGCTCATACCCGCATCAACGAAAGCTATAAAACATGCTAAGAAATAAAAACCTCAAATAGTATATATATAAAAACTTATCTTAAAAGGGTACGTCATAACTTAAAAGGAAATAGTACAACTTAAAATACTTCAAAGTTCTTCACACTTAGTCTATTTCAAAGCAGTAACGTGAGCTAGACGTCTATAAAGTGTCCTCTCCCTGATACCCGTAACACGACGTCCCCCACGTACACTTCGTAGCTAACATTCTGTTCATCTGAAAAGGAAAGGTGGATAAGGGTGGGCAAAACCGACTATTGCTCAGTAAGATCCCTTCAACATTGGGATGAAGAAATACATACGCTTAATTAAAACAGTTTATGCATCCCAAAAACATTTCATAACTTTAAAAACATAATCACCAATAAAGAAGTAAAATCATGGTATGCAAAATATTTCTGACTTCTTAGAATATTGGGAGTGCAGGATCGCCGCTCATACAACGACCCTGCACTTTGATCCTCCACCCGAGGAATCAGAAATACCTGTGACTCAACCTCCTAGCTTTCTCGACAGTTTCAGGAATGACGGTTGCGCACACGCCACTCTCAACAAGTAATCACGCTATCACAGACATGCGCAATTAAGCATCATACAATTAATGCATTCATATTAAATATTGCTTCATCCACTTTTATGCAAGAAAACATGATAAAACCATTTTTCATTCATACTTCATACATAATCTGTAAAATATTAGTATATGAAAGCTTTGGAAAAACTCAAAGTTGAAGGATCATTACCTTATCACCGTTATATTCTTAACTTGTAAAAATTCAGAAAATCTGGTTCGTGTTCCTAATTGAAAGACGTGCACAGGAAAATCTAATGGTTAAAATCCTAATCCCTCCGGTCAGATCGTAGTCCTATAAGTCTAATTTCTAAATAAAAATGAATCAGAGGAATTGGAGTTCTAAATTCACCATTATGACGTTTCTGGTGCAGTACACACAAGCTGTCAAGAATCTGCTTTTCTCTTTCTTTAATTTTCTTTTAGTTTTTTTCCCCCTGTTTCGAGACTTAGAACTGATGTAATTACGAAAATGGCTGTCTAGGAAGTTTAGAAACGGCCTCTAACTTCTTCTTAACCTCTCTCAACTCCCACTACTTTCTATAAATCACCAAAGGTCCCTTATCTTTTCTTAATTTTATACAATTCCTAAAACATGCTATAACACTTAGCAAATAATTAAGGCAGATTGGTGAATTTAGTCCATATTCTTCATGGTTTTCGTGCAAATGGTCCCCAATCTATTTTTTTTGTATAACACTCCCCAATCATTTTGCGTTTGGCGGAAGTAGTCCTTCCGTCCACTTCTGTTAGTCTCAGCTGTTAGACTGCAAAAAAATAAACGAAAAATCGATAATGGGAAGGGTATTTGTGGAAGTTGTATTAATAGATTACTTTAATCCATCTACCTCCACCGGAGCCGCTGCCGGAGCTGCCACCACCACAGTTTTTGAAGATTTCGGCGCCCACCTCCCCTCCGCCGCCCCTTTCCTCCTTCCCCACCCCCTCTTCTCCACCACCAAGCCACCTAAAGACTCCATTAGGGCACTCCTTCAAATAATTTCAAACTTACCCAACCCACACCTTTTTTTTTATTTTTTTTATTTTAAAGGAGGATCAATAGTGGTTCCCCACTTTCCCTCCGGCATGACTCGAACTCCCGACCTACCGGTTGAAAGTGAAGCGTCTTACCGTATGAGCTGCACTTCGTTGTCAACCCACCCAAAGACTCACTCACACCAACTCTCTCTTCGTATTCTTCTTCAACCCACCCCGAAACACTCATACCTCTCTTCTTTTTCATCATCAATCAAATTTCATTACACTAAAGAAAAAACCACCACAAAAAATAATGAAAATTTGATCTCCTCCTTTCAAATTTCAAGATTATTTTTGTTTAAAAAAGATTTTTTTTTACAAAAATAAGCACAAAATCCCTACTGAAGATTCCGGTGAGCTTGAAGATTTCGGCGGTGGCCGGTAAGGGTGTAAAGAAGAGGGAGAGAGTTGGTTGGGAAGAAGGAGGTTTGGGGTAATTTTTTGGGCAAAATGGTGGTTTCATCCCTTAACAATTTGCGATTGGTTGTTTTGGTCCCTGATTTAATTTTTTGTGGTGGTCCATGGAGGACTTCCGGCGGGGATGTGGTGGTGGCTGTTGCAGTCCTTTCCATTTCTTCTCCAACCATTGCAAGAATTTCACATGCCATTCATAGCCCCTCTTCTCCATTCAAGATACATATATATATATATATATATATATATATATATATATATATATATATTATTCCAATTCATCAAATACAAAATCCCACAATTAATTAGCACTCAAACATCATTCAATCTTAAAAAAAAACTTTAAGAAATGACTAACCCAAGTACAAAAATCAGAAATAAATCAAGATTCAGCCAAAAAAGAACCCCTAGAATTCCCCAAATTTAATGTCAATTTATAGGGTTTCTAAAAAAGAGAGGGTTTTGGAGATTCTCTTGGGTGAATTTGATTGAATTTTTAGATGGTGGTGGCGGTGGGTTTAAAAAAACACTCCATCGCTGCTGCGGCGGCGGTGAGGGATGACGGAGGGTGGGGCTGGTGATTGGGTTGAGTTGAGGTGGATATGGAGGGTGGGAAAGGAGAGTTGGAGATGGAGGGTGGGGAAAGGAGGAAAGGGGTAAAATAGTCATTTCGCAACAACTTTAAAGAAATAAATCAAAATTCATTTTTTCTGTAATTGAAGTGGACGGAAGGACTACTTTCGCCAAACGCAAAAAGTTTTGGGGAGTGATACAAAAAAAATAGATTGGGGACCATTTGCGCGAAAACCATGAAGAATAGGGACTAAATTCACCATTTTGCCAATAATTAAAGCAAGTAAAAATAGGCATAAGACACATTATAAAACGAGTTTAAAACTGTTACAAGGCATAAAAAGGCTAACAGTAACTGCTCAACGCTTGCTCGATCGACCGACATTATGGCAGGAAAAGCAATTACGACGCGTTTCGGTCGACGTTGACTTAACGTCGGTTAACTAAAACCCGTCTAAAAAGTAGTAAAAAGTTACGGTACTCACAAATTTGATTACATACTCGGCATGGGTAGGGGGTGCCATACTTGCCATGGTTTTATTCCCACAAAGTCAGCACATAACCAAGGCAGATTACGATGAAAATGGACCTGCAATTGTTCACAAAAAGTGCTTTTGAGAACGGCTCTCTACTTATGAATTTGTTGTTTAAGGATGATCTTAATCTCATGAAGACGTGACGCAACACTTATGATCTTAATTACTGTTTAATTAGTAGCAATTTAATGTATCGGTCTCGGATTTCTTCCCCTATTTTGCTTTCTAGTATCACGTTTTATATTTATTTTCTTTTTCATCTTGTTAAAAAAAATAACGTGTATATCAGTTCACCACCATCTACTACAAAAGCATAAAGAAAAGGTCGGACGCAGTGACGGATCCAGAAATATAATTCACCGGGGTCACTGGCGGAGGCACAGTGTGCCCCATCAGTTTTTTTCCAAAAAAAAAATAATTTTTTTTTTTTATAGTTTTAGTTTTGTTTTTGTTTTTGTAATACCTTTTCCCGTAAACATTATTTATTGTAACAAGTTTAAGTGTGTAAGAGACTATAATATTTATTTAATAAAAAAAAATTACTATTAGAAAAGGGTGAACAAAAGTGTATATAACTTTAATCTATAACTCCAGGTAATCCCTTTAATACTTCTTCAATGAAAATGAGGCAAATTTATGGGATTCAAGATTTAAGTTGGAAAATTTTTCTTGATGTAGTTTTTTTTAAGTTTATGAAGCACTGATCAGTATAGTGAAAAGACTCTATTGTCCCCCCTCCCAGTTGGTCCCTCAAGCAATAAAAGAACGGTTCTCTCGCACTGGCGGAGCCAAGGGGCCACTTTTTTTCAAATTATAGTTTTAGTTTTGTTTTTGTAACACCTCGTCCCGTGAACATTGTTTATTGTACTCATTTTGAATCACTTTACGATTTAAAATTAGATTATTTAATTAATAAATTATAGGAATGACACCACTTATATCTTATTAATTTTGGTTAAAATTGTAACCAGATTAAGAGTGTAAGAGACTATAATATTTCTTTAATAAATAAAATTTACTACTAGAAAAGGGTGAACAAAATGTGTATAACTCTAGTCTATAAAATTTTATCAAAAAAAATTTGTTTGCCTCCGCCAATGTTTATATGCTTTTATGAATTTATTTTGTCAATGTTAATTGTGCCCCCAAAAGAAAAATTTCTGGCTCCGCCACTGACCTGGGTCATTTGATATACACAACAATTCATTGAGGTCATTTATACATTTATTATCTAAATGAAGTTAAATATATCATAAATAATTAAAAAAAAAAAAATCACTGGGGTAAAATAGACAACTAGATCCGTCTCTCTGGTCGGAAGTAAGAACAAAATGCCAACAGCTGAATGACCACCTTATCATAAAAGCATGAGTTACCAGAAATGATGGTATCAACATACTCTCACGTGTGAGGTAAACACTTATTTTTACCGCTAAGCCTAAAAAAAATGCTCATTTCACAATTAAAACAAACCACTATAGTAATGACCCGCGACATGATTTGAAAACAATCTCCCATTTTTGTAACTAACAGATTTAATACTCTATTCAATGTCAATAGATATCTTGCAGTTAAAAAGTGCATTTGGAGGCGGAAAATAAAAAATGTGCATCCTGAGATTAAGATATAGTCAGAAAAATCGAAACTCATATTTACATAATTATCTGCAATTAATGCAAATTAGTCATTAACATGACTACCAACTAGGTGAAACCTTGTATTTGGAAATTTTTATGGGAAAACTGATAAAAATTTGACAAAAAACATTAATCACCTGAAAACACATCGTCTCCTTGGAAAACATTTTATGTTAATAGTGAAAAAAATACCTCTTCTTATGGCAGTTTCAAATTGTTCATCTTCATAATGAGAACGGGATGTGATGAAGAACCCTCGCAAAATGAGCGTACTAGAACCCCACAATCAAGAAATCAAGAATAGACGCAGAAAATTGAACCTTTCCCCTGCGAAAACATCACATGGAACAAGACCTCATAAGGTAACAAAGACCACGAACAACCTTACTTAATTCGATGTATGAATTGACACCAGAACTAGAGATAGTTGATTAAGTCAAGAACAAACCAAACTAAAACCTTGAAAACCTCACAAATTGTATAGAGGGGAAAATCTCTCTCTCTCTCTCTCTCGTTCATAACCTAGCCTACAAAGCTGAAATTCATTTTGGTTTGAAATTAAAGAATAATTTTTTTTTTAATATAATAAATATTTATAAATGAGGTTCAAGTAAATAAACTAATGGACAACATATGAAACGCCAAGCTCAACTAAATAAACTGAACTTGGACAACTACGAATTATTTATTTTTTTTTTTTTCCTTTGCGAAAGAAAAGATAGATAAACTCATGAAGCTTATCTTTCAATAGGAATAAATCAAACGAAATTAGAAAAATACCAAGTAAGGACGTCGGAGAGCCCGAGGGATTATTATTTTTTTTTATTTTTTTATTTTTTTATTTTTTTGGGGTCAGCACCTTAATTCCTAGGAATTTTATTTGCCTCACGTAGGAGGCGGGTGTCGAACTTGGGACCTCCAGGTCGCAGGTCAAGGCTTGCCCCACTGGGCTACGGCCTTCTTGACCCGAGGGATTTAAATCAGGAAAAAAAAACCCAAGTAAAGACGGAGAAACCTAGGGGGCTTATACATCAACCATAGCATTTATTACAAATAAAAATGCATATATATATATATATATATATATATATATATATATATATATATATATATGTATGTGTGTGTGTGTGTGTCTTAAAAATTTCAAGATGATTTATATAATCAAAAAAAAATTATTAAAATAGATTGCAAGTCTGCTAAATTTATGTTTCTGAAAGATTTTAAACATGATGTATCAAAACAAATGTATGTAAGGTGGCAAGCACATTTAGCCCATTTTGATTTTGAAATCATTTATAAAAAAAGGTGAAGATAATCGTCTTCCATATTTTTTAACTCGTGAATATTTATGATATGGTTAAATGGTACTCCCTCCATTCCCTATTAATTGTCGTTTAGGAGATATCTAGGTATCCAAATTAAGTGTCGTTTAAGGTTGTTTTATTAATTGTCAACAATTTATTCTAATTATACCCTCAACATTTTCCTTTCTTATGACAAAGAAGTGAGAGAGAGGGAGGGTGGGGGATAATATTGGAAGTTTAGGTGAAAATGACAACTTCCTTAATTTTCTCAAATTGTCTAAAGAGTCTTATATTTTGGAATGGAGGGAGTATTGTTCAAGAAATGATTATAGAATCATGGATAAAAGATTTTTATAGAAAAAATGACATGGATATAGATGTCAAGAATTTTAAAGATTTAGAGAATAATGATTTATATATCAATATATCAAATACCAGAGATGACAAGCATTTTATAAATTTAGAGTGTCATGAAATATTTTTAGATATTGATTCAGATGATAAACTATCTATCAATAATGAATATATTGATTTATCAAATGATCCATATAATGTATTAAATGATTTTGATACAGAAATGCAGGTCAGAGGTCGTGGTAATTCCTCTTATAGAGGAAGAGGCGGTAGAGGAAGAGGACCCGATAATATCGTGGTTCAACATGGCAAAAAGAAGCTTATATCTTCTGATTTATCAGGTATTAATGAAGAGTAATATCAGACCTTCTTGGAGTTTAAAAAACAACAAGGTAATACCTCATCCTCTTCTACTTCTTCCCCTTCGTATGTAAGGATAGTAGAAGAAACAAAATTTAAGGAAGAATTGATGATTAATAATCATGAGCAGAGAGTAACACTCTTGTTAAGTGATGAAGATAAGAAATGGACAAATCAGCATTGGATTAGTATGGAGAGATATCTCAGTAATCACAGTTATACTGGTGAAACAGGTAAAACCCAATTTTATTATGAGGTAATTCTCTCTAATAATGGCTGTGAATTTCAGCATTTTACTAGTGGTCATACCAAAAAGGTTTATAACTTCTCTAAAATTGTTATTAAAAGGATAATATCTATTGAAGAATGGGTATATCTTCCTTTAGAGAAATAGTATATAATAATGCTGCTCAAAACACCCAAATTAAATGTAATTATTGGGATTATAACCAAGCCTTTGATAAAGTTTTCTTATATGAAAATGAAAAGAAGAGTCATACTTGGTTCATCAAAATTTGTGGAGAAATTTATAATTATCCTCTACCAAATTGGTTCATCAAATGGTGGCAATTTCGTGGAACTTCGGAGGAGATTCTTCCAATATTATTTAAAGAATTATTCCTTGAATGGGAGCAGGTTACACCAAATCTTCCTCAAAATTTTTTGGCAAGATCTATTCCAAGCATTGCTCAAATGCATTTTTTCATAGAATTTTCGTATTCCTTGGATATGGCAGCATAAGCCAATTGTTGGTTATACCGAAGATAATTTATTATGTCTTTAGAGGTATTCATCTACAAGATTTTGGGATACAATGATGCGAGAAGATCCTAAGACCAAACAGTTAAACTATATTGATACAATTAATTTATTAAGAGATAAAATCGAGGAATATCATCAAACCCAATTGGATGAAGAAATGAGGATTAAATCTAGGGGTGTTCATGGTTCGGGTTGGTTCGGTTTTACACTTTTTTAAACCAAACCGAAATATTTTGAAAATTTTGAAACCAATCCAAACCATTCAAAATCTCAAACCGATGCATTCGGTTTGGTTTGGTTTGGTTTGGATTGGTGTGGTTGTTCGGTTTCTGAGAGATACAAAATATATTGATTATAAAGTAAAAATAAAATAATTTTTATATAATTATTTAGCTGCTAAAAATATAAAAAATAAGACTATTTTTTTCACAAGTTAAACACAATAAAAAACAAAATAATGAAACATAAATTCTTAATTCTTGAAATTTAATATAAAGCAAAAATAAAATAATTTTTTTATATAATTACCTATCTACTAAAAATATAGAGAAATGTGTCTATTATTTTTCACAAGTTAGACACACACAAAAAAAAAAAAAAAAAAAAACAAATTAATGGAACATAAATTCTTGAACTTCAAACAAATTATTGAAAAATTATACTATGAGAAAAAAGAAAAAATACAAAAAATATAGCATTATTAGTTTTAAAGTAAAACAAAAACTTCAAGTGAATCTAAACCATATTCAATTTATTACTTTAGCAGTTGAAGAGCTTGTTTGTCATGGTATAAATAAGAAGTTCAATATGTCTTTTTTACAAAATAATTCTTTAATATATAAATATATATATATATATATATATATATATATATATATATATTCAGTTTGGTTTGGTTTGGGTTATAAAAAAAATTAAACCAAACCAAAATTTCAGTTTTAATTTTGTCCAAACCGAAACCAGTCCAATGCATCGCTCAAACCGAAAATTCGGTTTGGATTGGTTTGGTTTGGTCGGTTTCGGTTTTTCATGAACACCCCTAATTAAATCCATAGAAAATTTGAATTCTGGCATGAATGCTGGTATGGAAAAATTAGATTTAGAGTCAATGATTAAGGAGCAAATTGTTGAAAACAAATTGAAAGAATTACGTGAACATTCTTTTTATGAAGGAATTAAAGGATGCTGATAAAACATCCCAAAAAAGTGATACTTCAATGATTTCAAGCACTCCAAATATATTTGACAGTTTGGCGGATTTAGAGGATTCTCAAGATCCAAATATTCAAGTAAATGTTGCTGACATCATGGCGGTCGTCAGAGATCATTTCAAAGAAAAAAGTGGCGGGAAAAAATGAAGATAAATAGCTTCTAGATCGTCTTACTTTAATAAAGTAAACAGTAATTTTACTATTTAAAATAGTATGAATTTTGTAAATTTTGAAATCCGAGGTCTATATAAAGACCAATCTATGTAATATGGGAGGCAGGCTTTTCTTGACTCTCTCTACTCTCTCTTTGTAATCTCCTTTCTTAGTAATAAAAGTTTGAAGTTTGTGTACATCTTGCAGAAGCCTTAAATTCTTGTAAGTACTTTTAATTTCTTTACTTTTTATTTTATCATAAGGATAAGCCTTATAGGCTAAATCCTTTATGTTGAATTATGTTTGAACTAATGAATTAAGTAAGGAATCATGGTAAAGTTATCCTAATAACTATGGTGATTCAAGAATCCTGAATTAAGTATGGTGTAAAGTGGTTGGATTGATAATCTGGCTGAGTTATTTCTGAGAAATCGAGGCCGAACTACTGTTTAGACCGTTATATACATATATATATATATATATATATATATATATATATATATATATATATATATATACATGTGGCATGGAATAACTTACTTTTCCATTTTGGCTAATCAGAGTAACAACAATTTTTAATGAAGGGTGTCCAAAAAGTTATAGTTTCACAAAGATGTTTACTCAAATATTACGTGACAATCAAAAGATTCTAAATTAAAAGCTCCGTGCAGGTCACAAAATGACGCACAACCGGTATAAGTAAACCAAAAAACTAAGCCTAGCAAAATATAGAATTTGACAAATTGGTTCTACAAGAAAACCCCATGTTAATGTCTTTCTTACCTGTTTAATATCTAAAGACAAATAATACTGTTATGTATTCCTTCATATTCTTTGTGGTGTCAGAAACTAAAGATTTGTTCATGAAACAAAAAGATTTACCATCTTTAGGCCAAATGCAATCTGCCAATTAACTGCTCAATAATGCTCACAACTTATTTTCTTTATGGTAGCAGCTCTTATGAGAAACATTGACCACCTACCCCTATACGAGCAATGTGTGCAACAATTCAATAACAACTTTAATTGTTCCAGGCCGGTAGGCTTTCACCTTATAAAAAGTCGATAGAAAATTTAAGAGAAAAGTTTGGTATAAATCGGGTTTATGCTATCCTTTTTCCAGATCCCGATTCCCAAGAATTTGAACAGAAAGCAAATACATTTGATTTTGATAAAAAACAATTTTTAATAGAAAGGGCGACTTTAACTGGAACTCATGAATTTGATAGAGAACTAAATTTTTTATTCAATGCCGTCGGACCCCATACTAATGATTAAAAAATTTCAAAGGAATTTATTAAAGAATCTATTGGAATAAAAGAAATTAGTAAAAAAGTCCCCCAATGGTCATACCGTCTATGAGGTAATGAAATCATGGCCGTCTCGCCCGAAATTCTACGTCCATGACAGTGGATGGGTCATGTTCAGGTTTGAGTCTTCCGCAGGACCGCAGCGAGACAATTGGTGTTCGATGGCTGCCCGTACTTAGCATTTGCCTTTTGAGCAATCTTGTGTTATGCCTCTTTGGATTACCTTGGCTGGGCTACCGCTGAACTGTTGGAACCCAATAGTTATTGCGAAAATTGCATCTAAAGTTGGGAAGCCGCTGAATACCGACATGGTTACGGCAACGAGAGAAAGACCAGCCTATGCAAGAGTCCTTGTTGAGATTGACGTTTCAAAGGAACGGCCTAAGGAGGTCATGTCACGCCCCGGACCCGGTTCTATAAGTCCGAATCCGAAAACCCGACATGACCGTATTCTCAAATCAAAATCCAAGAATACCAGGTCCTTACATTCAGAGAATCTATTTCCATAAAGTGATGATCACCCATTTAATTCAACTATCAAAATTCCTCAATAAATTTTAATACATTAAAGTTGAGAAAAAAAAATACTCTTAATGGAATTATCCTAAAGTTTTATTCCGTAACTAATCCCAAAGTTGCTTCTACACTCAGTCCCCGTCGTTCGGTCTATCGTTCCCTTATGACTCATCATCTGTAAAAACAACAACGCAAGGAGTGAGCTACAACTCAGTAAGTATAGAAACGCTTCCCGGGAAAATCCGGTTACATATATATACTTTTTCATAAACCAACAGAATTTATAAAAGTATACTTTAAACAGAACCTTTTTGACAGGAAAAGTATTTTCAGAAACTTTCAGAAGTTCAGACAGTTTTCAGATAATTTAACAGTTGCAAAACTTTTTAACAGAAACAGAATGTACAGAGTGATACTTTGACCGGGGATCATAGGTTTACCGAAACAGAAACTGAAACTGATATATCAGCCCTAGACTTATACCCTCTAGGGAATGGGTCAGTACAGAGTCCTAGCTTCTACCCCTAGGTGGGTCAGTACAGACAGTACTCCATATGTCAACCCGCAAAGTATCAAACAGTAACAGAGGTATTCAGAACCAATTATACCTTAGTAAGTTCATGTTTTCAAATAATGCTATTATTTATTTCAAATCCGAAACAAGTTTAATATAATATATGACCAGGGGTTCCTTAAGCTTTTCAAAGAATTTTCGCATGAATAGTGTTTCTCTGTTGGACTCAAGCTGTCGAAAATTCACTTGGAGATAATGATCTGATTTGTATATCACAAACCATATTTCATAAGCATTGTCAGGGGGGAAAATCATAATAATAATTGGACAATGGTTCTAGATAATGATCTAATTTGACTATCACAATCCATGTTGCGTAGGCATGGTCAGAAAGAAAGAAAGAAAATGCATACTATTAATTGAACAATGGCTCATTGAAGAAATAGACAAACAGAACAATTGTTTTGAGAGGGGAAACCACTTGAATTCTCCTTCTTAGTAAAAGTAAACGGTAGTGGAGGAGATGCTTGAATGATATAAATGAAGATATTTTGCCTCAAAGGAGAACAATCATCTGAAGGACCCTTTTCAATTTAGGTATGGCAGAAGAAGAGAACTAACAGAAGGTTGAAGATTCCTAATATAATGACATCAACATAACAGTAGGAAATTTAAGATTCGAAATAATATTCCTTCAATGTTTCTGAATGGGCACGATGCCGAAATTTATCGAACAAGAATCGGGACAACAATTGTAGGATATCGAAGCACGCCAAACAAAATTTTCGATCACAGTATAATCCTTTTCAATTTTAGGTCACTAACGAAACATCATAGATGTCTTTTTTTTTTCTCTTTAAAAATCAAACTCATAATCCATTTAGTTCGACAATACCGTATTAATCCATTTAGTTCGACAATACCGTATTAATCCAGTAGAGAAATTAGAAGGAAAATTCCCGATTTATGTACCAAATTATAATCTTTATAAGAAAACAGAGAGAATCTATACTTACCGTGATCGATTCTTAATCGTCTGAAATCACATAATTCTCCACCAAAACTCCTAACAAAACAAACACCATCATATGATCAAACATTACCTAAACTATGAATTAATCTAACGATTCTAAGAATAACATTACCTTCGATTGATGTTTCAAGCTTCAAAGTCTCCTCAACTTCTGTCTCCGAAAATTTGTCTGCGGCCGTAGAGAAATATATCGTATGATTTGTGAGTAAGGTTTAGCTGGAAAAGTGTATTAAATACTAATAAATAATTGTAACTCTAGTCCTTGGTTTATAGAATATATTAACCCTAAGCCCAATTGTTATAAGATTTGATTTCTCTAGTCCAAAGGTTATGAAACTTAATCGATCTAGTCCCTAGAAAAGGTACGGGTTTCACAGGTCAAGCTGAATCTGCCGTCGGGCATTAAAAAATCAATCCAGATTGGGTATGAGTACGTTCTCTCCATTTGCACAAGATGTCGGTCATTTGGACATGAGAAAACAAGCTGCCCAACGGTGCTCAAGCGTGAGCAAAATAAGGCCGCAGAAAAGCAATGATGGGCTGCTCGAAGAAGGCTGAAAAAGCCAACCAAGGGGTCGAAGCGGAACATCGATGAACTTGCTACACCACTGCCCGCTCAGCGCCCACCCATAGGTAAACAATCGATAGACAGTGCTGGCCAGAACGATGTAAACGGGGCAGGGCTTCGAGCCAAGGCCTCGCTCCTGCAGAGCAATTCTAGACAACATGATTTATTGGGAGATGGTGTGCAACCGATAGGCAGTGTTGGACAGAACGATGTAAATGGGACAGGGCTCCGAGCCAAGGCCTTGCTCCCGCAGAGCAATTCTGGAAAACAAGATTTATATGGAGATGGGAAAGCTGTTCAACCAACGAAGGCAGCCAAGCAGGGCCCAAAGGCGCAAACTGTGCAAGCTAGTACGTCTGGGCAGCCACCTATGGCTCATTCTGAGCAAGCAGGTACGTCCACAGCCATCTCACCAAAGAGAATTATGCCCGAGGCAATTCGTTCATATAGAAAATATTGAGACAGTGCTGAAACGAATGATGACACAGGAACAGATTCTGGGGCTGATTCTGGGAGTGAGAATGAGGATGATTCCGATGCCGAGTCCGACAACGTACCGGATGAAAAACTAGCATAAGCATATGGACGGCCAACACTAGTACTGCCCAACAACGGTTTCCCCGGGGGTGGAAAACAGTTTAAGTACTAATTTCTTTATGTTTTTCATTGTATTTGGCTTTCCATTGTATTAGCTATATGTTTGTAGGCTAGAAGGGAGGAAGTTAGAGAGTTAATATTTTCTCTCCCTCTTGGTTTTCCGAACTTGAGGATTTCCTCGCATATAGGCCTAGTTGATAGGGAATTTAGACCACGACACTTCCAGCGCAGGAGGCCAAGCATGGGAGCCCCGTTCGCCGGCCAAGCCAGGTCTCTTTCACTCGGATCTTGTCAGCATATCTCTGAATCTATCTAACGAACTGTGCTATTCTAAAGTTCTCCCGGAGTTACATTTCTCGAGTCAGCTGAGCGAGCTCTCTGCCATTGATAGGACGTGCGGCAAAGGACTGAGACAAGCCAAGCTGACGCTAACAATTTCATTGACTCAAGTTTCCTTTGGTAGCGACTTTGTCGCATTACCCCTTTGTTACATTTAGGTAGAAGTATGTTCTGTGGGGCGAATGGATTGTTCGTGAACGTCTTGTACCGTCATACGGTGAACTATTTTATAGTTCTCCATTTTGATCTATATATTTACATTTTGATCAAAAGAAAAAATAACAACTTTAATTCAATATATGGAGAAGTGAGAATTCAGAATTGAACATGTCATTGTGCCACAAACTACTTAGGATAAGAATATGGCAGGCAACCAAATAAACTGGTTCATCAAGTGGTACCACAAATAAATAACTAAAGAACTTAAGCCTTAATTAAGTAAATAGATGTAACAATAAAAAACTAAATTAATTGTAATCTCTTTCTTCCATATCAATCCTCGAAAAAAGAGTGGGAGAGATTATGGATTTTCTAATAAATTATCCAATAATATTATCACATGTGGAATGGTGTAATATCATGAATTCAATCACGTCCAATAATATTATTACACGTGGAACAATATTATTAGTGTACTAAAAAATTCGAAATGAGTGCAAGAGTTTTACGTGGCGTACAATTATTCATGTCATGAAAAATAGAAGAGAAAGGAAACTGGTCCATTAATTGGGCCTTTTGTTATTCAAAACAAAAACATGGGCCTTTAAGGTTCTACAGTTTTTATTTTATTTTTAATGGGGCCCAAAAGAGTATAAATGCAACCCATGAAAACCCATGACCCTGAAAGAAAGAAAGAAAGAAAGAAAGATAAAGAGTCGGCGCGGGAAAGCCATTAGAGAGGAAGATGAAGTTTGCAGTGAAGGGTTGGAGCAATGGTGGAGGAAGAGGTGCCCGAGCCGGTGTTTTACAGCTGGGAAGCTGCCCGGAACCGATTGAGACTCCGGCTCTACTCTTGACTACCCGTAAAGGCTTGCCTCTTTTTATCTCTCCTGACCTCCTCCTTTCCCTCCCTTCCCCTCATTCTCACCTCCTCCAGTTCAGTCCTCTTCATTTGTAAGTCTCCACTTATTATTATTATTATTATTATTATTATTATTATTATTATTATTATTATTATTCATATCAATTGATTGTTGGAGTTGAGCGAACAATTCGAACTCGTACAGTATAAAGGAGTTGTTTGAATAGGATATGTAAAATTAAACGAGTCTGTTCACAAACATTTCGAACTACAAACGGGTGAACTCGGACATTGTTCGGGTGATAATCGAGTTCGAAACAGAAGTATGTCCCTAAACATGTTTTTTAATAACTCAAGCAATAAAAGTCTAATAAGTACAAGTTAAAGAGAATATATTATTCTTATGTAATTGTAGCATAATTTATATTGACTTTATTTTTCGGTAAGTAATAGACCGACATTTTTTTGCCTTTTTGGAAGGTCTGAGCTCTTGCCAACTTAGATAAGGCATCACGTTGTTAGAATATTGTGATGATAGACTAATGCTATGTTTCTCGGACTCTCCGTTTAGCCATGCCGTACCTGTGTCAGCATGACACGACGGTGGTATGAGTATGAAATACTTAGTTGACCATGCGAATGGGTACTTTTAACATCTCTTGAAAACTCATCGCCGCCATCGATGGGACACCAATTGCTGCCGTCCTTGTGAAATCGAAGGTACGACGATCGGAGATTGAAGTTTGGGCGGATGAAGGAGCTTGAACTTTGTTCAAGCAATAAGTGAAGGGAAGATGGAATAGAGAGGGGTATAGGAGTCGAACAAAGCATGAAATTGGCTTGTGAGAGAATAATGGGAGATGATTGGAATTTATTACCGTATCCCCGTACCCGTGTCCGAATTTGGAGAAGTGTCCCGTATCCTATATTTTAGATGTTAAAATACCTGACATCTAAATACATAACCGTACCTGACACCCGTACCCGAATCCGAGTAACATAGCTCTAATGAGGAATTCTACTGCTCGGAAATTTAGAATTACACGATAAAAATAATTTGCTTTTCACCTAAGGCCCCAAATCACTAGACACGACCCAGGTTGATTGTTTGCTTGATTTCTGTTTTTGCGTTTAATAAATTAGCTTTACAATCGCCTAGACGGAACCACGAACTATGAGTTTAAGGCCTAAAGGTCAAATTTTACGTAATCGTGCGTGTGTGTGTGTGTGTTGGGGTGGGGGGGGGATAAAGCTAAAATTTCTAATGACATCTCTGAAAATTTTGATATTTATTATTACCTCAATTCCAAATTACTTTAGTGCTCGTCGCTAAACTGATTAAGAAAATGATAGATTGAGTCAAATGATTAGAAACCATCTTGAAACTTTGAATACAATTAATGTTGTGTTTGTTGAATTAATCAATGCAAGGGTAAAGTTGGAAAAATGTTATTAACGTGTTCTTGAATTCATAAAGTTCCAAGTAATTTCGGACAAGAAAAAGTTGATTTTGTGACAAGTTATTTAGGATGGAGGGAGTATAAGAGAAAAATTACAGCTTTTTTAGAATTTTGGCCCTTAGATCCATCTATGATTGCACACCAAAGATTTCTTCTGTTGCTGTCTCTTTAGCTTTGTGATTGTCTCTTTCAATAAGCTCAGGTTGCACGCCATCTGTTTGTTATATTGTTTTATTCACAAATTTAGCATTTTTGTGGACTCTTTACTTTGCAGCTTGGACGGTATTTCTCCTAAAACGATATCAAACATAGGAGGAGTGCACCAGATGCTTAGTCTCCGTGAGCACATATTCACAGCTGTTCCGAGGGATTCTATTATAGCACTTCCCGAACATGAGAGCACTAATAGGATGGGAGCATCTTTTGAGACTCCTTGTGGTCGCCGTTTGGTTATTTTCCTTTCTTATGTATTTGAATATGGTTTGTTTGGTACACAAGGTTGCCTGTAATGTGAGACTGATATCACTTATCTTGTCTTCAGATAAAACCTGCTGACTACATGGAATTGATTTCTTGTATGAAGCCAGATATATGGGTTTCTTTGGCAGATGAAGTGCCTTCTTGGGTTTCCACTAAGAGGCATAGAGCTTCGGTTGACCGCACTCTAAGATGGCTTGATTACTGCATTTCATTCGATCTGGTAATATATTGCTTTTATAACTCTTAGATAAACCAGTATATGTAACTTCTTTTTATTTATTAGGGCCGCCCCCGGAGGGGGACGGTATTAACAAACAAATGACAGTGTTAACTTCTGATACCGGAAGCAGTGCTCCAATATTGTTATTCTCGTCTCAATATCTTTGTTGACTAGTAGCATTTTATTTTCCCCATTAATGCGCATTTAGATGGTTGTGATACATAGAAATTGTTTTTGTTCCAAGAACAGTTTAGCAGGTTCAAAATTTGTAATTTAATTGTTGAAAATTGAAATAGTCAGGTGGAACTCCTTTTGGATCTATCGTGGGAGGCTGTAATGAAGATGAACGGCGTCGTTGTGCAGAAGAAGTTTCAAGACGAAATGTATCAGGTTAGTATTTTCTGCATACCATGTGGCATCCTGTTTTGGGTCCTACCTAATAAATTGAAATTTTAATCTATGGTTGTTTGAATATGCAACAACTTATCTGAACCGTGGAAAATTGAATTCCCATTCTCATGTGATTGCCTCCTAGAGAACTGAGAATTATTTTCTCATTCTGTATTTTACATTATACTTTGGCACTCTTCCTGTATTCTCCTAAATTAAGATCAATTCTTGAACTCGGTTTGGTACTGCCTTTAACTTATTTGCTTTCATAGCATAACGTCTAAAATGTTCAAAAAATGAGTCAAATGTGCTCATATTATATATAGAATATGGTAACTATGATCACTAACAAGCCTGCTTTGGAAGAGGGAAAACGTTGAATCCATGAAGGAAAGCATAACTGAGATATAGTGTGTTGTGCTATATTCTTTCCTGATAGGCTTAGTTTCAAAGGTTGGAAACTCCCAAATGCGACTCTTATATTTGTTCATCTGTTAGACGCTTCCCCCTCTCTCTGAAGAGTCAAAGTCTACCCGAATTGAAAATCATCAAAATACACACAAAAGGTGTAGAACCTGGATTTTTAACTCTTTCTTCTTTCTGTAAGCTCAAGCTTAATGCAGGCTCTCAACTGTCTTTGTCGTGGTGCATGCCATCTACTGAATCCCAAAAAGTGAAAAAAATGTTCTTCTTACTGAAGTTTAAAATTCTTAACGAGTTTGAAATTTTTTTACAACTTATCTAATGTTAAGTAATGAGGTTATGTAAAGCTTCTAATTTGAAATGGACCAAGGGTTAGATGATGTGTACTAAAAGTTCCATTTTTTCTTTGGATTGTATCACTAATGTATTCTGGGAAATGATATTTGCACTTCACATTTTTCTTCTCCAACTCCCTTTTCTGCTTATTTTATAAATGCAAAGACTTAAAGACCCCAAACTCAATAAGTCCAATTGAAACCAAACACTTGAAAAAGGCTGCTGAGGGTATTAAGTTAATTTCATTTATAAATAAAGGAGAATGGAGTGTAAGAAGATGGAGTGCGAATATCATTACCCCATATTTTAATAAATTGTCACTTAGTCCTTACTGTAAGAAGCTAAATATGGAGTGTAAGAAGCTAAATATGGAGGAAGACTTGGACGGAAGTGATAAAAGGATATATGAATTTGCTAGATTTAGATGAGAGTTCTGTTTTGGATTGAAAGAAATGGAGAGAATGCATGACCTTACGTAATTCTTTCTTTGGTTCATGTAGCCGACCCCAATCTTTTGGGATTAAGGCTAGGTTGTTGTATAAAAGTTTTGATGTTCGATTATATATACTACAGAATTTATAGCATTTTAAAGTAAAATAATTCCATGAAGTGCAAAAGCGGATAATTATAGTTGTAAAAGAAAAGACATCAAACAGTTTGCGTCAACTAGTATAGGATCCTACAGCCTGTAAGCAGAAGGCATTCTTACAAGGATAAATCTTGTTAACGAGTACTGACTATCCTTAGAATATTATTACATAAAATTATGAAGATGCACCTTTATATGCCGTATTGTTGCTTTTAGATTTATGAAAAAGTGACTAAACAATTCATTGTCAGTATACTGAAAAGTTGTTTGGTCATTGAGGCTTGCAGGATTCTGGATTGGTGGGTTTGGTCTTGGCGAAAGTATGGGTGAAAGATCTGCTCTTCTCACAGCTGTTACAGTATGGCCTTTACCTTTGTGCTGGAAGCATGATTTTTTCTCTTGATTTTTCCAATTATTACTTGCTCGCTTGGAAGTGCTATGTCATATAGATCTGCAGTAGTGTGCACTTATGCCAGACAATCTACTACCTTCGGCTCTCTCATTCCAAGCAATTAATTTTTTGTGTATATCCTATTATCCTTACAATGTCATAGATCTAGATAGCATGCTATTTCTTGACAATTCTAATTCTACTACAAAATGGATTTCAGAGAATTGCATGTTTCCGATTTATGTCTGTGCTTTCAACGCTTGTACGTAGAAACCACGTGTTCAAACAATATGTTTAGCTTAGGTTTCTTTTGTTCTTTAAAGCAAAGACATTTAATGCTGTTTAGAAAAAGGAGAAATTAGGACGAACCAGTAATGGAATGAATTACATATTAGTCCAATTAACTTTACACTACGTGATTCTCATGCTTATTCTTTGTTTAATTTGTGCATTGTATTGGAATTTTTTTGAGTTGAAAATTCATTTTCCGTTATGTGCTTCTTGGTTCCAGGATGTTTTACCTGACGATAAACCCCGACAGATCAGTGGCCTTGGACTCCCAGGTATTGGCTGATTATTGTTGATTCATGTCCAATACAAACACCTTAGGGATTATTTAGCCAAAAAAAAGAAAGGGGATTCTTAGATTGATTGGTTTTACAAGGAACATAGGGAAAGGTAAGTACTATTGTAATGTTTCATCCAATAACTTCAGATTTGTTTTGAATCCTTTCTGTAATATATATTTTCAAAATGGCCCATAAAGAGCTGGTTCAACAACCTGGTGTTTGTAGTCTTTTTGCATAACATGGAACTGCGATCTGTCTCTTAAAACCCTTCTGTTATTTTGTTTTGCTGAGAAGATTTATTTCCTGTCAACAGAGGAAGTATTACAGGGAGTTTCTGCTGGCATAGATCTCTTCGACTCAACGTACGTTGGTAATTTGATATTCTTGAATTTTCATTTTTTTTCTCTTTTTCTGTATCAGTTAAAGTACACAGATATGTCTAATCTCTATCAGGTATATTTATCATCTTACACTTGGTGGGTTTGCACTTACCTTCCCTCTCGAGGGAAATAAAAGCAAGGTCTGTGATTACCAGGTAACTGATACAGGCAATGATGATACGAAGATCAACCTGAGAGCAACTATTTATAGGTATACAAATTTCCGACGCTTCAATCCTTATATTTACGAACCAGTGTACGTGAGTTTTGAATTGACACATTATTGTACTGCAAATTGGCTTTAGTTAAAAAACATCATCCGTCACTAGTATAATAATCTTTAAATGTACATTTACGGTGCTTTATGGAAAGTCAGCAGAATTGTTGGTTTGTCTGCAATGTAAATGTTAATTCAGTTTGTCCGTCCATTTCTACTTAAGATTTCATTATTCGTTTCTTTATCTTTATTGTTTAGAGTATATTTCTCAGTCTTAAAGTTTTCTTAGGAATTTCCCAAGTGTTATTCCCTCGAGAGATTATAACTCATATTCCACATTGGATATCTCATTTAATCGAAAACTTGTCTTTATCTGATGAAAGAGGTCTGGTTGTCGTAACCTATTTCATTAATTTTACAGGAATGATACGTCACCAATAGTTGACGGCTGCATATGCTATACGTGCCAGAATCATACGAAGGCCTATATCAATCACTTGTTCAATGTCCATGAAATGTTAGTTCAGACTCTTTTAGAAATGTACGTATCTCGTTGCTTAATTCTCATAATTCTCATGTACACACAACTTTTTTTTTTTAATAGCACTACTCTCTTTGTTAATTTTCCAGACACAACACACACCATTACCTGGGATTCTTCCGATCTATTAGAGAAGCCATTAAGGATGGAAAGTTTGAGCAATTCCGGAAAAGTTTTGTTGGCAGTAGACGCGACCATCTGTTTGCTGCTGCCTTGAGTGCATAAAATTGTACTAGGGGGGTTTCTAGGAGAAATGGTGAGTTTAAGGTGACAATCTTTGTTGTTAATGGATCCTTCCTCTTGTAGACTCCTTAAAATCTTTCATTTTCTGGTTGAGTGGCTAAGTTGTTACAATGTTAAGAGGCAGAGAGGGTTTTTGAGTAGCACAGTGTGTAATTGGGTTGTGCATTTATAATTATACTTGTGAATTTTGTTGTGACAAAACTTCTAGAGAAAACAATAACTATAGTTGGAAGATAGGCCATTGAAAAAGAGATATTTTAAAGTAATAATCTCAAAATTTTAAAAATAGATAAAGAAAACAATAAAGGATTTTTAAGAGGTGCTAGATGTAAACTAATTTTTTTTTAATCACAAGTGAATAGTGCAAAATATGAATTAATAGCCATTCGGATCCTCAACTAACTTTCGATTAGTTACTTTCATCACTTTTTAATCTTTTTTAAACTTTTTTCATCCCCAAATTATTTATGGGTTGTTATTTTTATTCTTGTCTAGAAATTATCTAAATTTCGTCCGTTATGATGACGTGTCTTAGAGAATCCATCTACCTCTCTCATTTTGGGGGCAAAAAAGATTTTTTTTCCTACTCTCCTTCTCCAACCCGTGAGCTACATATTACCCAAATTATATTCCCTCTAAAATTGAGAAAGAAAATAACTCTAGCATTATCTAAAACTTCCTACTCTCCTTCTCTTATACTGCCAACATTCCTCAATATAGATCGTTGGGACATTTTGAAAAAATTAAGGAATTCAAACAAGTAATGATCTTTCCACCACAATTTCAATAATACCCCTTCCTCATTCTCTTTAACTTTTCCAATAAAAGATATGTTGATGGTGTTGGGGAGAAACCACAATATAGTCCAAGCAACCAAGCAACAAGATCAAATATGCTTGACAAAATATCTCCCAAGCTTGAATAAAAACGTAGGACACCAAACAATAATTCAAAAGCCTCTAGATGACAGTTGTGAATGCAGCGGAACAATAATAATGGAGCAAGTAAATGAAATATAAATCAAGCAAACACAACATCAAGAAGTTTACGTGGAAAACCTCTTCAAATCAAATAGTAAAAACCAACAATGAAGCTAAAACTTCATCTACTACACAAAAGAGATGAGAATAGAGAAAAATCACCCCAGAAAACAGAGCACTGTTCTGACAGCTATAACTCGAAATCCGCGTATAGAAATTCGATATCCACCGTCCAGAATGTAGCCCTATCAGTCTTCTATCTCCAGTTAAAATTTCAGACCATTCCGAGAACAAATGACCGCCCGATCGGAAGAAATACCAAAACTGCGCAGGCTGAAACTGGGCTGCGAAAATCCCTTTTTCTCTCCAAACTCTCTGCCTCTTCTCTCTCTTGAATGAATAATATGACCAGCTGAAAAACAAGGGTTTTATATCCCCTTGGGCTTGGCCTTGGGCTTGGGCCTTGGGCTCTTTTTCAAGACCCACATAGGAGGGAAAAATATTATGGCCCAACAAATCTCCCCCTTTTCCCGACTATGTGAAAGTCACAAATTCCTTGCCATTCCGGCAAGAGAACAACACACATCAAACTTCCACCTAGGCAAAGCCTTAGTCATCATATCAGCCCCATTATCATCAGTATGAACTTTTTCAAGCTACAACAACTTATCATCTAACATTTCACGTATCCAATGATACCTCACATCAATGTGTTTAGATTTAGAATGAAAAGTTGAGTTCTTACCAAGATGAATTGCACTTTGACCATCACAAAGTAGCACATACTTAGATTGAGAGTGTCCAATTTCCTTGAGAAATTTCTTCATCCAAAGCAACTCTTTACAACCTTCAGTCGCTGCAATGAACTCAGCTTCAGTGGTAGACAAAGCGACACATTTATGCAATCGAGATTGCCATGAAACAGCTCCCTCTGCAAATGTAATCAAGTAGCCTGCAGTAGATTTCCTGGTATCAACATCCCCAGCCATATCTAAATCCGTGTAGCCTTCAAGAATAGATTTATCATTGCCAAAACAGAGTCTTAGATTAGAACTTCCACGGAGATATCTCAAAATCCATTTCACCGCTTCCCAATGTTCTCTTCCTGGTTTTAAAAGAAAACGGCTAACAACACCAACAACGTGAGCAATATCAGGCCTCGTGCAAACCATAGCATACATCAAACTACCAACTGCTGAATATCCCTTTCTTCTCATCATCAGTAGATGAGCATTGCTTGACACTCAATTTGAAGTGACTAGCAAGTGGAGTGCTAACAGCTTTGACTTTATCCATTCTGAATCTCTGGAGTACCTTCTCAATGTAGCTCTCTTGAGATAACCAAAGATTCCTTGCATTTTCACTCCAAGAATCTGCTTTGCTGCTCCCAAGTCTTTCATGGCAAAAGACTTGCTCAATTCCTGCTTCAAATCTGCAATCCTAGAAGCATTCTTACCAACAATAAGCATATCATCAACATAAAGCAAAAGTATGATAAAATCATCATCAGAAAACTTTTGAACAAATACACAATGGTCAGAATTAGTCTTCTTGAAGCCATTCTTCCTCATAAACGATTCAAACTTCTTGTACCACTGTCTCAGTGCTTGTTTCAAGTCATATAAACTTTTTTCAATCTGCAGACATGATCTTTTTTTCTTTTAACCTGAAAACCTTAAGTTGTTCCATATAAATTTCCTCCTCAAGATCACCATGAAGAAAAGCTGTATTCACATCCATCTGCTCTACCTCTAAATCAAGGCTTGCAGCCAAACTAAGCATAGTTCTGATAGAAGACATTTTAACAACATGAAAAAATATTTCTGAGAAGTCTCCTCCCTTTCTTTGACCAAACCCTTTGACAACAATTCTAGCTTTAGGACGTGGATCTGGAGAGTGCTCTTGCGGCTTCCATCTGTAAACTCACCTATTCTTCAAAGCTTTCTTGCCCTTTGGCAACTTCACTAACTCAAAGGGGTGATTGTCATAGAGAGACTTTATTTCATCTTCCATTGCACTTAACCACTGATCTTTCTGCTCACTTCCCATGGCGTCCTGAAAGCTCTTTGGTTCTCCCCCATCAGTCATCAACACATACTGATCAGGAGGATATAAAGTATTATCCTTTCTGACTCTGGTAGACCTCCTAGGTAGTGCAACTTGTGGTTCCTCTGGAAAATCTGGAACTGTTGGAACATGATCATCTGGAACTGCTGGAACATGATCATCATCTGGGATCTCAATATCAGCTGTATTCGGTTTCATCTCTGTTTGAGTTTACTCCTCAACTGTAACAAGTAAACGGTGAGGAATATCCATGTTTAAATCAACAAGATCCTGAACCTGTGACCCTGTCTGTGGAGCTTTCTCAACATCCTTGATAGTCTGGTCTTCACATAATACCACATCTTTGCTTTTGATAAGTTTCTTCCTAACCGGATCATACAACCTGTATCCAAACTCATCATGGCCATAACCCAGAAATATACACTGTCTAGTCTTGGTATCCAGTTTAGACCTTTCATCTTTTGGAACATGAACAAAGACCTTGCAACCAAAGACCTTGCAACCAAAGACTCTCAAATGATCATAAGAAGACTTCTTACCTAACCAAACATTCTCTGGAACATCTCCATTTAGAGCAACTGCAAGAGAAAAATTAATTACATGAACTACAACAGATAAAGCTTCACCCCAGAATCCTTGTGATAACTTGGCCTCAGAAAGTAAACATCTAACTCTCTCAACTAAAGTTCTGTTCATCCTTTCTGCCAAACCATTCAACTGAAGAGTCTTCTGATGTCTGATACCTTGCTCTCTGCAAAAAAACGTAGGACACCAAGAAATAATTCAAAAGCCCCTAAATGACAGTTGTGAATGCAGCGGAACAATAATAATGGAGCAAGTAAATGAAATATAAATCAAGCAAACACAACACCAAGAATTTTACGTGGAAAACCTCTTCAAATCGAAGAGTAAAAACCACGGGACCTTCAGGTCCACTCCAAAAGCTTCACTATAAATCAAGAGAGGTTACAAAAGAGTATCTACACCAATATGTGTAAACTCAAACCAACAATGAAGCTAAAACTTCATCTACTACACAAAAGAGATGAGAATAGAGAAAAATCACCCCAGAAAACAGAGCACTGTTCTGACAGCTATAACTCGAAATCTGCGTATAGAAATTCGATATCCACCGTCCAGAATGTTTTATATCCCCTTGGGCTTGTGCTCTTTTTCAAGACCCACATAGGAGGGAGAAAACATTACGGCCTAACAAATCTTGAATTAGATCTTCTAACCCGTGAGCTACATATTACCCAAATTATATTCCCTCTAAAATTGAGAAAGAAAATAACTCTAGCATTATCTAAAACTTCCTACTCTCCTTCTCTTATACTGCCAACATTACTCAATATAGGTCGTTAGGGCATTTTGAAAAAATTATGGAATTCAAACAAGTAATAATATTTTCACCACAATTTTAATAATACCCCTTTCCTCCTGAGTAGTTTTATCTTGGTAGGCTACTAACTTATAACTTACATCCAAGCCAATCAGTACAGTACACGTAGAAAAGAGAAATGAACTTACATCAATTCTCTTCAATTCTCTTTCCTACGTGTACTGCACTCATTGGTTTGGATGTAACTTGTCAAACTTAATAGCCTACCAAAATAAAATTTCTCCTTGCTCGTTCTCCACTTTTTCAATAAAAGATATGTTGATGGTATAATTAGAATAAATTGTTGACACCTAATAAAAGACAGATGAATGACAATTAATATGAATACATATATATCTCCTAAACGACAATTAAATGAGAATGGAGGGAGTATTTGATAGCTGATACCGACTGCAACAATGAAGATGGAAGGTAGCCGAAGCAAAAACAATGGTAAAAAAGCTAATGGAAATGAGTTCGTTAATTTTGAGTTCGATTTCGGAGTTATTGAAGGTGAATTTTCTCCAAGGATGCCGCCATAATATAGCTGCAATGTTGTTGATATTTTCTATTCAAATAATTACACCGAACTGAAGTCAAGAATGAAATGCAAGTTATGATAATCGAAATTTATGAAGCTTAGAGGTAGGGTCTTGCAGACCCGGTTCAAACATATCTCGAGCGCTCGTCATAAAAAAAAATTAGGCTGATTTTAAGTTTAAGTATATATATATAAACAAAAAAAAAATCTTGGGGCCCCAAATTTTAGGCTAAGTATATATATATAAACAAAAAAAAAAATATTGGGGCCCCGAATTTTTTGGGGCCTTCTGCGGTCACTCAATTCGCATATCCTATTAACCGGCACTGGTGTATGGTAAAAAAAATTTTGAGCAACAAATTGTAAAACATCAAGATCTTAAATTTTTTTAACTAATAATTATATACAAATTAAGTAATTTTTTAAAAAATTTGGGGCCCCTATAAATGTGAGGCCCGGTTCCGGATGTCACCTTGGACACCCTTGGAGCCGGGCCTAGGGTCTTGTATTATATTAATTTTGTATTGTATTTCTTCGCAAGAGGTTAAAAGAATGATTTAAATGTGACTTGTGTGGAAGGGATGATACTTCAAATCGTACAAAAGATTGAGAAGATGGATGAATAAATAAACAATCAAGCATATTATATCAAGATTTTTGGTTATTGTGATGATGTTCCTTCTCGGGTTTTCTGCTGCAAAATCTGGGCTGTTTTAATTGGCATTTCAATGAGTAAGTTTGGATGTATTGTTTGTAACATCAATGAAAACATGAATGTGGCAGTATTGGATGCTAAATTTTAGTAAGATTTTGCACAATAAAGTACCAAATTAGCACAAGGCATGTATTAGCATAATATCATTCAATCTAATACAATTGAAAGAGGGTGTGGTCCATTGCAGCAATTACAAAAGAGCCATAGCTACTTAAAGGCATGAAAACCCAAAGGTCTGCCAGTTCTAAAAATCATTACAAAATACCAAGTTGCTAATGAACCAAAATGCCAAACTGCTGAACACAAGACAAGTTAACCAAAAGCCTACAATAACTAGTTTTGTTCCCCAAAAAGTTGCACTAAAGAGAACACCAAATTAGTCATTCAAGAAGTGTCCATTTCTCTTCATTCCTAGCAATGGATTCTTCTGTGGTTGTGGACACGTTACTTTGTTATGACCAACTTGTCTGCAATTACCACACTTTATTGCCTCTTTTGATTTGTAACTCCCTATAATTTCAACAAAATGAAGATCATGATAGTACTAATTGATTCTATAACTTGAAGTGAAAATGAAGAGATGTACCTGTGTGAGTTGTGGTTCTGAAGATGTTGGAATGTTGAATGATTCATAATGTTGTGCATCATACAAGATTGAAAACCAATTAGTACAAGCCATACAAGAACATTAAATTCATAAATATAAACCAAACATGAAATGGTTTACACAGTAGATTTTCAGAAGCATCCATAGTTGGTGCAGTGTTAGTTTCAGGAGCTGTCTGACTTGATTCTCCCTCAGCAGTTTTTTTTGGGAAACTTAGGGCATGTTCCAGCACTGTGACCCACTTCCTTGCGCTTACTACATTTGTTAATGGTTTGTTGAAAAGTATCGTCTCCAACATCAAGTCCATCTGCTCTACTTGGACACCACCTAGAGTTGTGGTCAAGTTTCCCACAACCTCCACATTTGACTTGCCAAAAGGCATTCCTAGCCACTCTTTGCTTCTTATTAATGGGTACTTGTTGCACATCATCTCTTCCGACCAAGGTTGTTAAACTCGCGATTCTACGTAGACTTGGTGGAGGGATGAAAAATCGTAAACTCGTGAATCGTAAAAAAATCGTAAAATCGTACAGGAAAATTAAAAAATATATTTTATATATAAATAACAATAATTAATATATAAATCATACCATATGGTCTAACAATATGCGAAAATTCATAAAACATACTTTCACAAGTTTTTTCAAAAGATAATAATGCAACATTTGAGGATGAAAGAGATATTGAAGAGGAAATCTCTGCTGCTTAAGGCCTTTAATTTAAATCTATTTAAATTAAATAATATCAGGAAACGAATTCAAGCAATTGGTTGTCATTTAAGATGAAGAGGGAGAAAGATGAAGAAATGTAAACTTTAGCCACATATAAGAAATTAAAAACTTTCTTTTTGATGAATCGAATATAAGCATGTCGAATATAAGCACTTTTGTCTAACAAAGAATTTCCTGAAAATGATTGGAAAATATAGAAACAAAATTGTTATAATCATAAGCTCCATTAACCAATAGAGAACAAGATTACTAAAACAAAAACAAGAAAATGGAGAAGACAATAGTATACACTAAAATACAGAAGAAAAAGGGGACAACAAAGGAATAAACAAACCATGTTCTCATGGTCAGGAGCAATCTTGCCCACACACAAATACACAGCAGGAAGTACATCCTCCAGAGACAGGACCAGCAAACTGTGTAACAAGAAATGGAGCAATGCTTTTGAGCATGCTTTTGGTAGAATCGGTAGACTCGTATGATTCTATGATACGAGTCTACGATTCTACTCCGTTTCTACCAGATTGCGATTCTACTACCGATTCAACACGTTTTGCCTCCGTAGAATCGTAAAATCGTACGATTCTACGTGTTGACTCGCGATTTTAACAACAATGCTTCCGACCTTAAAATCTCAACATGATGTATACTCTCACCCTCTCAAGTGTTGCTAGGATGAGCTTGTTCCTTGCAGACAAAAAACACTTGTTGAACACTTATGAGTGATTGCTCAGAAGTATGTCATACTTAGTAGTTGTCCTGAAATGTACAATTCTTAGGATCAGTATTATTCTTCAACCACCGAAATGCCTGTTCATTGAACTGTTTTAAATTCTCCATTTGCCTGTCGAACTCATTTTCATATGATGCATTTGGTAAAGAACCAGTGAATGAATCCAGATTCAGGTTCATGTCTGTTGCTGTCTTCAAGATCAGGATCTAAACCAGCAGATGAGCTTATTATTTCTGGACTTTGTAAATTAAAATTCCCAAATGGTATCAGATCAGGGAAGTTATCTGGATTACCTGCTGCTTCATCAACATGTTCAGCATCAATGAAATCAATTCAGGCCCTTTAGCAAACTGATGAGCAGATGCAACATCTTCAGTTGCTGGTTCAGCAACAGCTTCATCAGCAGTTTCTGTCCTCTGGTCAACAGAACTCCCCACTTCAACTGCAGGTTCATTGCCTTTTCTCTTTTACTCTTTTGCAAATGTGCATTAAGCACATTGACCACATCCCCATCACCCTCAGTTGTTTCCCTAGTGTTATTAATGGTATCCCCTATCCCACCTTCTTCATTAAAGTGAATATCATATCCTTAGGCAGATACTTTAATAAATTTCATCTCCATTCCATCTTCATCATGACTTAGAAATATTTTTATTTTCCTCGTTTGCAGAGAAGACACGTCATCATCATCCTAAGAAATTTCCAAAATGTGGCTCTCTCCACCCAAGGCCATTTCCACCAAAACTCAGTAGATTCATTATACCTCAATTTATATAGCATTTTGTCCAAAACAGACATCTCATCAATGGTCAAGTAATCAAATATATCAATAACCCTCCCTTGTAAAATTTGCTATTTTGAGTTTCAACAAATTTACCCCTATGTCTCACAATGATGGTGAAAAAAAGTGAATTATTTGGCTCAGACACTGCATTTCCAAACATAAGACACATAAAAAACATTTATTTTATGTCCAAAATTTTTGCCCATAACCAAACATAATATACCTAGAAGAAAGCATACAAAAAACGCATTTTCTATTTGGCAGTATTCAATAAAGTTGGCAGTATAGGAGACCAACACAATACCTTTAAATTATTAATGTATATTCACAAAGTATTAGGAGACCATCGACTATCTTACCATTTTCATATTTTTTTACCCTAAACTCATATTCTTCTCATTTAATAACCATAGAAGATGAATGTCAGACAATAAAAACTATCCACATAAGAGTTTCTGAAAGCAAACTCACAAAATTTTACATTTATCTAAACTTGCGGAACACTTTATATAGAATACTTATAGTATTTTGAGGGTTTATCACTCAGATTCCTATGAATCATTGTTCTTCAAAATTCTAATTAAACAACAGCCAAGATTTAACCTCAAATCACTTGTTAAAGTTGAAAAGAAGAACAAATCGAACTTAAGGCAGATTTAATTTGAAAATATGAATTTGGAGATTTGGGAAAAGGGTTTGGGTAAATAATTACTTTGTAAATGACGGGTTAGAGAAGGATAGTAGGAAGTTGTAAGCTTGTCTACCATTTTTGCCCCTGATGAGAGTGGTAGTTGGAATGGCACTGAGACACGTCAACATTGTTAGGTTATGGAGTCTAAGTCTATTAGGATTAGGAAATAAGAGAGGAGTAGGACTCTTCCACATATGAGTTATCCTAATGTTAAAGTGGAATCGGATATTGAATCCAATTAGGAGTTAGGGTTTTCTTTTACTATAAATAGCTCATCTATGTAACCTAAATATTGTATCTCAGCACATATTAATATCCTGGCTTGGTAGCGCCCCCAGACATAGTCAATACTTTGACGAACTGGGTAAACAATTCCATGTGTTTTCTTTATTGTTTTTGATCTAGTTTTCTCTCCCAAATATTGTTGTTTATTTTCCAACAATTGGTATCAGAGCATGTTTCAGAGGCAGCGGAAATAAACATGATTGGTGAAGGGAAATTGCCGATCGAAAAGTTTGACGGAGCAGATTTTGGGTTCTGGAAGATGCAGATTGAGGATTACCTATATGGTAAGGATCTGTATCAACCTCTTGGTGAGAAACCGGAATATATGAAAGACGATAATTGGAAGTTGTTGGACAGGAAGGCGATGAGCATCTTGCGTTTGTCTCTATCCAGAAACGTGGTGCTCAATACGGTCAAAGAAAAACTACTAAGGAGATGTTAGAGACATTATCAGAGATGTACGAGAAGCCATCTTTGCGGACCGTAACATTTTACTGCTTTTTGGACAGGTTTTGGTTGCCGACGTTAAGTCAACATCGACCGAAACGCGTTATATTTGCTTAAGTGTTTTATTTGCTTTTTCTGCCATATTGTCTGTCGATCGGGCAAGCGTTGAGCAGTTACTGCTAGCCTTTTTATGCCTTGTAACAGTTTTAAACTCGTTTTATAACGTGTCTTATGCCTATTTTACTTGCTTTAATTATTTGTTAAGTGTTATAGCATGTTTTAGGAATAGTATAACATTGGTGATTTCTAGAAAATAGTGGGAGTTGAGAGAGAGGTTAAGAAGAAGTTAGAGGCTGTTTCTAAACTTCCTAGACAACCATTTTCGAAATTCCATCAGTTCTAAGTCTCAGAAAAAAAAACAGAAAGAAAAAGAAAGAGGAAGAAAAGCAAGAAAAGAAGATTCTGGACAGTCTGCGTGCACTGCACTAGAAACGTCATAAAGGTAAATTTAGAACTGCAATTCCTCTGATTCTTTTTTATTTAAAAACTAGACTTATAGGGTTACGATCTGACCAGAGGGATTAGGATTTTAACCTTTAGATTTTCCTGTGTACGACTTTCAATTAGAAACACAAACCAGATTTTTTAGATTTTTACAAGTTAAGAACGTAACGGTGATAAGGTAAGGACTCTTCAACTTTGAGTTTTTCCAAAGATTTCATAAAATGGTATTTTAATGATTATGTATGAAGTATGAATGAAAATGGATTTATCATGTTTTCTTGCATAAAAGTGGATGAAGCAATATTTAATGTGAATGCATTAATTGTATGATGTTTAACTGCGCATGTCTGTGATAGCATGATTACTTGCTGTTTTTATGATTGTAAGCATAAGGGAACATCCCAGTAGGAACATTGACTAAGAAAGGATCCAACATGTTTATGTTATGCTAATGTTATGTTATGGATTTCATGAGGAGTCAATGTACCTAACTTGGGGTAAGATGTAACATGTAGAGTTGTGTTATATGATAAGTACATAGATAAGATGTTGGGAGAGGCCTAAACATCAAGTCATGATGTACGATGCCACGAACAGTATACAACGATATATGATGCTTGCATTAGATATTTGATGTGAGATGTTTTGCAGGGAAATGAAAGTCGTTTTCTAACTGTTTTTCAAGTTTTGGAGTTGTTTAGTTGTCTCGTAGTAAGGGTGTAGACGACGGTCATCGTCTGTACTAGAACTATTGAGAAGCTAGGCATTTCCACGTATACGCTAGGCTAGAACATTCGCTCCCTAGCGGCCTCGCAGTGGAGGGGTGAGAGTGGCGGGTGTACAATCGTCATTCCTGAAGCTGTCAAGAAATCTAGTAGGTTGAGTCGCAAGTATTTCTGATTCCTCGGGTCGAGGATCAGAGTGTAGTGTCGTTGTATGCGCGGCGATCTTGCACTCCCAATATTCTAAGAAGTTAGAAGTATTTTGCATACTATGATTTTACTGCTTTATTTGGAAGCCAAAAACTTGTATTTCCCCACTTCCTTCTCTAATAATAGAGAACTATCTCTTTTTTTTTAGAGCAAATTATAAACCATATCATCTTTGCAAAAAAATCCAAGTAAATAAATACCAAATAAAACTAAAAAAATTACAATGGTAAATACCAAATAAAATCCACAAGTTAAGGTTGTTGAACAAAATTAAATTAGTCTAATAAAAAATATGATTACACATTGGCTAATTTAGAAATCCTCCCAAATCAAATACAAAAGTCGGAACGAGCTTCTTCTAGGTCCAAGTAGTTGAGACAATATCAAATTTGAGATAAACTTCTTGAGTCTTGACTGGCACAAACTAAACCTATAGCAACAAGGAAAATTTCACCAACAATTATTACATTTTATCCAAAAACAATTCTCAAACAAGTTTAAATAGTATACCAAAGGGAATTAAACATAATGAAAGATAACACACCGCAAGCATATTGTTGTCATTCTCTTCTGAATCATAAAGGATTGTTGAGTATGCAATTTCCTTGGATGGATACCTGAAATATTAAAGATTAGTCATCATGTTACAAGTATAAGCAACAAATATATTTTAAAGTTGATACGTAATACCTTTTAACAACCAACTTTGTGCACACATTAAGACCTCGATAGTTTTTGGGTGGAGTCGACTGCGATGCGGGCTAATCAATCTACCACTTGCACTAAAAGTGGACTCCGAAGCAACTGTTGAAACTGGAATAGATAAAATATCCCTTGCAATCTTATGGAGAATAGGATATTTTCCCCTATTCGTCTTCCACCATGTTAAAACATCAAAGTCAGGAGTACGTGGTAAAATATCATCTTCTAAATATTGATCCAGTTCTGACCTTGAAGGATATTTTCTTTTCTTTTGAGAAGCAAATGCTTCAAACTCAGTAAAATCACTCCATTCAACACTATCAACATTATTCTCAGTTGCAACCATTGTAATATTGTCTCCTTTTACTTGCTCTATACTTTCATATTCTTCTACCAACTCGCGACATAGAAAAATTATTTTATTAACTTCATTTTCAGTAAATATATAACAGAAACAGTAAACAATTTTCAGAAAATAAATAACAATAAACTGATTGTGCTTCAAAAAATATATAACAGAAACAATAAACAATTTTTCAGTAGAACAATTTTCCCAAAAAAAAAACGGAAATAGTAAACAATTTTTTAGGTAATTGTCCAAAAAAAACTAATTAATCATAGAAAATCACACAATATGATAAATGAAAGACATCCAAAATCCAAAGTTCTTGAGGACCATATAAAAGTGTATCAAACCTCACATTTGTCGTGTTAAGGTGGAGGCGATGGCGGCGTTCAGGTGGAGGCGATGGCTTCGAAGGAGCGGGTTTCTTTTCGCTTGGTGGTGGTGGCCGGAGATGGAGACGAGCAAGGCAGGGGAGGGCGTCAGAGGCCGTCAGAGATAGCTTTCTCGGACCGGGTTGCTTTTCGCTCGGTGGTGGTGGCCGGATATTGCAGAGTCTTAGAGCGGTAGTGGGGAGGGTGTTAGAGAGAGACTTCGAGGGAGACCGGGAGGGTTCGGGGGAGAGGGTGGGACTGGGGGAGGGAGGGACTGGGGACCGAGGAAGTAGATATTTTTTAGGTTTTTGGTTTTACCTTATTATTATATTATTATACTCTTACTATTATATATGTGCGGGGCTGATCGGGGCATATCAGGAAGGGGGTGAATACCGAATTTGATATGCTTTGTTCGCGGAGCGGATCTGATCTGCCCCATTTTCTATACGGGGCAGATCTGATTTGCCGCAAAAGCTATCGGGGCGGAGCGGGTCAATAGATCACGGGTCAAATTGCCATCCCTAGCTACGGGGCGTGACATAAGTGGTATCAGAGCAAGTTCAAACCTTAGGCCATAAAATATGACTATAACTAAGTAATAAATGAATCTGCGGTGTCTGGTAGAGTTTAGATGATGGTTTTATATGTTTATATGTGCTTATTTAGCGTTCCGGTTGACTGAACCTGCTCGGAAGAGGTAAAGATACCGACTAGTATATGATTGGTCGACCGAGGTAAGGAGTCTAAGTGTGCGTAAATCCGGTCAACTGGAGATGACTGCGGTCGACTAAACTTTTTTTGTTTCTCAGTTTTTCAATTTTCTGCCATGTTTATGTTTGATTCTCATCCTATATGCTCTAACATTATGTGTTCAGTTTATATATCTATTATTTTCTCTTATTCTTAAGATAGATCCCAACTTTAACCAAGAGGTTGACGAAAATGGAGTGGCGATTATCACTTATGGTCGAAGGGGTAACCGTTTCGCTGGTACATCATCTGGGAATCAGCCACCTCCACCTCCACCAGCAGCGCCTACTGATATGGCTGCAATGATGGGCATGATGGACCAAATGATACATAACCATGGACAACAATTGAATATGCAGACTTAGATTTTGAGGGTACAAGGCCCAGGTATGTACTTTGAGCGCCTCAAGACGATGATGATGGTTTCGTTTGATGGAAGGATGACCCCAGATCAGGATGAGGTTTGGTTGGAAGAGTCGGAATAACACTTTGAGATCATGCAGGTATCAGAAAATGCAAAAACAGTTGTTGCAGTGGCAAGTCTGACTGGTGAGGCAGCCGGGTAGTGGAATGGCGTATCCACACTTTACGGGCCAAGAGGCCAAATCTTGCTTGTGACAGATTTAATGATGCATTCCTTAAGCAGTATTTTCCACGCACTTTCCGCATGGACCAACTAACCAGTTCTTCGACCTCAAACAAACGGAAGGGATGTCAGTTTCTACATATGCAGGGAAGTTCAATACTCTTGGTAAGTATGCTGCTTCGACTATTCAGGATGCTGAAACGAGGACTCAGATGTATGTTATGGGGTTGTTACCGAGGATTTAGGTTAGATTGTTGGGACACAGACTGGTTGACTTTATGGATGCGTATGAGCACAGTTTGGAGATAGAGGCTGAGTATACACGGTCTATTGCTGATTTCAGAGGTAAGCGTTCATATCAGAATATGGCGCAAGGACAGACTTTTAGGGGCAGCAGTCGACCCGCGGCTTTTACACCTCAAAAGAGGCCAGCTTTTGCGGTAGGACAAGGTTCGAGGCCAATTATCAAGACCGGAGCCAACGCAGTTAAGGTTGGAGGACAAACAGGAACGACAGTTGGGACTGGAAACCTAATGCATGCAAGACTTGCGGGAAGAACCATTCTGGGGTGTGCAGAGCAGGAACTACATGTTGCTACAAGTGCGGGCAGCCAAGTCATTTTTCTTACCAGTGCCTGAAAAATGTGAATCAGGGTCAAGTGACCAATGCTCGAGTCTTTGCGCTTACTCAGCAGGATGCCATGATTGCTAGTGATGTTGTTACAGGTATCCTTATGATCAATTATGTACCTGCTTATGTTTTGTTTGATAGTGGTACAACACACTTTTGTATCCCGTATGTCTGCTAAAACTCTTAATAGTCCTTATATGCATTTACAACATGTTTATAAAGTAGTTGTAAGTAACAGGCGAGTGTTGGAATCTAATATTGTACATAAGGTGTCGGGTAATATAGAATCTCGAGAGTTGTTAGCTGACCTTATATAGTTAAACATGGTTGACTTTGATATTATTTTGGGTATGGACTGGTTAGCGAAGCCTCATGCATTACTTGATTGTAAGGATATGACAATTGAGTTTGTGATTGGGGATGGTGAGATTGTGATGTTCCGAGGTTCAAAAAAGGGAAAAGATAAGTGTCTGCCGATCATATCAGCGATGAAAGAGTAGAAATGCCTAAGGAAAGGCTGCGAGGCATATCTATCCTATGCAGTACTTAAGGATGAAAAGAAATAGGGAGCTGAAACAGTAAGAGTGGTGAACGAGTTTGTGGACATATTTTCAGAAGATCTTCCGGGTGTACCACCAGCCCGTGAGATTGACTTCGAGATACTACTACAACCCGGCTGCGGAACCTATCTCTAAGGCGCCGTATCGAATGGCACCAGCTGAACTAAAAAAGTTGAAGTCTCAGCTTCAGGAACTTTTGGACATAAAGTTTATTCGACCAAGTGTTTCACTGTGGGGAGCGCATGTACTGTTTGTAAATAAGAAAGATGGGTCGATGAGGATGTGTATTGATTATCAGAAACTGAACAAGATTATAGTCAAGAACAAGTATCTGTTACCGAGGATTGACGACCTGTTTGATCAGTTAAAGGGTGCAACATTGTTTTCGAATATTGATTTGAGATCCGGTTATCACCAACTCAAAATCAAGCCAGATGACAAACCAAAAAGTGCCTTCAGAACGAGATACGATCATTACGAATTCATTGTTATGCCGTTTGGAATGACTAACGCACCCGCGGTATTCATGGATATGATGAATCGTATCTTTCGGGACTGCTTAGATAAGTTTGTCATTGTCTTCATTGATGACATACTGATCTATTCGCCAACAGAAGAGGCTCACGAACAACATTTGAGAACAGCTTTACAGGTTTTTGAGAAAGGAACAGTTATACGCAAAATTCTGCAAGTGTGAATTTTGGTTGAAGAGTATCAGCTTTCTAGGACATGTAATTTCAGTAGAGGGGGTATCAGTTGATACATCGAAGATTGAGGCAGTGGTTGAATGGCAGAGGCCGAAAAACGCTTCAGAGGTTCGCAACTTTTTGGGGTTGGCAGGATACTACTGGAAGTTTGTCAAGGACTTCTCTCGAATTTCAGCATCGTTAACACATTTAACTCAAAAACATGTGAAATTTGAGTGGAGTGAAGAATGTGAACAAAGCTTTGAACAGTTGAAGGAAAGGTTGACAACGGCTCCAGTTTTAGCACTACCTGAAGAATCAATGGGTTAGACAGTATACAGTGATGCTTAGAGGATTGGTTTGGGATGTGTTTTGAAGCAGAATGCTAAGGTGATTGCGTATGATTCAAGGCAGCTGAAACCGAGTGAGAAAAACCACCCAACACATGATTTAGAACTTGCAGCAGTAGTGTTCGCGCTCAAAATCCGGTGTCACTACCTGTACGGTGAACGGTGCAAAATTTTCACCTATCACCAAAGTTTGAAGTACATTTTCACTCAAAAGGAACTGAATATGAGGCAGCGAAGATGGTTGGAATTGATTAAGGATTACGATTTGACTATCCGTTATCATCCTGGTAAAGCGAGCAAAGTGGCAGATGCATTGAGCAGAAAGAGTTCGGGGATGTTAGCATGCATCACGAGGCAGCGAGATTTGGTGACAGAGTTTGAGAAGCTGAATATCGAAGTTGTTAAATCCACAAACAATGTTTTAGCAACTTTGATAGCACAACCGACGTTACTTGTTAGAATTAAAGATGCTCAACTGACTGATGAAGAAATGGTTGAAATCCGGGAATTGGCAAATGCAGAAGGGGCTGATTTTGAGGTGTTCGAAGATGGTAGTTTGAGGTATCGAGGCAGAATCTGCGTGCCGGCAGTAGAAGACTTGAGGACCGAGATTATCAAGGACGTGCATTCTTCGAAGTTGACGGTCCATCCGGGGGCTTCGAAAATGTACAAGGTTATGAAACTAAACTTTTGGTGGAAATGTATGAAACGCGATATTGCTACCTTTGTATCGAAATGTTTAGTATGTCAACAAATGAAAGCAGAACATCAAAGGCCAGCGGGACTACTGAAACCGTTGGAAATTCCGGTTTGGAAATGGGAGCACATTACGATGGACTTCGTTGTGGGTTTGCCGAAAAACAAGATTGGTAAAGACTCTATTTGGGGCGATCGTGGACAGTTTGACAAAATCCGCGCATTTTCTACCAATGCGGATTACTGCTAGTATGGAGAGCCTGGTTCAGCTGTACATGAGCGAGATTGTGAAAATGCACGGGGTGCCGGTTAATATTGTATCATACAGGGACCCGAGGTTCGTATCGAGATTTTGGAAGAGTTTCAACGAAGCAGTGGGTACGAAGCTTTCACTAAGTACTGATTATCATCCTCAAACATATGGTCAGTCGGAACGAACTATTCATACTTTAGAAGACATGTTGAGGGCTTGTGTTATGGATATCAAAGGCAGTTGGGTCGAACATTTATCATTGGTTGAGTTTGCGTACAACAACAGTTTTCAAGCAAGTATTGGTATGGCTCCTTATGAGGCTTTGTATGGCAGAAAATGCAGGTCACCGGTTTGTTGGGACGAGATTGGTGAAAAGGTAATTACAGGGTCGAAATTGTTACAGATGACACTAAAAAATGTACCGTTGATTCGGGAACGGATTAAGGCTGCACAAGACCAACAGAAAAGCTGGGCTGACAGTAAGCGAAGATCGTTACAGTTTCAGGTTGATGAGAAGGTATATTTGAATGTTTCTCCGACTCGAGGGGTTATGCGTCCACGTTACATCGGACCTTATGAGAATTTGGAAAAGGTAGAGGACTTAGCATATCGTCTAGCATTACCACCATCATTGGAAAGAGTACACAATGTATTCAACATGTCTCTCAACAGAAAAACTGGGCTGACAGTAAGCGAAGACCGTTACAGTTTCAGGTTGGTGAGAAGGTATATTTGAATGTTTCGCCGACTCGAAGGATTATGCGATTTGGGAAAAGCAGGAAACTGAGTCCACGTTACATCGGACCTTATGAGATTTTGGAAAATGTAGAGGACTTAGCATATCGTCTAGCATTACCACCATCATTGGAAAGAGTACACAATGTATTCATTGTCTTTCAACTTAGGCAATATGTTAGTGATCTTACACATGTCCTAGAAGCGGAACCGGCGGAATTGCAAGTTGACTTGTCATATATCGAGGCACCGGATGGGATTGTGGATAGGAAGAAACATATTTTGAGGAACAAAGTGACACCATTTGTGAAGATTCAGTGGTCAAATCATACGGAAAGGGAAGCCATTTGGGAAACAAAGGTAAAAGCAAGAGCCAAGTATCCTTAGCTCTTCGACGACAGCACTTCGTAAGTTTCGGGACGAAACTCTTGTAAGGGGAAAGAGATGTGAGGACCGTAACTTTTTACTACTTTTTAGATGGGTTTTGGTTGACCAGCGTTAAGTCAACGTCGACCGAAATGCGTCGTATTTACTTAAGTGTTTTATTTGCTTTTTCTGCCATATTGTCGGTCGACCGGGCAAGCGTTGAGCAGTTACTGCAAGCCTTTTTTATGCCTTTTAACAGTTTTATAACGTGTCTTATGCCGATTTTACTTGCTTTATTATTTGTATAACATTAAGATAAGATAAGGGACCTTTGGTGATTTCTAGAATTTAGTGGGAGTTGAGAGAGAGGTTAAGAAGAAGTTAGAGGCTGTTTCTAAACTTCCTAGACAGCCATTTTCAAAATTTCATCAGTTCTAAGTCTCAGAAAGAAGAAAAAACAGAAAGAAAAAGAAAGAAGAAGAAAAACCAGAAAAGAAGATTCTGGACAGCCCGCGTGCACTGCACTAGAAACGTCATAAAGGTAAATTTAGAGCTCCAATTCTTCTGATTTATTTATTTATTTATAAACTAGACTTATATGGCTACGATCTGACCGGAGGGATTATGATTTTAACCTTTAGATTTTCATGTGTACAACTTTCAATTAGGAACACGAACCAGATTTTCTGGATTTTTACAAGTTAAGAACGTAACGGTGATAAGGTAAGGATTCTTCAACTTTGAGTTTTTCCAAAGATTTCAAAAAATGGTATTTTACAGATTATGTATGAAGTATGAATGAAAATGGATTTTTCATGTTTTCTTGCATAAAAGTGGATGAAGCAATATTTGATGTGAATGCATGAATTGTATGATGTTTAATTGCGCATGTCTATGATAGCATGATTACTTGATGTTTTTATGATTGTAAGCATAAGGGAACATCCTAGTAGGGACATTGACTAAGAAAGGATTCAACATGTTTATGTTGGGAGAGGCCCAAACATCAAGTCATGATGTACGATGTCACGAACAGTATACAACGATATATGATGTTTGCATTTGATATTTGATGTGAGCTGTTTTGAAGGGAAATGGAAGTTGTTTTCTAACTAATTTTCAGGTTTTGGAGTTGTTTAGTTGTTTCGTAGTAAGGATGTAGAGGACAGCCATCCTCTGTACTCGAACTATTGAAAAGCTAGGCATTCCCACGTATACGCTAGTCTAGAACCTTCACTTCCTAGCGGCCTCGCAGTGGAGGGGTGGGAGTGGTTAGTGTACAATCGTCATTCTTGAAGCTGTCGAGAAATCTAGTAGGTTGAGTCGCTGGTATTTCTGATTCCTCGGGTGGAGGATCAGAGTGTAGTGTCGTTGTATGGGCGGCGATCTTGCACTCCCAATATTCTAAGAAGTTAGAATTATTTTGCATACCATGATTTTACTGCTTTATTGGTGATTATGTTTTTAAACTGATGAAATGTTTTTGGGATGCATAAACTGTTTTAATTTAGTGTCTATATATTTCTTCACCCCAAGGTTGAAGGGATCTTACTGAGCAATAGTCGATTTTGCTCACCCTTATCCACATTTCCTTTTCAGATGAGTAGGATGTTAGCTACGAATGGTACGTGGGGGACGTCGTGTTCGAGTATCAGGGAGAGGACACTTTATAGACGTCTAGCTCACTTTACTGTTTTGAAATAGACTAAGTGTGATCAACTTTGAAGTATGTTTAAGTTGTATATTTCCTATTAAGTTATGATGTACCACCCTTTTGCTGATGAATAACACTCATGAAAGTATTGCTTTTGCAGATGCAACTAGTGATACATATTTGTGGCATAGTCGTCTTGGCCACATAAGTGAGAAAGGGATGAAGGTGCTGTGTTCAAAGGGTAAATTGCCAGACCTCAAGACTGTTGATATCAGTTTATGTGAGGATTATGTTTTCGTGAAACAGAAAAGGGTGAGTTTCTCGAAGGGTGGCAGAACTTTGAAAAACCATAAGTTAGAGTTGGGACATAGTGATTTATGGGGACCATCACTGGTGACATCTCTTGGTGGTGCGTCATATTACATGACCTTCATGGATGACTCCACAAAAAAATGTTTGAGATCAGACAATGGTGGAGAGTATAAGCTCCGAGAGTTCAAGTGTACATTTATCGGATATGGTGGTGACGAATTTGGTTATAGATTTTGGGATGAGCAGAATCAGAAAGTAATTCGTAGCCGAGATGTCATATTCAATGAGAAGGTATTATACAAAGATAGGTTGGGTGCACCAGAGCCTCAAGTTGAGAGGCTCGAAGTTGTCGAGCTAGACATTCCGAACTCAGGAGGGAAGAAGATTGTTTAGAATGGTCAAGTGGTTGTTGAGGCGGAACCACAAACACCACCTCCAACAACCCAGCGGCGGAGATCCACCCGAAATTGTGGACCATCAGACATGTTTTCGCCTTCAAGGTATAATAACTATCTTTTGTTGTCTGATAGTGGTAAACCTGAGTGTTATGCAGAGACTATACGAATCGATCAAGAAGGCAAGTGGCGATGAGATGAATTCACTATTGTCCAATGATATTTGGGAACTAGTTGAGCTCCCAACGGGGAAGAAGGGACTGCATTGTAAATGGGTCTTTATGATTAAAAAGCGGAAGGTCTTGCGGCTTATGAAGATTTGAGAAAGTGAAAATCCTACTGATATGTTGACTAAGGTTGTGACCTTAGAGAAGTTGAAGCCATGAATGACTTCAACTGACCTTAGAGCTTGAGATGGAGGCTTGGTGCTACTACACAGCTATGGATTACTGAAGAAGTCGTGGTTACATTAGAGTTAGTCTTCAGGTGGGAGATTGTTAGGCTATGGAGTCTAAGTCTACAAGGATTAGGAAATAAGAAAGAGTACGACTCTTCACATATGAGTTATCCTAATGTTAAGTGGAATTAGATATTGAATCCAATTAGGAGTCAGGGTTTTCTTTTCCTATAAATAGCTCATCTATGTAACCTAAATATTGTATCTCATCACATAGTAATATCCTGGCTTGGTAGCGCCCCCAGACGTAGTCAATTCTTTGACGAACTGGGTAAACAATTATTTGTGTCTTTCTTTATTGTTTTTCGATCTAGCTTTCTCTCCCAAATATTGTTGTTTATTTCCCAATAAACATAATATACATAATTTAGACAATTTTTAAACAGAAGGGTAAAAATAGCAGCCCGTAAATAATTTGAGGTTAAAAAAAAACTAAAAATAAAGATAAAAGTGACTAAACGAAAATTAGTTGAGACCCGAATGACTGCAAAATAGCTAACTATAAATGTTCCACCACAAAAAAGAAAAAAGAAAAAAGTGGCGGTAGAATGGTTTGTTTCATTAATAGTTTTATAATTTTCTTTTTTTCTTTAACAAATTTGTATATTATACAACTCTTAAATTGATTTATATTGAATTTTTTTTTGAAGTCCGATTGGGCGATTACGGGGAAAGAGAACTGCCTCAGACGAGGAGGAGATAGCCCTTGAAAGGGAGATTAAAGTTTGCCGCACGTAGACGGAGGGTATCGAACCTACGACCGTGGACAGGCGCCTGCCCCACTGGGCTAGAACACCTTTGATGATTTATATTGAATTTAAGACGCCTTGTTTGAACAAATTTATATTCATTTTTTGTGAAAGTCGTATGAGGACATGTGTGTTTAATTTATTCATCTAACCTCATCCTCATGTCTTATTTTGGTTATATTCATGCTGTGAGATTGAGGTTGTAGAGCTTTGTCTCTTTTCATTTTACCATTTGCCAAAATGACAAGCGTAATTATAAAGGAAAGAGGCTGCCACAATATTTATTCAAATGATTGACAGGAACCAAAATTAATTACAAATCAGTAGCATCTTTTTCTGACTAGTCCCTCGCATTTCCAAGGGTAACACCGTACAGATGTCATAATAGTTTTGAGGGTATTCTTGTACTATGGTTGTCATCACAATCATATCCTTTCCAAGCACCTTTCTCGACGACATCATTCCTGATGCTGCATGGACTCCATAAGAAGAAGAAGACACGCAACAAGAAAAAGGACAAAGATTAAGGAAGCTCTGAAAGATTGAGTCTACTAAAATATTTGGCTCAATTTATAGAGTCTTTCTTAACTTGAGTCACCTAACAAACTTATCACCATTATTGGCATTTTGTTAATAATTCTATGACCAAAGATTGGACATTTATGAGATTTGATACGTGTAACAAACCCCATAGAAAAGATATATGGAAATGCAGCTTCAAGTATATATGATCATGCATAACAAGTGTTTCACAAGGCCTACCTACATACTCCCACCACCATGACAGCTCTTAAAATGGTAAGTGGGGTTGAAGCTGCTATTAGTCCTATCTTTACTTTCCACTCACATCATTTTTAGAGCCTTCTATAAAAATATGTGGGTGGGATGTAGAACCAGAACCAATAGAGAGCAAGTCTACTTCCCATTTTTTCTAGGGGTGTTAATAGTTCGGGTTTGTTCGGTTTTACACATTTTTTAAACCAAACCGAAATATTCGGTTTGAAAATTTTAAAACCAATCCAAACCATACAAAATCTCAAACCGATGCATTCGCTTTGTATTGGTTTGGTTTGGTTTGGTTTGGTTGTTCGGTTTCGGGGATACAAAATATATTGATTATAAAGTAAAAATAAAACAATTTTTTTTATATAATTACTCAACTGCTAAAAATATAAAGAAATATACTATTGTTTTCACAAGTTAAACACAATCAAAAACAAAATAATGAAACATAAATTTTTAATTTTTAAACTTCAATATAAAGTAAAAATAAAACATTTTTTTATATAATTGCCTACCTACTGAAAATATAAAGAAATATGTCTATTGTTTTTCACAAGTTAAACACAACAAAAAAACAAATTAATGAAACCTAAATTCTTGATCTTGATTCTTGAACTTCAAACAAAATGACTGAAAAATTATCCTACGAGGGAAAGAAATAAAAAATACAAAAACTACACCATTATTAGTTTCAAAGTAAAAAAAAACTTCAGGCGAATCTAAAATCACATACAACAGATGCATCTTCAATCTCTTACTTTAACATTTGAAGAGCTTGTTTGTCATGATATAAATAACAAGTTCAATATATTTTATTACAAAAGATATATATATATATATATATATATATATATATATATATATATATATATATATATATATATATATATATATATATATATATATATATTCGGTTTGAATTATAAAAAAAATTTAAACCGATTTTAATTTAGTCTAAATCGAAAACAGTCCAATATACCGCTCAAATCGAAAAATCGGTTTGCATCGATTGATTTGGTCGGTTTCGATTTTTAATGAACACCCATAATTTTTCCGACCAAAGTCACCTGTAGCTGCTACCTAAAATGTAAACTTGTCTAGTGCATTACCTTGTAACACATGAGAATGGGTAATTAAGGGCGGAATCGGTCTATAGAGACGGATCCCATTTCCTACCTACAAAATAATAACGTGGTCGCTATTTAGCTATCATTTAGCAATAGAATTCTTATTTGATATTGAATTATTTTTATTGCGCATGACTTGTCTAGTACTCTCTTCAATCAACGTTCAAATAATTATAACGACATGAGTCTATTGTACATGACTTGTCTAGTACTCTCTTCATTTCATAATATAAATCGTTTAAGATATATTATATAAATTAATGAAACACAAAATACAATATATTTTTAATTAAAATATCAATATTACTCTATTAAATATAATCCGTGGTAGCTAGTTTCACATAGGTATAAGTCCAACTGATTAATCCTTAATTCCGAGTTTGTCATGTTTTAGGGACTTACATTTGACAATGGACACATAGTCGAATCCAGTATCATTCTTTACTAAATTTTAAGCATAAATATTTGATTAATTTTGTATAACTTTGTGTTTAGGGGTAATGATATTGCCAAAGAAAATATCCTTTTATTAAGGCAATTTACCTTCAAATGACCAAACTACCCTTTTGATTATTATTAACTTCTCTCAATTAATTTCTCTATCTAATATTTTCTTCCATAATTTATACACAATCAATCTCTAATTTTCTCTCTCATATCCTAATAATCAGACCACGATCTCTCCAATATTTTCTTCCATAATATAATCACACTCAATCTTTAATATTTTCTCTTTTATAGTGTTAGAATTTCACAAGAAAAAAACAAATGATTTAAACCAAAAGAAGTTCATGGTCTAAGATTCTCATTCATTACAACTAATAAGCAAAAAGATTTAAGTAAAAGAAGATTTTATATTGTTTGTTTGATTTAATTTTTTTTGTGAACAACTACTATTATAAGATATATAAAATTAGAGATTGAGTGGAATAGATTACAGAACAAAATAATGGCGAGATCGTGGACTGATTTTTGGATAAGATAGAAAATTATAGTGTCTATAGATTAGGGAGGAAATATTAAAAAGAGAAATTAATTAAAAGATGGGTAAAAAGCGCTTACGCCCCCTAAACTATTCCCTTTTTTGGTTTTTGACCCTCAACTAAAAACGGTCAAGTTTCACCCCCTAAACTATTTCGGTTTTTGGTTTTTGACCTTCCATCCATATTCTCCATTACATCATAACGGAAGTCCAAAAAATGGGGGCATTTTTGGGCAATCTGTATAAGATCCTAAAATTTTTGTTTTTATAAAAAAATAACCTATTATTCTGACGAGAAAGAAGAAGTCGTCGGTGAGAACAGTGACAGAAGAAGCCGGAAGCCGGGTACCACTCCTCTCCAACCACCAACTGTAAATTCCAACCTCTAAAAAAAATCTTAAAAGACCCTTTTTTCCCTTAAATTTAATTCTATTTATTATGAATGATATGATTTTCCCAAAATGCCCCCATTTTTTGGACTTCCGTTATGATGTAACGAAGAATATGGATGGAAGGTCAAAAACCAAAAACCGAAATAGTTTAGGGGGTAAAACTTGACCGTTTTTAGTTGAGGGTCAAAAACCAAAAAAGAGAATAGTTTAGGGGGCGTGAACGCTTTTTACCCTTAAAAGATTAATGTTAATTAAAAGAATAGTTTAGTCATTTGAAAGTCAATTACCTTGGCAGAAGGCAGCAATATCACCAGCCTTCTTATAGATCGAATTTATTGAAATTCCATCCAATAATATATCAACCAGTTTGAAACCATAGTCTATCTTAATTGGTTCACAGTAACAACCGGTTTGAAATCGAGTCAGATTATCATTAGGACAAATATATCATGCACAAATGCTCCTCAGACTAATTAAAAAATATAAAAGGTACAAATCTGAACCGAAAGTTCGAATCTGTGATGGTTAAAACTTGATATTGACTGAACTTAAATAAATTGAGATTATTCATCGGTTTGAACAAATGAAAAATCATAGTTCGGCAGACTCAAATCCGTGATGCTTATTACACGATTTAATCTAAACATTACTAAGAAATAGATGAATAATCTGAGTCCGAAAATCCCAAATCCGCGATGGTTAGAACACAATTTTGTCTAAACTTGAAAAAAAAAATCAAAATTATTCACCGGTCGAAACAGTTGAAAACCCGAGTCCGACGACCCCAAATCCATGATGGTTAGTGTGATACCTGAGACATTTAGAAAAATAATTTTGCATGTCTTGCTTTAATTTTACCTGTATGTGTTTATTAATTGTTATAGCATGATATTATGTGTTATGTAATGTGACTATGTGCTTAGTGTTACATCACAACATGTTGTATGTGTTATATTTCGGTAGGTCGTGTGCGGGGCGTTTTTGTCGTACTTTTAAATTGAAGAACTTAAGTGTAGGCTTTGGGAAACTTTAGGGGTTGTTGTGTATGGAAGTTGAGAGGTCTCTAGGATGGAAGTTTTGGCTGGAGTTTTTTAAAGGAAGGAAGAAAAGTAACGGTTAGTAAGAAAGAGAGAAGAAGAAATAGTGCATAATTTTGGAGTGTTGTGAGGATTTCTGATCAATTACCATAGCTAGAGAGGTCCGAATTGAGTGATTACATTTGGGTTTCGAATCTAACTAACTAGGCTACTTGGGAGACTTGACGGATTTCGATTTGGAGTCCTGTAGAGAGAGGAATTTTGGTTTGAGCAGGCTGGTTCTGCATCGTTGGAGATTTTCAGATTTTTTGGTATTTCGTTTAAATTGAACAAGTAAGGATCATTCACCCTTGATTTTCAGTCTCTACAACTTCATGAATTTCCATTTTTACAGAATTGTATGAATTGCTTGACTTTGGTTTTCATTCATGTTTTCAATGCATTAAAAAGGATAAAGTGTTGATGTAAATTGCTTAGTTGTGATGATGATGGCTTTCAATGTATTGTTGCGTTTGTAATTGCTATTTGTTATCGGTTTGTTGGAGTCCTTATGTGTTTGATTCCCAATTATAGCTCTGGCCTGTTGATAATCTTAGTCTAGGACATTGTCGAATATAATCAGTTAAAGTGCCCGGGTGCACTATCAGTCAGTTCGTAATCAGACTCGATTCTTAACGAGAATAATAAGTAGGACTATTAACATCCGTTGTGGAGATCACAAGGGTGAGCGATGACATAACAAGACATGTACCTAAAATATCATGTCCTGTTTTTCGGAGGGTAATAGTATCCGGATCCATGTTAAAATCAGTCAGGCCTTCTTAACGGGTAATAGTAGTTAAGGGTTGTTAATAGAGACTTATAATTATTGCCAGACTTTGAACTCAATTGTGTGAAGGTTATGTGTTTTGATTGCTTAGAATATATCCATTAGTTTGGCACGATGATTCTGCTTGAAGTGCATGAGTAGACATGGTGTTCGTAGAACAAATTTCCGTTCCATTTGTGTCAGATTTGTTGGATATAGTTTGAGTATGATAGTTGTTTGAATTGCATTCGTTTTGATATATGTTTAGAGTAAAAAAAATATGCATTTTCAAGGTTGGGAAAAGGTTGTGCAGAAAACTGAATTTCATGTACAAAATTGTACATGAAAAACACCATTCTGAAACTTGGGGACAATGCATTCGTCCATGCAACTACTGGGAGCAACTTTTTGCCGGATGATCCTTGCGGACGATACCTAGTACGATTCTGTGGGCTGTGTTTGGACTATTTTTTTTGTTCCGTTTTCAATTCCGTTTCCGTTTATGCTACTTTCTGTATTGTTTTAAATACACTTTCTAGTTAACTCAGTTCAGTACATTTGAAATGCTTTGGGATTCGGGAAAACGTCTTTTCGAGTTTATTTGATACTTCATCCCAAGGGTGATCGACGCTGAAGAGGAACCGTGATAAAGATTATCAAGATTCTACACTAAAAGGTTTAAAACGGATATTTCTCTATCTCGAACTAGTTTCGAAGGGGAATATAAACAACACAAATCTAAAGATGGTTAATTATCAATGGGGGCTGAAACACCACAACAAGCAAAACTATCTTGTTGATATTGTAACTCAAGAATGAATGAATTCTATAAGAAGTTCAAACACAAGTATCTAAGGAATAACATTAACCAAAATATCAATATATCTAACGTAAGTATTATGTTGGCCGAAATCTCTCTTAAATAGAGTGAAGATTTCGGTTCCAAGAAACAATAAAGGAAGAGTCCTACTTTAGGTAAACTCTTGAATCCTAACTTAAGTAAACTTCCTAAAACAAAACACTACCTAACATCATGGACAACATCTCCTATTATTTAGCTAGCATTATCTTTATTCGGCAACATGGCTAATAATAGTAAACAATAAAGCTGAAAATATAATTAAAGTCTATAATAGACTTTAATGTACAAAAAGACTAAAATGCCCCTATTAGCCACTTTGCTTGTCCAGGCCGAATTGAATATCTTGTAAACTTAAGAGTTGAACTTGAATATCATCTTCTAGATGTAATTTAGCTTCTTCTTTAGGCTTCAACTCTCAGATCAATGTAGAGATTACTTGATCTACTTTCCTTGCTCTTTGTCTAGTCATTGGACCTAGTATGTTTGATAAGGGATACTTGATATGAGGCAGCCCCGTAGATGGTCCCGCATCAGATGTTTACTGGGCTTTTAGCTCATCCTTCTTTGTTAACTGTTTTTGCAAATGAGTATGTTGATATTGCAATAGATGAGAACTATGAAGATGAGTACTTTGAGTATGATGTATGATTTAGTTGACCTTTGTAATAGCAACTAGCGAACATTTTACTGTTTAGTATTTCCTTCGAACTTAGTATTTCCTTTAATGATGTAATCAAACTTATGGATTATGTATTCCCTTTTTAAGTTATAAAACTGTTGAAGTTCATTTTAGTCATTTAGGGTTCGGTGTTTCATTGACTTGAAACACTGTCATGTCATCACTTGGAGACGGAGTGTGACAAAAGTGGTATCAGAGCAGGTCGAACCATAAGCTTAAACTTGGTTAGACTAAGTATGGAATGAACATAAGACTCGAATTGAAATAAGTGTTTATTTATTTCTTTATATGTTATTGCTCACATGCATTTATGTGTTTATACTTGCATATCAGCATGAACTGTAACTATTGTGATCTACCATGTTACCTTGCATGTTTAATTTGTTTCTTGTTATACTTGTTTAATTACTTGCTTTCGCATATGAATTGTCCCGGGTATATATGGATCATAATCAGCGGCAAACACACGAAGGGCCAACCGTAGGCCTAACGTGAGTACTTCAAGCGAACAACAACAACCTCAGTTTCCACCACCTCCACCGGGTCATAATGACATGGCTAATTTTGTGACACCTCTACCGCCACCACCGTTCAATGCTCCTCCTCCACCACCACCGATTAACACAGGTGTTGGTACTGAAATGGCTACAACTCTGACTATGTTGGCACAGATATTGCAAGCACAACATCAGCAAAACCACAGAACTATCAGACTTAACAGAACTTTCAGAATCAACAACAACAAAATTAGAAGCTGAATCAGAATTAGGGTTATCAGGGTGTACAAAAGAATGACAATGACTCAGGGCTTACTTTGAAAGGATGAAGCGTATGAGGGTGGCTTCTTTTGATGATAACGTGGGACCAGATCAGGCTGATGTGTGGTTGGGTGATATTGAACAACATCTCAACATCTTAAGGGTGCCAGATAATGTCAAAACAGGTGTGGTAATTGGGTTTCAAACAGCAGAAGCGTCGTAATCGTGGAAAGGCGTCCGGCCTATATATGGACAGGAAGGACAGCCTATTACTTGGGTGAGATTCAAGAAGGCTTTTCTAGACCAATACTTCCCCGACACCTTCAGACTTGAACGCCAAAACCAGTTCTTCAAGCTCAAACAAACCGAAGGCATGAGAGTTTCTGAGTATGCTAGCAAGTTCACAGCCTTGGGGAATTATGCAATGAAAACCATCCAAGATCCGGTTACATGAACTCAGAGGTTTGTGAAGGGTCTTTTGGCTTGTATTAGGGGCAGACTCTCTGGTGTGCGTCATACATCATACATGGATGTCTATCAGAGGAGCTTGGACATTTGGCAGAATTTGTGAGGGCTGATGTAGACAGAGTTGGCGAGATGTCATATTCCACTATGACTCAAGGACAATCTTCACGTCCTAACACCACTACACCTGTAGTCAGACTAACTTTGCTAGTCCACATGTGAGGACTGGGGCAAACGCAGTAAGGATTGGAGGACCAATAGTGGCACCAAGCCCATATCAACCAACTACAACTACATTTGCTCCTCTTTGTGCTACATGTGGTAGAAGACATCCGGGTGAGTGCCGTTGGAAGACCGGGAGCTATTTCCGTGGTGGTAAAATGGGGCATCAGATTGGACAGTGTACTGAGTCAGAGAAAGGGTATGGGCAAGCAGCTGCAGCTGTAGCAGACTCGAAAGTTGGTAACACCAAGCCGGGACCCAATGCCAGAGTATTCGCTTTGACTCAACAAGAGGCGGGATCAGCTTCAGATGTGGTAACAAGTAATTCATTACCTGCTTATGTGTTATTTGACTGTGGAGCTACCTACTCATTTGTGTCACGTAGATTTCCTAAGGTCCTTTAAACTTCCCCTGCTTGTATTATGGATGCATATATAGTTAAGGTTCCTAGTGGGAAGGGTTTTTAGTCTAATTTGGCACATAAGGGATGCCGGGTAGAAGTAGACTCTAAAGTGTTAGAAGCAAATCTCATACATCTTAGTATGGTAGATTTTGATGTAATTTTGGGAATGGATTGGTTGTACACACATTACGCACTTGTCGATGGTTGTGAGAATAAGATACAGTTCACTTGTGAAGACCGGGAAGTGTTAAAGTTTGTGGGGTCTGCACGGAAGAAAAAAAAAAGGGTAGTTTGCCTATTATTTCACCCATCAGGGCTCAGAAGTGTTTGAAGAGGAGAAGAGGGGTTGTGAATGGTACTTGGCCTATGCTATGTTGAAAGACGACAAGGAAGTCCGACTTGAGGACGTTCCTATTGTTAGATAGTTTAAAGATGTGTTTCCCAACGAGATGCCGAGTATTCTACCTGCCCGGGAAATCGATTTTGAGATTCTATTACAACCTGGTGCGAAGCCTATCTCTAAGGCCCCGTATAGTATGGGCCCGGCGAAGTTGAAGAGCCAACTCCAAGAGCTTCTTGATAGGAAGTTCATTAGACCGAGCGTGTCACCTTGGGGCGCTCCAGTCTTGTTTGTGAAGAAGAAATATAGTAGTATGCGTATGTGTATTAACTACAGAGAGCTGAACAAGATTACCATTAAGAATAGATACTTGTTGCCCCGCATTGACGATTTGTTTGACCAGTTAAAAGGGGAAACGGTTTTCTCGAAGATAGACTTGAGATTGGGTTACCACCAATTGAGAATAAAACCCGATGATATCCCGAAAAGTGCTTTCAGAACTCGGTACATGCACTATCAATTCCTTGTAATGCCATTTGGAATGACTAACGCATCGGCGACATTCATGGATATGATGAACCGAGTGTTTCGGGATTATCTTGACAAGTTCATAGTGGTCTTCATCGACGATATTCTCATCTACTCATCATCGGATGAAGCTCACGAGGTACACTTAAGGTTGGCGTTGGAAATTTTGAGGAAGGAGAAGTTGTATGCCAAGTTCACCAAGTGTTAGTTTTGGTTGAAGAGTGTGTCATTTCTGGGGCATGTTGTTTTAGCAAAAGGGGTGTCAGTTGACCCAAGCAAGATCGAGGCTTTTGTTGAGTTGCCTACACCGAAGACCGTGGCAGATATTCGCAGTTTTCTGGGGTTAGCCGGGTACTACAGAAAGTTCGTGGAAGATTTTTCGAGAATAGCTGCACCATTGACTCGTTTAACTCAAAACGGGTTAAGTTTGAGTGGAGTACGGAATGTGAGAATAGTTTTCAGAAGTTGAAAGAAAAGTTAACCACCGCATCGATATTGGCACTACCAACAGATTCTGGGGGTTTCACCATTTACAGTGAAGCATGCAGCATCGGTTTGGGCAGTGTTTTGATGCATAATTGAAAGCTCATCGCCTACACGTCTAAGTAACAGAAATCGTATGAGAAGAACTATTCCACACATGATTTAGAGTTGGCGGCGGTTGTTTTTGCATTGAAAATTTAGAGACACTACCTATATGGTGAACTGTGTGAAGTCTTCACCAATCACCAAAACCTTAAGTACCTCTTCACTAAAAAAGAGTTAAACATGAGGCAAAGGCGATGATTAGAGTTATTGAAAGACTACGACCTCACTATTAGCTACCACCCCGGGAAATCTAACAAGGTAGCTGATGTCTTGAGTAGAAAGAGTTCAGGTCAACTAGCGACGTGAATCACCGATCAGGGGGAGTTAATAGCCGAGTTTGATAAATTAGAAATTGAGGTCGTGAAGTCTACAAGTAATGTGTTGGCAGCTTTGGTGGCGGAACCTACACCTTTGGGGACAGATTAAAGAAGCTCAGTTAAAGGATTCAAATTTGGGAAAGGAAAGAGATTTGACACAGACGGGGGGTCGAAACAGATTTTCAGATTCATGAAGACGGCAATATCCGGTTTCGGGGTAGATTATTTGTACCGGCGGATTCGGGGTTGAGATTAGAAGTTTTGAAGGAAACTTCCTAATTCGAAGTTGGCCGTACATCAATGGGCTGAAAAGTCACTTTTGGTGGAGAGGTATGAATGAGACATAACCGAGTTTGTGGCTAGATGTCTTGTGTGTCAACAAGTAAAGGCAGAACATCAACGACCTGTCGGCTTGTTGAAACCTCTTGAGATTCCCGTTTGGAAATGGGAACATATTACTATGGATTTCGTGACGGGATTGCCTAAGGACAAGACTGGGAATGACATCATTTGGGTAATAGTGGATCGTCTCACCAAATCCGCTCACTTCTTACCTATCAATGCTGCTATGGACACATTTGTACAAATGAAACTTGATGAGATAGTGAGACTTCACGGGGTTCCAGTAGGTATTGTGTCGGACCGAGACACTCGTTTTGTTTCGCGATTTTGGAAAAGTTTTAGTGAAGCGATTGGGACTAAATTGTCATTAAGTACTACCTATCACCCCTAAACCGATGAGTAGTGTTAAAGGACAATTCGGACCTTAGAGGACATGCTTCAGGAGTGTGTTTTGGACTTCAAATGCAGCTGAACAAATCATCTTACCTTTGTGGAATTCGCCTACAACAACAGCTATCAAGCGAGTATAAATATGGCAACGTATGAAGCCTTGTATGGTTGCAAATGTCGGTCACCGGTTTGTTGGGACGATATTGGGGAGACAACAATAACTTAGCCGGAATTGGTACAAATCACAATAGAAATGATTCCGTTAATCTGGGAAAGAATCAAGGCCACACAAGATAGACAGAAAAGTTTAGCAGACAGTAAACGAAGACCGTTAGAATTTCATATTGGCGACAAAGTGTATCCACGGGTTTCACCAACTCTGGGTGTTATGAGATTCGGGAAAAGTGGGAAGTCGAGTCCTAGGTACATTGGCCCTTATGAGATTTTGGAAATGGTCGATGAGTTGGCTTATCGTTTGGCGCTGCCACCAATGTTGTCACGGGTACACAATGTACTCCACGTGTCGCAGCTGAGGCAGTATGTGCTGGATCCTAGCCATGTACTTGAAGTTGAACTGTTGGAATTGCAAGAAGACCTGACATATGTTGAGGTACCGATAAGAATTGTGGATCGAAAGGACCAAGTCTTGAGGCGTCGCACCATTCCCTATGTGAAGATACATTGGTCACAACATACCGGTCGTGAAGCTATTTGGGAACTAGAGGAATAAGCCTGGCAGAAGTACCCACACTTGTTTGAAAACCAAGGTCAGTGAATTGTCGGGGACGAAACTTGTGTGGTGTGTGTGTGGGGGGGAAGAATGTGATACCCGGGACTTTAAAAAAAAATTGCATGTCTTGCTTTAATTTTGCATGTATATCTTTATTAATTGTTATTGTGTGTTATGTAAAGCAACTATGTGCTTAGTGTTACCTCACAATATGTTATATGTGTTATATTTTGGTACGTTCGTGTGAGGGGCGTTTTGGTCGTGCTTTTAAGTTGAGGGACTTAAGTGTAGGCTTTGGGAAACTTTAGGGGTTGTTTTGTATGGAAGTTGAGGGATCTCTAGGATGGAAGTTTTGGCTAGGGTTTTTGAAAAGAATGAAGAAAAGTAACAGTTAGTAAGAAATAGAGAAGAAGAAAGAGTGATATGAGGATTTATGATAAATTACCATATATAGAGAGAGGTCTGAATTGAGTGATTCTAAGTTGGTTTCGAAGCTAACTATCTACGCTGCATGGAAGACTTGAGAGATTTTGATTTGGAGTTCTGTAGAGAGAGGAATTTTGGTTTGAGCAGGCTGGTTCTGCATCGTTGAAGATTTTCAGATTTTTGGGTATTTCGTATAAGTTGAACAAGTAAGGATCATTCACCATTGATTTTCAGTCTCTAAAACTTCATGAATTGCCATTTTTACAGAATTGATTGAATTGTTTGACTTTGGTTTTCATTCATGTTTTCAATGCACTCAAAATTGATGAAGTGTTGATTTAAATTGCTTCGTCGTGATGGTGATTGCTTTCGATGTATTGATGCGTTTGTAATTGCTACTTGTTATCGGTTTGTTGGAGTCCTTATGTGTTTTATTCCCAATTAGAGCTCTGGTCTGTTGATAATCCTTGTCTAGGACATTGTCGAACATAATCAGTTAAAGTGCCCGGGTGCACTATCAGTCAGTTCGTAATCAGGCTCTATTCCTAACGAGAATAATAAGTAGGACCATTAACAGACATTGTGGATCCATGTTAAGATCATTCAAGCCTTCTTAACGGGTAATAGTAGTTAAGGGCTGTTAATAAAGACTTAGAATTATTGCCAGACTTTGAGCTCAATTGTGTGAAAGTCATGTGTTTTGATTGCTTAGAATATATCCATTAGTTTGGCACGATGATTCTGTTTGAAGTGCATGGGTAGTCACAGTGCTCGTAGCACGAATTTTCGTTCTGTTTGTGTCAGATTTGTTGGATATAGTTTGAGTATGATAGTTGTTTTGAATTTAGTTCGTTTTGATATATGTTTAGAGTAAAAAAATATGCATTTTCAGGGTTGGGAAAAGGTTGTGCAGAAAACTGGATTTCATGTGCAAAATTGTACATGAAAAACTACATTCTTAAATGTGCTTCGTCCGCGCAACTACTGGGAGCAACTTGACTAAAATCAAGATTATTTACGATCGTAACAATTAAAAAATTCGACCCGACATCCTTTAATCCGAGATGGTTAGTACACGATTTTTTTTTAAGAATTTGACTAAAATGGATATTATTCATCGGTCACAACTGTTGAAAAATTTGAACCCTACGATTCCAAATCCGTGATGGTTAGTATTTTCAAAAAATGACTAAAATATAGATTATTCACCGGTTCGAACAATTGAAAAATCATAGCCCGACGACCCCTAAATCCGTGATGGTTAGAACACAATTTTGTCCGAACTCGATTAAAATCGAGATTATTCACTTGTCGAAACAATTGAAATATCCGAGCTCGATTGCTCCAAATCTATGATGGTTAATACACAATATTGTTCGAACCTGACTAAAATCGATATTATTCACTGATCTTAACAATTGAAAATATGAACTCGACGACCCTAAATCTGTGATGGTAGTACACAATATTGTTCAAATTTGACTAAAATCGGGATTATTCATCGGTAATAACAGTTGAAAAATACGAGTCTGACGTTTATAAATCTGTGATGGAACATACACGATTTGTTTTATGAATTTGACTAAAATTGAGATTATTCACCTGTCGCATCAGTTGAAAATTCGAGACCGTCGGCTCCAAATTTGTGATGGTTAGTACATGATATTGTTCGAACCTGACAATAATCTATATATTATTCACATGTCCAATAATTGAAAAATCTGATCCCGACGTTCCAAAATCCATAATGGTTAGTATGCAAGTTTTTTTTTAAAAAAATTTAACTAATATCGAGATTAGAATTCTATTTATCTAACTAATAATAATTTCTTTATTAGTATAGAATTCATGCATTATGATTTGATTAGGATTCTGTGTCTAACTAATAATCATTGTTGTTAAAATCGCGAGTCAACACGTAGAATCGTACAATTCTACGATTCTACGGAGGTAAAACATGTTGAATCGGTGATAGAATCGCAATCTGGTAGAAACGGAGTAGAATCGTAGAATCGTATCGTAGAATCGTACGTTTCTACCGATTCTACAAATTTCTTCTATCTCTTTTTGTTTTTCAGTTACTCGATGCAATGGATTGGCCACTGTTGGCTGGAGGCTTGCCTGATGAGCCACCTTTTCTTTCATATCATCCTCTGCATTGGAGGAATCGGCACCTCCAGTTTTGCCTTCCTCGGATATTCTGAAATTCCGCCTCTGAGCAGCCTGGGCAGCAGCAGCAGTTGCAGCCATTATCTGAATATTATGCCTTGTAGCTTCTGGAAGGCTTTGAAGAAGAGCATGGTTTCGTGCCATGGAAGAAAAGTCAATGCCAGGACCGGTGCCAATACGTAAAGAGATGATGGTTACAAATAGGAGATTTCTCTTTTTATATTTTGAAAGACTTGTAAGTTTTTTATTGTGAACTTTGTTGCGTTATTGTCTTATGAAAACACTTGTGAAACTATGTTTTATGAATTTTCGCATATTGTTAGACTATATGGTATGATTTATATGTGAATTATCGTTATTTATATATAAAATATATATTTTAATTTTTCGGTACGATTTTACGATTTTTTTACGATTCACGAGTTTACGATTTTTCACCCCTCCACCGAGTCTACGTAGAATCGCGAGTTTAACAACCTTGCTAATAATAATTTCTTTATTAATATATGATTCTTGTATTATATATATAATCATTGTAATTGTATCAACATCAATAGAATATCAATTCTTTCACCATCTCTCTTCGTTGTTAATGGATCCTAGATCTTGTAGACTCCTTAAAATCTCAATTTTTTTTCTGGCTCAAGGGTGTTGGATTATTTGGTTTTAATACAGATTTGAATAACGATTAAAGTGTCGTAAGGACGGTTTTGAGCTAATTTTATTACATATTACACTGCTCGGTTTTAAATGTTATTGAGATTTCTATGAAGTGGGTTGTGCAACATTCGCGATATAACATGTGAGAAAACCAATTTTCGGTGTGAATGATAAATTGGTACAAAGTGAGTTGTTTTAAAGGTGGTAAATAAATAATATATCCACATCCCACATGAGTTGCCTATGAAAGTGAAAATCACTTTATATGTAAAAGTGGTTTACATGAGTTTAAATATCTTGCGAAGATTTTGCCCCATATTAGAACCTTGTGCATGCCCGCGCAGGGGTGCGAATTCAAGGCTCATCGAAACCAAAATAACTTGAACTTGTGTGCAGGTGCGACTGCATACCCGAATGCTAGACCAAAACTCGTGGGCCTGATCACCCACTGTTACACTCCTGCAATTCATTTCGAATTGATGATGTTGACTATAACAATCAACATTATGGCATAGTTATGTGAGACCTATTACAGTTCTGCTGATAAAGTATTCGAATGACTATTTCTTTCTACTTCGAAAAACAGTGTGTTTGGGCGTTGTGCTTTGGGAGTTCAGTGCTCTAGAGGCCTGAAGATATATAAAAAGGTGAGCATATTAAAATTTTAAAGGGAAGCGGTATACTGTTGTCTTGTGCAAGATTATATCTGAAACTGGTCTGAAATTTTATATCTAACAGTTGTTATTTTGTTATCTAACCGTGGTTATTTTGTTATCTAATGATAGTTATTTAGTTATTTAACAGTTGTTATGTTAATTTTGAAACGAACAGTTATTATATGTATCTCTAACACCTGTTATTCTGGAAATTATTTTAATTAACACTTGTTAAGATTGTAGCTAACAGTTGTTACGTATTATATTAACAGGGTGTTATTTTTCCAGAAAATCAGAAAAAGTCACCAACAAAGGGCTCATAGGAGGCTACAATGCTGGATCATCAAATTAACAGTTAAACAAGCTGACAAATTGCCGGTGCTAAGAGGCAGAGAGATGCTTTCTCAGTTGTCGGAATTCCCACACAATGCTTGTTATATTATTCTTATTTTATCATATACATACATAAAATAAATCCATTGGAATGAGTAAGTCATGCCTTGTCGAAGGCATAACTATTCCCTATTTATATTATGGATTTTTTAATGCGTCACAAAACACATGTTAATATGAATTAAATTCTTCTAAGGTTCTCTATTTCTGGTTGAATTATTAATTTTTTATATAAATAAATTATCAAATATAATCTATTTTATTTGAATTAATGCGTTTTTTTCGAAACACACATCAGAAATACACCTTATACTAAAATGTAATGTTGTCTAAGGAACATTGTAATGCATTTTGATGGGACCACTTGCATTTGTACACACTATGGTAATATTAAGAGGAGAAGTTTATTTTGTTCGCAAGGGCAGCCCACTTGGTTTCGGGGTGGTAGATTGTGTACAAGGATGCAAGATGGAATTTTGTCAACCGCAGTATAAAAGTTTCAACCCTCGAATATGGGGAGTGGCTTCTTATGCTGAGTTAAGACAAGTCCTCACACTTGATCGGGCCAATAGGTCACCTTAATTTACATCCTCCAAAATTCTGTGGGGGCCCTATGGGCATAGATAACACCTTTTGTGCACAAGAGGAGAAGTTTTCATTATTGAGTTGAGGCCTTATATGGTTTGTCTCATCAGGTCTGTAGATGCCAATGAGGCAGGATGTTGTTTTTTCTTTCCTTTCAATTTTTATTTCCTTTGGAACTATAAAATTTTATTCAATGTTTTGAAACTCGATTCGGACATTATACCAGAAAAGTTAATGGGAAAGAATTAATGATCGGATTAGTGGACGGGCAGTTATCAACTCGTGATGTCATAAATATTTAAAAATAGTATATAATTTTTTAATAATTTAATACCATATAATATATTAACAAACTTCATTTAAAAATAATAATTAATAACAAATATGTTATAATATTAAGAGGAAAAATGAGAGGAGAGGTTTAGAGAAATCAAAGATAGGTAGGGAAGTATCGTAGATTGGGAAAAATCTGGGGTGGAACGGTCCCAATGGGACCGGCCCCACTCCTCTCTCACATAAAAGATGGAGGACCCACCTGAATGACTTGCTGAATGACCTGCGGGACCTACCCTGTAAGTGGGTCCTGTTTAATTTTATGTGAGAGGGGAATGGGGCCGGTCCCATTAGGTCCGCCCCATGCCAGACTTACCCCGTAGATTGATTGTGAACCAAAATGAGATATTAACTTTTTTTACCCATGCATTATTTAAGAATTTCTAATGTTACCCAAAATCTATTTTGTGATCGGAATTTTACCACAGACTATTTATGTGTGCCAAATCTGCCCAAAATTGACACTTTCCGTCAATTTAAATGGAACTTTGGCACGTGCACCCCACATGTACGGGGTAATAAGGGGCAAAATGGACAAATACCAATACACATCGAGAAATTAGCCTTTTTTGTCCATGAACTATTTACGAACTTCCATTTTTGCCCAATTTGTTTATCTAATCATGCCCACGCACTATTTACGCATGCCAAATCTTTCCAAAATTAGCGCTTTCCGAAAATTTAAGCGGCTCTTTGAAGTATAGTAGGTTTTTGTTCGTTTCCATCATTTTTTCCAACTACACACCAACTCTCACATGAAGCCAACTTCTACTTGGTTCAGAAGGTTATGATCCTTAATTAATTCCTAGAAAATTTTGCACACATATAAGCAAATAATTCATCACTTAAAATACAATGAACCATCAATAGTAACTATGAATTCATCAAAATACCTAACATGCAATCAAGCACAAAGAGAAAGTTTAAAACAAAAATGGAGGGTAAAGACGAACATAAAGCGCCGCTTAAATTACCGAAAATCGCAGATTTGGCACACGTAAATAGTATTGGGAATTATCAGATAAAAACAATTTAGGCAAAATTGGAAGTTCGTAAATAGTGCATGGGCAAAAAAGGATAATTTCTCGAAGTGTATCAGTATATGACTATTTTGCCCCTTATACACCGTACATGTGAGGTGCACGTGCCAAAGTTCCGCTTAAATTGACGAAAATCATCGCTTTTGGGTAGATTTGGCACAAATAAATAATACGTGGGCAAATTCTGATCACAAAATAGATTTTGGGCAACATTAGAAATTCGTAAATAGTGCATGGGTAAAAAAGGCTAATATCTCAACCAAAATTCTATATTTATAGAGGTTAGACCCTGCGGCCCCATGAGCCTCTAGGGCTTCTAGAGTTTCTAGAAGGGAAATATCTGATATGGACCAGGTCCATGTGGACCAGATTTGGCCACATCCCTGCAGAATGAGGAGAGAGAAGGAAATGCAGTGATGTGGCCAAATCTGGACCGTATGGTCCAATGGACCTGGTCCATGACAGAATAGACCTTCTAGAAGAGTCATTCACTAATTAGATCAATTCATGTTCAGTTGTTCACCATTTATCGAAATAGCTTATAAGTTACAAATAAGCTTGACCAAATTAAATAAGAAGTTCAAGCACCAAAATTAACGTCTTGCAATATAATTTTAACCAAATTATTTATTTAGCCTAAACCACAACATATAAACTACTCAATTGTATTACAATTTCCTAAAATTAATTTTTTCTTTACTAATTTTGAGAATCAGCTAGTTCTCTAAAACCCGGACTAGATCACCGGTCCGAACAGACGGGTCAATTGGGCTTCACAAAGGAAAACGTTTTTATACCTACTGAGTTTGAGGTCTAATTCAAACAATTTTAGGAATCAGGTCACCAAGTTATTGATTCGGTCTGGATTTCAAAATCATAATTTTATACCACTGGCCCAAAGTAAGTTGTTTTTTTTATGATTGTAAGATAATATTTATTTATTTTTATAATATTACTTTTATATATTAATTTAACAAACAGAATATTCATTACATTTAAAGTTTCGAGATGATTTTTTTGTCAATTGATTAAAAAATAACATAACAAACAATTTTCTTAATCATGTATGCAATTAGATTTAGAACAACTAATATGGAATCGAGAGAGTATTAATAATTAAGTTGCTTTCATCTCGAACCATATACCCTGTATTCGACACTTTATTACTTCCCCGATAAAGAAATATTTAATAGAAAAAGTGCAAGGGAAGCTCTCTGGGTGGTTGGTTATGTGAACTAAGGCAAGAAAGAAATGATGAATGAAAGAAAGTTGACTAAAGATGTGAATGCAATTGATATTGAGGAAGCACGATCAGTCCACAAACCAAGTCTAGACATTGGGTCTTTATTATGAGGATTTTAAAAATACTACTTGAAAGAAGAATGTATCAAATTAATCATCAGTCCGGATTCTATGCGAAACAACTATTTTTTAAGTACATACGGAACGCTTTAAAACAGGATATTTTAAGGCTCATGGTAGGTGCCTGAGGCTCAAAACAGGTATTCCGTACGGTTAAAAACAAAACATGTGTTCTTTTTAAATCAATCTTAACCGTTAAAAAATTTAATTCAACGGAATTACCTCGTTCCGTACTGGAACTAGCGTCCAAATCAATGCATCATTTAAATTAATATTTTATCCCAAGAAGTCAGAAGAAGAAGGTTATAGATAGAATAATAATTAAACACCCCACAATAGCAAATAAGCAAGACAAAAAATAAAAAAAGATGAGAAAATGGTGGTTTCATAGTATTTATTTCACCATAAAGAAACGCCCTCGTATGCATCCTCAACTCACAGCCTGGTCTTTGTTTTTTAAGGTAAACTCCCAGGAAAAAGTCAGTTAGTTGTCCTCTTCTCCAATTACAACTAATCCTCTCAAGTATCTACCCTAAGACAGCGCCACAATGTGGAAAAATGTTTTCTATATTTCTCGGTATAAGTGGACCCCACAAATTCATTTTATCAGACAATTCGCTGACTAAAAGTAACTCGTTATTGAATATTTATATCTAGCCGTGGATCCTTAAGAAAGTATGGGAAAATTGACTGGTATATATAAGTATGAATTTAAATGCTTACGGTCACTGTAGTGAGAACGGTTTGTCAAGTAATTGATTATTGGTGTTGTGCATACTCATGAGTCGCGTTTCAAGTGGGACCTGGTACTAGATAATGACGAGAACACGAGCTTTAGACTTTGAACAAGTCTGAATATTCATACACATGATCCATACTGAAGAAACTAATTTCCTCGAGTATTTATTGGTAGTTACAGAATTTCCATTTCCCATTGTGTCTATAAATATATATAAGCATAAAGAATCAAATCGAATTAAGAAGAGAATAGTTTGAAGATGGCAGCAGGGGGAGGAGCCACCTTAGAGTATACCCCAACATGGGTGGTAGCACTTGTTTGCACTGTTATAGTTGCCATCTCTCTTCTTGTTGAAAGGCTTCTTCACTATGCTGGCAAGGTTTTATTTATCCATCACTTTTTGTTGATACATAGTTCAAAGTCGCGGTATTGGTCATATAGACTCTAATTATGGATGTCTTTGTTATTGCAGTATTTGCTGAAGAAAGACCAGAAACCACTCTATCAAGCACTTCTCAAAATCAAAGAAGGTACATACATTACTAATTAAGTTTTATATAGCCGACCCCACAGAATTCTTTCGTTGATTCATGTAGCCGACTCTAACTACATGTTGTGTTGTTGCAGAGTTGATGTTGTTGGGATTCATATCTCTGCTCCTAACCGTCTTACAAGGCTCTATTACCAAAATATGTATTCCCAAACACTTGGTCAATCATTGGCTTCCTTGCAAGAAAGAAGAATATGTCAAAGCCAAATCCGGGGCCCACTTTCAGACAACCTTGTTTTCTTCCATCCTTCCCGGAGGAGGGCGTCGTCTACTGGCCGAGGCATCAGCTGCACCAGGCTACTGTGAGAAGAAGGTAGAGTTACTCCCTTCTACTCTATCTTATTAAATTTGGTTTTTCTTTTCTTGAATTTTTTAGTATATATATATATAGTTATTCTAGTTTGTAGTTTAGGATCATAATCATTAAACTGTGACAAAAAGTTTTAATCTTACAAAGTTTTACTAGAAATATAGAGAAAGGAGAAGTAGATAAATGGTGATCATATTCGATACTAAGTCTAGTTTGATAAAATTTTATTTATTTTCCTAGTCTTAGAAGGTTATTTGTGCATAAATGGATCAGGGAAAGGCGCCGTTGTTATCCATAACAGCTCTGCATCATCTTCACATATTCATATTTGTTCTAGCCGTTTCCCACGTCCTTTTCTGCGCCCTCACTATTCTCTTTGGGGGTCTCAAGGTACCATTCAACTCTCTGCTCTTTTTTCTTTTAATTATTTACAGCCAATTTCTCTTCTTTTTCTTTAATTATCTGTCTGGTGTATTGTATAGGTTCGTCGATGGAAAAGCTGGGAAGATGCTATTCAGAATGAGGAATATGATCCTGAAGAAGGTATTTTTCTTCTAGTATTTGATCTCCCAATGTCTATTCTTCTAGTATTCATTCTCACTGTCCATTTCCAGCTGTTAAAAACAAGGTGACTCATGTAAAAGACCATGCCTTCATCAAAGGCCGATTTCGGGGGATTGGCAAAAATATATCTTTGCTTGCTTGGCTGGTAAGTCGGGAGGCATTCTGCTTTCAGTAATACAAGGACGAGTGAACCTGCAGTGTAACCATGTTTATCTTTTGCTTTTTTGCAGGTCTCATTTTTCAAGCAATTTTATGGATCAGTAACCGAATCAGATTATACGACTCTACGCCTTGGCTTCATTAAGGTAGTATAACTCCATTATTCTTGTGTTGCCTTCATTAAGGAAGTTGTCTGATTTTTTCACTTTTGATGATAGACACATTGCCCAGGAAATCCCAAATTTAATTTCCACAAGTACATGACCCGCGCCTTCGAAGCTGACTTTAAGAAAGTTGTTGGAATAAGGTAACAACTTCCAACAAAATTCCCATCTTTTAGGAACTCCATAATATCCTCCTACTGATAAACTTGACTTGATTAATTTCGTCAGCTGGTATCTATGGATATTTGTGGTTGTGTTTCTGTTGCTGAATGTTTATGGTAAGATATAGTTCGCTTAAATCTTTTGAATCTCTCTACAAAATTAATGTTTCATTAAGAATACTCAAAACTTAAAAAATGTTGCAGGTTGGCATGCGTATTTCTGGATATCATTTGTTCCGATTGCTGTAAGTATTTAGTAATTTGATTGTTTTGGCTGAGAATGCATGTCGGATTGATGAGACTTTTTTTGGATGATGCAGCTATTGCTTGCTGTTGGGACTAAACTGGAACATGTGATCACTCAATTGGCAACTGAGGTTGCTGAGAAACATATTGCAGTTCAAGGAGACTTAGTCGTGAGACCTTCCGATGACCACTTCTGGTTTGGTCGCCCTAAGCTCGTACTTTTTTTGATTCACGTGCTCCTCTTCCAGAATGCCTTCGAGATTGCAGTTTTCTTCTGGACTTGGGTAAGAAGGAAGAAACACCAATTATCGTTACCATATGCAGTTTTCTTCGGCAGCACCTAACTGTTTCTGTGTATTGATAATGAATGACAGGTCCAATACAAGTTTGATTCGTGCATAATGGGGCAGATTGGGTATGTGATCCCAAGGCTAGTGATAGGGGCGATTGTGCAGTTCATATGCAGTTACAGTACCCTTCCACTCTATGCAATTGTAACACAGATGGGAAGTTCAATAAAGATAGTTGCATTTGACGAACCTATACAAGAGGGCCTTGTTGGCTGGGCTCAGAAAGCAAGGAAGAACACGAAAGCCAGTAACAGGGGGCTCTAGCCAAGTAGGGCCGAGAGAGAGTCCCTCCCCTACTCATATTATGGCTGCACGATTCTCAGCAGCAGAAGCGGGAAAAGCTGCAGAAATCGGGCTGGCAACTACCTCGGAGATACCCAAGTGAGCCAATGGCTGATTCCAGCACAAGGTATCTATAAATAAGCAAAGGTTCTTGAAGATCTCTTGTATATTATTTGCACTTGGAACAGAATTGTACCATTTTTTTTTATAGAGTAGAATTCAAAGTTTTTTGCACTTCAGATGTCAGACAAACAATCACAGCTCTCATGTGAATAAAAAACCGTAATATCAAGAAAGATTTTGTGTTTAAAGTACTGATCGCAACAAAACTTGGATAATATTATTACAACAAAAATATGCTCCCCCAATTTGTACAATTCTACCAGCTGCCAAATTGCTTTTGAATTTTTGAGTTTTGAGACCTACCTCCCTTGTCTTTGTAAGTGTTTCTTTTAGTAGAAGCACTTCGCCCATGAGCTGCTTTAATAGCTTGCTTTCTCTGCCTATTCAGCCGCTTTGTAAGTTCCTGCTCATTTTGCGTGCCTTCCTCCGCAGTGGGTCCACATTCATCCTGCCCGTCATCCTCAGAATGTCCTTTGCTCTCAGTTTGAGCAACTTCTTCATCTTCAATCCGGTTATCTTCCTCCTGAATGACCTTAATGGTTAGCAAAAAAAAATTGAAGCCAGACTTTGACAGGTAAAAACCGGTTTAAACGAGTCATTATAGCTCAGCCTAAAAGGTGCTCAATATGAATGACCCTAAAGGCGTCGATGAATATCTTTCACATGATTCCAACAAATCAAGTGTAGGACAAAGCGGCAAATCATATATAGTAAAATAAGACAAATTCTTGACTCAAATATATTCTATATGTAGCAGATCCGCTCTAAGAATTTATATAATCATAAAATATGCAAGGACAGGAAGAAAATGCATTTAAATTTCTTAGCCAGCTAAAAAAATATGCGTACGAACCATTAAATTCAAGGTGATGCAATCAAGATATATTCCTCCATATGTTCATTGTAAGTTTGGAGCTCAAGGAGGGAAATAGATCAAGGTTCTTATTTACTAGAATATTTTTTAACTGGGAAAGCACTAAATTGGATGCTTTGAGCCATAAACGAACTCATTAGCATGTTCGATAAGTTTGATAAGAAAATTACCTTATCCACAATGGACAAGGAACCAAAATCTTCAATGTTTGCTTCATCTTTCACATCAGAGACTTCTTTAGCTTGAGTTTCTTCATCATCTGAACTTGCATCATTCTCACTACCGCCTTCTATGAACTGCATAAACAAAGCATTCATCTTCCGATTACATAATAAGCAAATAATTACTGGTAAAATAGTATTTAATGATAAAAAGGTAAACTGGAATTTGTCGAACAAGGTACGTAAAAATGCATTAATATTAAAAGAACATAGAAAAAGAAGACAAAATACTGAAGATTTAACTTTAGAAGTTAACTTTATATATAATCTCGGATTCCTATGTTCATGCAATACATGAAGCAGTCTTAAAGCAAAATAAATTACTTAATTTGTCAAACAGAACTTCCAAACTTTATTGTAGCATCAATCTTCATGCATTACAGATTCAAAGCGACTATAAAATCTCAAAGAATCGCAGCTCTTTTTCTTCTTTCTTTTTGTGCGCGTGTGGTGGTGGTGGTGGGGAGGGTGAGGGTGAGGGGGGGGGGATCTGTATGACCTCAGGTAGATGTAAGCTCGTATAGCAAAAGATCATAATCTTTGATACAATGAAATAGTTCTCATTAGATTATTCTAAAACAAAAGCATAATTTAGCTGCATACAAAATTTAATTAGTTTGGACAAAAAGTAATAAATTATATAACCTAAAATCTCTGATCTAATGAAATGGGTTTCATGAGATTATTCTAAAACAAAATAATAGCGTTTTAAAATAATTGCAAAAGCATAATTTATTATCATAAAAGGGGATAGAAAAGTATGAGATACAATTTCCTTGTATCTTATTGTTAGTTTGGTTCATCTTTACAAATTGACTTCCTATTCATGTCATTGAAGTTTATACTGAATTCTGTCTCAATATAGGTTCAAAACTCTTTGCCATATGACAAATGATAAGAGATACCAATTGTTTTTACCTGTTCTATAGTATCTTGATCCTTTCTAGTGAAACCACTAGCAGAAAGTTCCCTGTCAAGGAAACCAGTGTCTTTCTTGATATCTGAAAACTGAAGCCTGTAAGATTCAGCCGGGTCTACATCCAAACAATCTATTTCATCATCTACGCTCTCATGGTAAGACAGTTTGAACCTAACAAAATGGGCCGAACAAGAACAATAAGTAGGAGGTGATTAGAAAAATTATTCGTCTGCCCAATGAGGATTGGAAGAAAGAAAATGCATAGGATCACATTATAACAACTAAAAAAACATGTCATGTACTGCGATAGTATGAAGGCACAGTTAAGGTCAACTTTTCACAAATTCATTTTTTCCCTTCAACGAAAAAATGTGGGAATGCTGCTCTTGAACATTTTTAAACAACCAATTTTTCCCTTGCTTAAACATTTGCCATTTAAGATTCACAGTTAGAGGGTTGTTTACCCATATGATCTTCCTTGAAACGACCAACGTTGCTCTTAAAAATTTGTCGTTTAAGATTAAAGTTATAGGGTTATTTCTGTAATGCAAAATATTCATGTGTCTGTTTCTTTATTCATTTCCTACTAAAAAAACAGGCTCTTACTCCCCCTCCTTACCTTCTCCATCTTCAACACCACAACGACGTGATTCCTTGGCTTTGCAAATGAAGGAAACTTTGAAAAAGCAATGAAAGAAGAAAATAGAAAATTCTCAATTTACTAGTAATATTCACCCATTGTAGGCAAAAGTTGGTGTTTCAAAAATTCAAGGTCACGCAGACTTTTTGCCCAATTTTAAAATAATGAATAAAGATTATATATGCAGCTAGCAAGTCCTCTTACTTGCTATTAATCATTAATTAAAAGATTTAATAATAGATTAAATAGGTTAAATAGTCCATTTTTGGGAAAAGGTTAAATAGATCAAAAACCTTTTTTACAGAAATGGAAAGGGGAGGAGACATGCATAGATGCTAACCACATTCACCAGTATAATATCGACTAAGTTTGAAACATCTTATGCTTATCTCACTCAGCCTGTTTATATTGAAGCATCTTATGCTTATCCAACTAGCCGTTTTCTTCCCTACTAAAAGTCTCCTAAATTGACTGCAAAAATAAAGTAGAAAAAGGTGTAGAAACAAGAGGCATATCCAGAAAACTAAAACTGGTGCACGCTTCCCCTTTTCTTTCTTCTCTTTTAACATTTCAGATTAGCTACCACCTAATAACTGACATCATCCGATCGGTTTTATCTTGCACTAACCTCTTCTACAAAAGGCAACAAAATTCACATGCCATTACAACTAACATGCCAAAAATGCAATGTCCAGCTCAGCAATATCAAGTTCACTCAAGTTTCAAATTGAGACCTCAAGAAAGCACATCAAACAATGGCTATTGGCTACATGGGAAAAAACACTAACCTCTTCCTGAAGAACTTAAAGATGGATTCAACATCACGATCAAAGTACCTGGAGAAGAGATGGTAATGAGAAATGTAAGAGTAACCAAATAGCATTAAAGAGCTTACACAAGTGGGAAAATGATAAAGTAATACGGAGAGGAAAATGCAAAAGGTAGAGAGTATCAGGCGGTTAGAGCATACATTTGAGCATTACGATGAGACACGGACACCATTTGTGGGAAATCAATCATTGTCATCTTTTCTTCATCGTTGATCTAACACAATATAAAATTAAAAAGGGATCAGACAGAGGTCATAAAGAAAATTAAAGTAAAAAAGTAGATAGGAAGACTTAAAAACCACCATTTGGCAGCTGGATGTAGACGTTCCCATTTATGCAAAGACAAAAGTTTTGAAACTTGAAAGACAAAAAAATTGTACATTTATCTGGATGAGCTTTCCTGATATCTAAGACAAGAAGCATACCATAATGTTAAACTCATTAAAATCACAATGAATAAGTCCATGCTCTGCAAGACGAACAATCATGCCAATAATTGTTTCAAAAACCACATCCGGGTTCTGCAATTGTTTAACCTGCACACTGCGCACAGCCAAATTTACACAGAAGAACATTGAAAGCTGTTACTTCATAAGAAATATCAGTATTTACGGAAATAATAATACTAAAGCTGCTAAGCATATATTAAAGGAATTAATATCCTATAAGTCCCATGACTCTGAAGAATAAGATTTTAGAAGCAAAACTAATGGGGAAAAAACATAGGGGCTAAACGTCCACAAACAAAGGTTCTTAAGGAAATACACAGCCTACAGCAATGATTTAATGTTAAAAAGTAGAGGCCAGGTGATAAGTGCTGGAATTCAGAGCATAAAGGAACAGAGTTGCCTAGCTTAATCTCCAAGAAAGCAATAAATAAGCAAACTGAATAACATCTGCAGTCCCAAAAGGAGCAGTGGAGCACTAAGATTTTGTACACTAAGTTTCCAATCATCCCGCATAGTCTCAATCGTCCCATATAACAGACTATTACCTCTCTACTTGTATTGGCAACAAGAAAGTAACTCTAAAGCTAGGCTCAAATCTTAATATTTCTGTCCAACAAAATGAGAAGTTTCCTTTAGAAAATTCACCGTGCATGTCAATGCCTTGACCTTTCAAAAAATTTAATGACATAAGAATCCAACCAAGTTTTGACAATTTGAACAAGGACCCCTGATGTTTATGTGCACTAGAATCTTTACTTATAAACAATCGGTATATGTCACATATGTAGCTTTGCAACAAGCACAAGTATTAAATATAAATCTATTACAAAACAATAGGTGAAACTTTTAAAGCTCTACTCTCCTTGCCCGATCCACCCTCGCCCTCGTTTTCCATAAAAACTTAAACCTATTTTTTATTTTACTTCTATTGGTGGTGCATGCAAGAACGTGAGGCAGAAAAAGGACAGGGTATCTACTATAGAGGAAGATCAAGTACTCAACACATGCAAGCATGACTTGTTTGAAGTTTAGCAATAAAAAACTTACATATTTCTCAAGAACTATATACATCATATATCATGAAGGCAAGCATAAGAATCTATTCATGTTAGACCAAGCAAGAGAAAGAAATATGTAAATCATAGGTTTCTCTATAAAAGAAATGGTAAATGTAAAATGTCAGCTTTTTAGCACAAGATAATCCAGCAAGTGCATTTCAAAATGCCTTTCACCATCTATGTGCAGATGTTACCGATGGAGCAGAAGAGATTTACTGCAAACCACTAGGTTCTACATGCTCTTAACTTAATGATGGAATACATATTCGTTTAGATATGCTTAACTGGTTAAATACCACGCACTTACCCTTGGTTATTTCCCACCTAAGAATGTGCTCAAAATTTAAGCCCTAAAACAGGTTCCTCTAGATAACTATAGCTTTAGACAATGTCCAAGAAAGGTACAGCATATGATCTTTAACTATGAACAAATGCTTCAATATGGTTGAAAACGACTTCAGCCACATCTAAGTTGGTACACCGCCCCGTTTAATAGCCTCATACTGTATAATATCCTTTAACAGCCCTTGTAACAAAAAACAAAAACTTTTTTTTATATCTTCTCTCCCCTCTCCCTTTAAAGAACCTATTTCAACTTCTTGGATTTGGACTTCTCATTCAATGATATGAATTATCTAATGCATATATTAGTTTATGCTTTCAAATAGAAAATTTGAACATCTAGAGCGGAAGAACTCCTAGATCACTGCTTACAGTTGGTATCCTTCAACAAGTGACATAATGACACAATGCCGATTGCTATCTACTGCATGTGGAACAGGGAAGCCATGTTCTTCTAAAGCCTGTCCAATCAAAGACAATGTCAAAATCACCAAAATGATGGCAGAAGTAGCAAAGAAGCAAAGGCTGGATAGATAATCCAAAGGGCTTAAGAACCTTCATGAATGCAAATTCTTTAAGAGCAGCAAGGCGCGACAAGTATAACCAACTATAACTACTGCGGTGCCTCAAATAGTCACGCTTAGACTTGACTGCCCTGAAAGACGTTCTACCAAGCCTGTGCAGCTTCATTGCAAGAATTTTACCATCTTCCGTTGCAACCTCAAAGATATCTATTTTTATTTTAATTAAAAAGAAAAGAGAGGATTTTAATGTTGTGAATCAAACAAACTGAATGAAAATCCAAAAGAAAGAGAGTTAATATATCTCATAGATGAAGAAATTGCTAGACTATTACCAGATTCTTTCCCAGTACCAATTTGACGACCAACACCAGTAATAACTCCTCGATTAACCAATGTCTTTATCGCAAGAAAATCATAGCCAAGGTAAGTCAGTCGAAACCCATCATCTACAAAGCACATATCAACCATTAGAATTTGGGGGTTTTTCCTCTATTTAGGCTTCCCCCCAACCCAACCCCTGAAATATTAATGGCATTCCCGAGGTGCTGACATCCAAACGAACAAAATGGTAAAACCAATGAAAGAAAGAACTCACATTTCGAAGAGTCATGGTGCACAAGCTTGTGCCTGAGCAAATTCTTCAAGACCTTATAAGTCCCTCCATGCCTGCAATAGATAAACAAATATATTACCAGAAACTGAAAGAGACTACCAAGTAAACAAAAATATATGAATTAACTAGTCGAATAACTCAAGTCCATATTCAGAACATAAATGAATCACACAAGTCCAGCCCAAGCTTCACTAAACACTCACGTGCTCATTCAAAGCATAAACAAGATCTCGTGCTCTCCCATGTTTTGGCTCAAGCTCAAAGCTACCTATGATCAGCATAGCATGTGTACATGCTGAAGAAGAAGAACAAGTAGTCAAGCACATCCATCAAGGGATTCCAAGGAATTGAGCTTTGCTCGGATACTTTGGCTTCTACCCTGTTCCTGCACGAGTTCTCGTATTGTTCAGCCGCTTTCCTAAAACATGATCTGTGCCCGTAAAACCTTCAAAAAATTTTGACTAAACTTTCCACTTTTATTCACCAGGTCCATAACTTCTTGGCTGGATAATGGATGATTATCACGACCCAGAAAAATACGACCACGAAGTTTCTTCTTCAAGATTGCAACTGAAAGGGAGGTTGCATCCTCATAGTGTATGAGGTTGAGAATACGTAGGGGATCAACATTGTAGTTGAAGTTCCTTTCTCCAACCAACATGTATGGGCACCTCAACCATCTTTATAAAGTCCAGACAACCTCAGAACACAAGTACACAACCACCAGATTTTTGTACTACTTTCTCTGCCTCGAGGAGAGCTTCCATCGTGTGATTCCTTTCAGGTAGTGGTACGTCTGGACTTACATCGTCACACAATCCAACATCTTTGCAGGCATAGGTTAGCAGAGCTCAAAATGAAGAGAACTTAACTCTCTCCGCTCAGATGAGACACAACTTTTCTGACATCTCCAGGGTAATCTACACTCTACGATGTAGGAGCAAAGAAAATCACATAAGCGAACTTTTTAGCAAAACTTGTACCCCATGCATTGCAAATTTCCCCCATCAGGTAACCCACCACGGGAGAACACAAGGAGTTGAGTGTGACTCTTTATACTTTGGACGTTGAGGTTCAATTTCCTGCATCATGCATACACTCTTTGGTTTATTAGAGTTATTTGCATCTAGACAATGTCTTACTGCAAAAAAACAGCTAACATCTCAGTACCACTAAGATCACAACACATGTCTGTAACAATATCATCACATGTGCCCAAAGACAAACTAGAATATTAATCTGAATAGAAGTATGAGGAGACCGAGTATGAGTTATACTTTTTTAACCTTAAAGAGGGCTAAAATAGTTTTATGACCCTGATAACGTGATGATAAAATAGTCGAGGCTGTGAAATTATTGACCTTTGTCGAGTACATTGATGTCAAGCGTTTGGAAGAGGCTTGTCATGCTCTTTTAATATTCTCCTAGAAGTTGGATGCTAATCCATTCTTCCTCGGGACAAAAGATCAATACTTCCACTCAATAAAACCGGTCTCCCAATTTATTAATTTGGTCATAGATTTTTATAGCATATCTGCCCGGAAGAATTCCAAGCAGATGAACTCTTATGTCGCACTCACGTATTTCTGCTATAAGACCCCTCTCTAATAATTTGATAGCCATGAAGACGATTCCATTAACAACAAAATTCTTATCGGCATTGCATCTACATCGAATAACTAACTAACATATTTGTCAATGAAACAACTAAGATTTGGGTGCTTCCCGAGATCACTGCACATCAAAGATTTGGAATATATATATTTGCGAGCATAGATGTCAACACCAAGGAATATGATGTCTACCCTCGGGGGAAGTATCGATCTTTTGTCCTGAAGAAAAATGGATTAGTATCCAGCTTCGAGAATAGTATTGACGCTCGAATTCAATATGCTCAGCAAATGTCAATAATTTCATAGTATCGACTAGTTTTTTCATTAAACTGGTCATTTTCTTTGATTTGTCAATTTACTCAGGACTTGAGACGTTATCAAGGTTATAAAACTATTTTAAGCCTTCAATGTTAAAAAAGTACAACTTATACTCGGCGGCTTCCTCATACTTCTATTCTACCAGTATTCTAGTTTGTCTTCTGGTCAATCTGTTGATAACGCTATTGTCATGTGTTGTGGCATTAGTGGTACTGAGATATTAGTTGTTATATAAAATTATTTACAACTGCTGAACATATTGAAATCGAGCGTTAGGAAGATGCTTGTCAAGCACTGTCAATACTATACTCGACGCTGGATATTAATACATTCTTCTGCAGGACAAAACATCATATTCCTTGGCATTGGCATATATGCTCGCAAATATATGGATTCCAAATCTTTGATGTGCAGTGATCTCGAGAAGCACTCAAACCTTATTTGTTTCATTTACAAATATAATAGTTAGTTATTCGATGTAGATGCAACGGCAACACAAACATAATCGGACTTGTAGAACTCTGTTGTGAAAGGAGTAGTCGTATTCACGGCTAGCAAAATGTTAAGGAAGGGTCTTAAAACAGAAGTACGCAAGTGCGACATAAGAGTTGATATTACTACGAGCATTTATGTCATCAAAATCTGTGACAAACTAATAAATTGGGAGACCGGGGTTATTGGGAAAAACTATAAACTCAAAGGAATACAATGTACACCCTCGAAGAGAAGTATCGATCTTTTGTCCTGGGTAAGAATGGATTAGCATCCAACTTCTAGGGGAGTATTAAAAAGAGCATGGCAACTATCTTCCAAACGCTTAACTTCAATATACTCGACAAAAGTAATAATTTCACAGCATCGACTAATTTTATTATTAAACTGATTATCTTCTTTGATTCATCAATGTCCTCAAAACTTAAGATGTTATCAAGGTCATAAAACTATTTTAACTCTTACAGGTTAAAAGAGTACAACTCATACTAGGCCTCCTCATACTTCTATTCGAACCAGTATTTAGTTTGTCTTCTGGTCCATGTGTTGATACCGCTACTGGCATGTGTTGTGGTATTAGTGGTACTGATATATTATTTAATCTACCCGAGATACCTCCTTAAAGAGAGGGTTCTTTATGATAAAAAGGGATTCCTCAGAACTCTTAGATGCTTACTTTGCAAGAATTCTTTCTGCAGTAAGGTCTTGACCATATGCAAATAATTCAAATAAACTATAGAGTGGATGCATGGTGCAGGAAACTAAGTCTCAGCCTCCTAAATATAAAGAGTCACAGTTAGTCTCTCTTTACAGTATAAGACACAACTACAAATATGCCCTTTGAATCAGAACCTGGTTTTATTTGAACATGGTTGATCAGCACATGATCGAGTTTAATAATTTTTCATTAATTTTGGATTTGAAACCGCAGTCTTATAAGAATAGAACTGGCATTTTTAAGTTGGTGATTTTGTTTGTGAAGTTGCAACTTAGTAACAGAACTCGGTGGTTCTACGAAAGAATCAAAAGTTATCCCATAAATTTCTTTGGCCCTTACTAGATCTGGCAGAAATTGGAGGAAGTAGTTTACAAATTGGCATGGCCAAAGAGATCAAGGATACACCCTGTTTTCCATGTAAGTTTCGAGGAAAAAAACTTCTAGAAGATGAGGAAATGTGTTAAAATATCTAGATGATAAACTTTAATGAGTAATTTTGTCGTTCAAAAATTAGTATAATACAACAACAACAAAGCGTTAATCCCAAGTAATTGGGGTCGGCTAATTAGACCTCGTTTTTCGCCCAAGGCCGAAGTCTTTGATCACATCTTAATGTGCATATATATACTAATAACAACCAGAGGCATACGTTGGGTGATCCTTTATCCCCTTGTTTTTTATCTGCTCGTCGGGTCTTTTGTTCCTTATCTGTTGTGCGGAAGAAAGGAAATGCTGAGAAGGTTTTAATTTGGAAAGGGACATACGGTCACTCATCTGCTCTTTGCGGATGACTCCCTTCTCTTCTCTCAAGCAAATGAGAAGAGCTTAAAATGTATCAAGAGTATTCTCACCACTTATGAAGCTTGCTCGGGACAGAAAATAAACTTTGATCAATCTTGCATTTCTTCAGTAAGAACACTCTGGGGGCCACAAATGTACTTAGCTTTCCTGAAGGTGACAGAAAAGGAAAGTACTTAGGCTTACTGTACTAAATTGAATGCTCTAAAAAAAGGCCTTTCGGTTCATTGTTGATAGGGTTTGGAAGAAGCTTAGTAGCTGGAAGGAAAAAAGTTTTTCTTTTCCGTCTTGGGAGGTCCTCATCAAATAGACAATCCAAGCGATACCAACCTACGTTATGTCTTGCTTTGTCCTTAATGGTCCCACTATTGATTCTATTACTAGCATGACTAGATATTTTCTCTAGGGTGGTGATGTCCAAAAGAGAAAATTTTGTTGGAGGCTTCGGGATGATCTTTGCCAACCAAAAACTAGTGGAGGCCTCGTTTTTAGGGACACCGCAGCTTTTAACAAAGCATTGGTAGAAAAATAGGGGTGGTGCATCCTCCAAAATCCCTTCTCGCTTTGCACTCATGTTCTTGAGGCAAAATACTTTAATCTGGATGGTTTCATGACGGCATCCTTAGGAAGCATACCGTCACAATTCTGGAGGAGTATCCTAGTATAAAGAGACTTATTGGAAACAGACTTTGAGTTCGTATCTAGTGTGATCATTGGTTAACTACTCCAACCAGTTTTCAACTGATATTCCCTCCAAACTTATCTTTCTTAATTTGGTAGTCGAGTCTGATTGTAAATTCATAGTTTATCGTTTTTTTATTTTCTCTACGTTAGATGTTGATGTCTTTATTTGTTATGTACACGGGTCATGTAATTTTCCGGCTCATCATTTGGCTAGACACTTGTTGAGGAGTCTTTGAGCCTCTTTTCCTTCGGAATTCCTGCTCCCTAATGTAATTTCTGATATTACTTAATAATATCATGCTTTTCATTAAAAAAAAAACAACCATAAAGCCTTAATGATAGGTTGGGGATGTGGCTACCTGAATCAGCGTGCATATATATATATAGAAATAAAAAGAGATAATTAATTGTCTTACTTGAGGGAAGCAATGCGATCGATTAGCTCAGAAGGCACAATTTCATGCTGCAAAGGCTCAGAAACAAAAAAACACCAGTAAATATATAATATTAAAAAATGGTATATTTATGTCTAATAAGAATCATCATCAGTGAAACAAACTATGAATTGGAAAATTGAGCTTAGGAGAAGATGGAAAGTAGAGACATTGCGCATTCCCATTTCGACGGCGGTAAGAACCCTAAAATCATCTCTGGAGAGATATCTCAATACATCCACATCCAACTTCATCTTCTTCTTCTTAATTTACTGCTTCTTTTTGTTCTTCTTCTGCTGCCGCCGCGGAATTTGGTAGAAATTTGTTGTGGTGATTTCAATTCTTCTAAGAACACAGAAAATTGGAAAAAAACTGTCTTCTCTCCCAAAGAAGACGACTGGCTTTAGGGTTTAAGCTTTCTTGGGGAGCTTCTTATATAATCCCTCCACTATTTTTTCTTTTATTATATGAGTCCTTCCTTTTGTTTCGTCTCTTTTCTTCTACCTCGACCTATTATTTATTTTTGCGCCTTTTTTATTTTATGCATTTGTGCAAAACTTCTTTACGTTCTCTAATACAAAATTCTTAATACACCCATTTTAAAATAATTGTCACATTTATAAATTCTCTATATTCCAGAATATTGATTAAAAGTTTAATAATCAATACATATTTACAATTGTGAAATTAATAAATAATTGTCTGGAAAATGGTGAAATAATCCTCCATTAGTATAAAATTACTTTAAGAAAAAAGCATCATTTTGTATATTAGTTTCGAGAAATATCATATGGAGTAGTAGCAAATGAAAACAGCTAAATGTATACAAAAAATCCGTTTTTAAAAAAAAATTATTTTTTTCAGCAATAGAGAATAGACACTATAATGGTTGACACTTGACATATATTATATCTTTTTTTTTTTGTAAAAAAAAAGTTTGGGTGGGTTCGGCTCCGGTCACCACCACGGGTCAGGGCAGACCCTAGAGACCATAAATTGCTTACAAGGGTATGTACAGATCACCCACCAACACAGCCCTCACGTCGACAGTGGGAATTAAACAATTGACATTTATAAGTACGTGTTAAATTTTTAGCAATTGAGCCAACTTGTGTTGGTTACATATATTATATCAATAATGGGTTTTAATTAGTTTATTTGATATATCCCTCATGTGAATGTTCGCTCCATTTCACAGTAATATATGACTTTTAAATCTTTTTATATCTTTTTAAAAAATATTTTGTTTTTTTACAAATTTAAATATGATTTTTCTAGTATTACCTTGATCTATAAATACAATTTTCTTACTTTGTTGTTGTTGGTATATTAATGGAACTAATAAATAATATAATTGAAAATATATAATCAAGCCCGTCTCGAACAATACAAAGGCCTTGTGCTAATTAGCAAAGTTAGGTCCCTTAAATTTTTTTTTAAAAAGTATAAATTATAAAAAAAAATGTCAAAACATAATTATAAACTCAAGTTTCAAGAGTACAAACAATCGAAATATTGAGTGAAAATACAGTAATTTGTTTTTTAATATGTTAAGTGATTTGTTTTAAAATTTTGGGACCCCATACATTGAGATGTCTGATTCTGTATGGCACATTGGACCTGTTTAGACCTGTATATAATGTTTTATGCAATAATTTGAAGTATGTTTATTTTTTTTTGAAGAAAAATTAGAAGTATATAACTTAATTTTCCTCTTCTTTAATCTAATTAAAAACATAAACATCGAAAGGTCTTTATCAGGTAGTGACATTCATGATAATAAATAGTAATAAGAAAAAGGAAATGGCAATCAAGAACACTTTTTTGTCTTTTAATTGTTTTGTAGTATTACTATACTAGTATGTGTCAGCCCAATGAGGCTAACCTCTGTCCGTGACCGTGAAATCTTGAGTTCGACACCGAATATAAACAGCTCAAACTACTAACCCCCTTAACCCAAAAAAAACTATACTAGTATGTGAACAATGCAGTGCATTTTAAGTTAGTATATACTATAGTTTAGTAAAATTTTGATATATAACAGGTTCACATGCACATTGTAATTCAGAATTAGCCACGTTATTACAGAACTATCACTCTCCTTATTTTATAGTGATGTGGCCAATTTTGTACCATATAGTCTAATAAATATGTTCCATATCAGTACCATCCAGTTTATTCTTTTGTGATTTCTATTCTATCAGTACAAAAATAAGATTTTTTTTGAAACTCAAACTTTATTCCGCCACTAATTAAAACTCAAACTTTAGCTGATAGGTGGAGGAAGATAAGTGCAAATATAGATGGGAATATTTGCTAAGAGGAGATTTGAGAAAGAAAAATATGATCATTATGTGCTTGGACAAGGTTTGGCTTGGGTTTGGTTTGGTTTGGTCTCACTTTTGGAGGGAAATGCACAAAATTTGACCACTTAAAATAGCCGGGAAACATTCAAATTCAAATTTTTTTTTCAAATAATCGTCCAAATTCAAATTTTGGCCTCAAAAATTTGGAATTTGAACATCTCCCGACAATTTTAGAGAAAAAAATTTGGAATTGAACGATTATTTGAAAAAAAAAAATTTGAATTTGAATGTTTCCCGCCTTTTTTAAGTGGTCAAATTTTGGACATTTCCCTCCAAAAGTGAGACCAAACCAAACCAAACCCAAGCCAAACCTTGTCCAAGTGATAAAAAATAGGCAAATTGGTGAATTTAGTCCCTAAAGTGTAGCACTTTTGCGACGACGGTCCCCATTTAAAATTTCTTTGTATTAAGGTCCCCAAACAATTTGCGTTTAGTGATTATGGTCCTTCCGTCCATTTCTGTTCAGTGAATTTGTTAGACCGAAAAAAAAAAGGAAAATTCAAAAATGGCAAGGGTATAATGGGTAATCTCTATTCCAACGATTATATTGTGATATTTGCCAACTTTAAATACTCGAATTTCCTTTCATCTTCTTCCATCTTGGGAAAATTTTCAAATCTCCATTAAAGACCATGAGGAAAGCTTCAAATTATGGAAAAATCCCAAAGAGTTATGGTGGTTTTGAAGGGGAGTCTTCCAATAGGAGCTCTACTTTGAAGGGTAAATGGGATTTACCCATGGATTTGCCCACTCATTGTCAATGTCCCAAAAAAATTCCTACACAAATTCGGACATCTTGGACGGAATGGAACCCGGGAAGAAGATTTTTGACGTGTGAGAATTACAAGGTGGGATAATTTTATGTTTATTTGATTTGTTTAATGTGAAATTATTTTCTAATTTGAAACCCTTCATTCACTTTGATTGTCTACATTAGGCAAAGAAGAAATGTGACTTTTTCTTATGGGTAGATCCACCATTGTGTTCAAGAGGTAGAAATGTAATGCCGGGATTGATGAGAAGGTTAAAGAAGATGGATATTCAAATGGCTAAAGATAAGAGGATGATAAAGTGTTTGTGTATTGCCCTAATTAGTTCATGGATTATTGCAATCTTCATTTGTTGTTTGATAATCAAAAAGTAGATGATGGGAAACATAGATTCTTGTTGAATGTAGGAGGTTAATGCAATGTACTCTCACTTTGAATATGTGAATGTTGAATGTAGTAATTTAATGTAATGGGGTTCTTTGTTTGAGATAATAATCTATTGGCAAAAATGTATAATCTATTGGCAATTTTTAAGGTTTACAGAATTTTTTTATTGGATAGTCATCTTCAGATGCTAAAAGATCAGTAAAAGAAGTAGACATATTAAATGAATTCGAAAACGAAAAAGATCAGTAAAAGAAGTAGACATATTATTATTCCCTGAAGCAGCAGCCATGGAGGATTATGATTATGAAAATGATTTAACAAGATTTAAGAAGAAATTAGAAATGGAAGATTTTGTTTTTTTTGGGAGAGAGAAAAGAGATGGGATTTATTTATGTTTTATATGGAGTGTTTTTAGTAAATTTAGAATTGGTAAATTTAGAATTGGACGGAAGGACCATGGTCACCAAACGCAAATTGTTTGGGGACCTTAATACAAAGAAATATTAAACGGGGACTGTCGTCGCGAAAGTGCCAAACTTTGGGGACTAAATTTACCAATTTGCCTTACGTATATTGTAGGGAATTCCCTTAACTACCCTTGGTAAAACCCAAACGATTTAAAAAATAAATCAAAATTCAACTTTTCCGTAACAGAAATGGACGGAAGGACCATAATCACTAAACGCAAATTGTTTGGGGACCTTAATACAAAGAAATTTTAAATGGGGACCGTCGTCACAAAAGTGCTACACTTTAGGGACTAAATTCACCAATTTGCCTAAAAAATAAGCTAAAACAGAAGATCAATAGCGCTTCATTGAAGATCTCCGCGCATGGAGAGGAAAAAGTATAATATGGATAATAAATTAATTGTCAGGGAAATGACAAAGCAACCTTCTATTCTATATAAAGTTATGTCAAATTGGGCAGAAGGTTGTGGTGATGCCGTTTGACATTCTATAGATTCATGGTAACTATGTAACTCAATATTTAGTTATAATAGTTGTATATATTTAATTAATCTCATTATGAAACTTTTAGACTTCGTAACTTTTTTAACTCATTAATTTTTATCACATTTTAAAATCCAATGATGTTATAAATATATTTAACTATTTAATATTATTTTAAACTCTTAGACTTCGTAACTTTTTTAACTCATTAATTTTTATCACCTTTTAAAATCCTACGATGTTATCAATATTTTTAACTATTTAATATTATTCTAAACTCTTAAGCTTCCTCTTTTCTTATTCGTATTAACAACTACTCTATGAAGAATCTTTTAATGCGGTGCTAACGATTTCATAACTATCTTCGTAGCTCTAGAATGTTTCAGTTTATATTCTTATCTGGATATACCAAGAAAGATGTATGGTCTAATAAAGCTACTATGAAATATTTAGAAAATAATAAAATCTAGAATTTCAAATAAATAAACTCCACTAACCTTAGGTATCTCTTAACATCATTATATTATATTATATATAGATACAACAACAAAAAACAATGGTGATGGAATTCAAGGGTTTGTAAAAAATTACCATGAAGCAGAGGCAGTTCGGAATATCCCTCTCAGTGATGACCCTTCCCCAGATCGGTTCATATGGCACTTTACAAGCAATGGAGAATATATTGGTAAAGTCGGAGTAGCATACTGCTATTGAAGCCAAATCGATGAGCACTCGTAATGCCGAATCGTCATCCCATTCCTTGGAGTCGAAGTTTTGGAAATGGCTTTGGAGGCTGCCAGTTCCTCCAAAAATTACGGTATTTTTATGGCATGCGTCACTTAATAGCTTGCCTACAGGTTATGATTTGGTAAAAAGGCTACAACATATATAGCCTTCTTGTGGGTACTGTGATGAGCCGCATGAATCTGGCGATCATTGTCATCTTCATTGTCTCGCAGCGCGTGAAATTTGTTGGGGTTTTATCAGATATGCGCGCAGCGGAATAACAACAGTATAAATAAAATACTGAACAGAAGAAGAATAAAGACACCAAAAAAAATTTAACGTGGAAACCCTATTTGAATTAGAGGGAAAAAACCACGGGACAGTCTCCGAAAAACATTTCACTATGTGGTAAATTGAATACAAAAAATATTGAGTAACTCACACTCACTCAATTTTTCTCTTCCCGAATATAATTCTGGTACCTCACAATTCTACCACTCAAGTATCCTCAAAAGGAATACTAATCTCCCACACTCAAAACAGGTGTGACCTCACCGAGAAAAAAAAACTTTTTTTCTCTAGAGCATACAACTCTTGTTGCTCTCAGTTTTTGGTGTTATTCTTTAGCTCAAGAATGAGCTCCTTTTATAGAGAAAGTTTTGAAGACAATCTCCACAAAAGATAGTGGATCATCAAATTGCCAACTTCCTTACATAATCAAATTGCCAACTTGCTTACATAATCAAATTGCCAATTTGCTTAAATAATTTGCCAACCAACCAATGACTATTGAGCTGAATTTCTGACAATCTCCCCCTTCAACTTCAATAGAGGAATTACTCCAGTAATAATCAATAGAAGTCCATACCAGCCAAGCCGACACACAACTCGAACTTTCCCCGAGGAACATACTTTGTCAGCATATCAGCAGCGTTCTTGTCAGTGTGAATATTCTTCAACTTGAACAGTTTTTCCTCCACAGCATCACGCGAATGGTACATAACATTCTTACTCAAATCCAAAGCACTTTGACTATCACAGAAAATTTCGGAACCATTCTGCTTCATTCCCACTTGTTGAAGGAATCTCTTCAACCAGAGAATCTATTTCCCTGCTTCAGTAGCAGTAATATACTCAGCTTCAGTTGTTGATAAGGCAACACACTACTACAACTTTGATTGCATGAGATGGCTCCCCCTGCAAAAGTAAATAAGTATCCTGACGTAGATTTCCTACGATCCAAGTCTCCAGTCATATCTGCATCTGTATATCCTTTCAGAATAGGTTCTCCTCCTCTAAAACATAAGCACATTTTGGAACTACCTCGTAGGTACTTTAAAATTCATTTAACAGCTTCCCAGTGATATTTTTCTGGATTTGAGAGAAACCTGCTAACTACTCAGACTGCCTGAGCAATATCAGGTCGGGTACACACCATTGCATACATTAAACTTCCAACTGCAGACGAATAAGGAACTTTTGACATGGTTTCCTTTCCTTCAGGTATAGTTGAGCAACTTCTCTTACTGAGTTTGAAATGGTTGGCCAATGGTGTACTAACTGGTTTAGCATTCATCATAGCAAATCTTCTCCACGTATTTTTCTTGAGATTACCAGAGTTTCCTGGCTTTCCTATCTCTACAGATTTGCATTCCAAGAATTTCTCTTACTTGGCCTAAATCTTTCATGTCGAAAGACATAGACAACTCTTTCTTCAAATTCTCGATCATTTGCTTGTCCTGACCTACGATCAACATATCATCTACATATAACAACATAATAATGAACTTACCCCCAGGGAAATTGCTTGATGTACACACAATGATCTGTGTCAGTTTTGGTATACTTATGACTCGCCATGAAAGAGTCAAATTTCTTATACCACTGCCGAGGAGCTTGCTTCAGTCTATATAGACATTTGTTCAACTTGCAGACCATCTGCTCATTCCCTTTGGCAATGAATCCTTCTGGCTGTTCCATGTAGATTTCCTCTTCCAAATCACCATGGAGAAATGTTGTCTTGTCATCAAGTTGCTCCAGTTCAAGATCCATATTGTCCACCATTCCCAGTATTACTCGTATTGAACTCATTTTCACTACTGGTGAGAAAATTTAGTCAAAGTCGATCCCATGCTTTTGAGCAAACCCTTTGACCACCAGCCGCGCTTTGTGTTTCAGCAAATTGTCACCGTCTTTCTTTAGCTTCAACACCCATTTGTTCTTGAGTGCTCTCCTTCCTTTAGGAAGTTCCACCAAATCATAGGTGTTGTTCTGATGCAGGGAATTCATTTCTTTCTGGATAGCTTTAACCCATGAGTCTTTGTCATTTGAAGACTGGACCTCCTGAAAATCTTCTGGCTCCCCCTCATCAGTAATCAGAACATAATCCTTCTCCGGATATATTGTAGATGGCTTGAGTGGTCTGGTAGCTCTCCTCGGTTGAGGTTCTACTTGTTGTGACGACTCTTCTTCTTGTATCTGCTCCCCCTGCTCAGCACATGGTGGATTGCCATTATCTACATTTGGCACTTCTTGTTCTGAATCTTGGGGGCTTCCTCTCCTTCAGTGGCATCTCTGAATGGAGTACCCATTGGCATTTGATTGCCAATATCCGTCTCAGCAGCTTTCCTGGATTCCTGACTTATCTCCAAGTCTTTTATCCCTTCATGTTCAAAGAACACTACATCCCTGTTTCTGACTGTCTTTTTCAACTTTGGATCCCATAGTCTATAACCAAATTCCTCATTACCGTATCCAACAAAGATACAGGGAATTACCTTGCCATCCAGTTTCAATCTATGTTCCTTTGGGACATGCATGAAAGCTTTTCAGCCAAACACTTTCAAGTGAAGGTATCTTACACTCTTTCCCGTCCACACATTTTTCGGTATTTCAAATTTCAAAGGAACTGATGGTGACATGTTTATTAGATAAACAGCCGTGTTCACAACTTCTCCCCAGAATGATTATGACAGATTTCCCATTCTGAGCATACAAAGAACCTTCTCGACAATTGTCCGGTTCATCATTTCTGCAACTCCATTTTGTTGTGGAGTGCCAAGAAATGTATTCTCATGTCTTACGTCATGGTTGTTGCAATACATCTTGAACTCCTGGGAAGTATATTCTTCGCCATTGTCACTCCGTAGACATTTCAGTTGCAATCCGGTCTCTCTTTCCACCATCGCATGAAACTGCTTGAAGTATTTGAGTATTTCATCATTTGAGCATAACAAATACACCCAAGTTTTCCTCGTGACATCATCAATGAATATAAGTAAATATTTATTTCCTCCAACTGACTCTACCTCCATTGGACCGCAAACATCAGAGTGTATCAACTCCAACTTCCTTGTCCTCCGTCTCAAATTGCTTTGAAATGAGACACGATGATGCTTCCCATATAAACAGTGTTCACAAGGGTTTAGTGTTTCACTTTTGGTCATTGGAATGAGGGACTGTTTTGCCAAAAGCTGCAACCCTTTTTCACTCATGTGTGCCAACCTTCTATGCCATAAATCTGCTGAAGCATCATCCTCAACTGCATTCAGTTGAACCTGACAAGTCTTCATGTTTGTCTTATATAATGAGCAACACAATTTTCCTCTAGCTACCACTAACGAGCCTTTTGTGAGTTTTCATGTACCTCTGCCCATATAATGCTCAAATCCTTCTTTATCCAGAGCGCTTGAAAAGAGTAGATTCATCCTTAGATCAGGAGCATGCCTCACATTTCTGAGTGTTACAGTGCATCTCATCTCTGTTTGAACTAGAACATCCCCGACTCCAACAATTTGGGAAGTACTTTGGTTTCCCATTTTGATGGATCCAGAAATCCCTGCAACATACCTTGTAAAGTATTCCCGCTTGGGAACACAATGAAATGTGGCTCCAGAATCTACGAACCATTCTGGCTTCAGATTCAGCCAAATGATAGCAGACATCTTCTCCAATAAGGCTAACTCCATCATTGCTGGTGGACACTGAAGCAGAACCATCATCAACTGCCTGCTTCTTTTCCTTTTTATTGAGAAGTCTGCAATCCTTCTTCATATGTCCAAGTTTCCCGCAGTTGTAACATTTGATTCTGCTTTTGGACTTTGATCTCCCTCTGGACTTGAATCTGTTATGTTCCCGATTTTGACTCCGGCTTCTATTGTCTATAACAAGAGCCTCTGTGTCATTCTCACGTGCGTCTTTTGACCGAATTTCTTCATTATGCATCCTGTTCTTTACCGTATCCAATGTCACCTTCCCATCAGGTGTTGAGTTGGTTAAGGAGACCACCAGGGGATTCCAGGACTCGGGAAGAGATCCTAGAAGAATTATCGCCTGCATATCATCTTCTAGTACTTGTCCTATCGATGACAGTTGTATTACTAGGCCATCAAATTCATTCAGATGCTCCGCAACTGACTGTTCCTCTTTGAGCTTCATTTTCATTAATTTCCTCATAATGAAAACTCTTCATTGGGCATTCTTTATCTGGTACATGTTTTCCAGTTTCTTCCAAAGAATACGTGGATCAGTTTCTTTGGAGACATTATTGAAAATTGAAAGATCGACATTTTGCCTTATGGTGCCGAGAGCTTTCTTTTTCAACCTTTCTCATTCTTCTTCCGACATCTTCTCCGGCTTGGCTCCATCACCTTAAATTGGCTCATATTGATCTTTGCAATTGAGCTAATCTTTCATCATCATCCTCCATATAGAGTAATTCGATGAATTTAATTTCAACATGGTTCCAGCACTGGTTTCCATCATATTTCTGAAATGTCAGTTCAGAAGAAAAAATAGCAACCAGTAGCCACAATAACCACAAATTAATCAGCCAACAAATGAGAAGAAATTGAACAGGTGTAACTGTTACAAAAACATGTGTTTTATCCCTGACCAGAAACAGTTCACCTTACCAAAGTTAGTGCAACTTGGCTCTGATACCAGTTGTTGGGGTTTAATCAGATATGCGCGTAGCGGAATAACAATAGTATAAATAAAATACTGAACAGAAGAAGAATAAAGACACCAAAAAAATTTTAACGTGGAAACCCTCTTTGAATTAGAGGGAAAAACCACGAGACAGTCTCCGAAAAATATTTCACTATGTGATAAATTGAATACAGAAAATATTGAGTAACTCACACTCACTCAATTTTTCGCTCCCCGGATATAATTCTGGTACCTCACAATTCTACCACTCAAGTATCCTCAAAAGGAATACTAATCTCACTCAAAACAGGTGTGACCTCACCGAGAAAAAAAACTATTTTTCTCCAAAGCATGCAACTCTTGTTGCTTTAAATTTTTGGTGTTATTCTTTAGCTCAAGAATGAGCTCCTTTTATAGAGAAAGTTTTGGAGACAATCTCCACAAAAGATGGTGGATCATCAAATTGCCAACTTGCTTAAGTAATCAACTTGCTTAAGTAATTTGCCAACTAACCAATGACTATTGAGATGAATTTCTGACAAAATTTGGTCATTGTGGAGTAAAAGTTTTGAGTGGTTCGAACTTGATATTCACTCAGTTAAGGAGGTCCTTTCTTCTTGATGAATTGGGCTACTTCGGATGAAGTTGCAATCTTTGCGCACACAGCTTGGTTGATATGGAAGAATCGATGCAATTGAAGGGTGCAAGATTGCATCAGTTTTAGGCCTTCAATCTTTTGTGCTTGAGAGTCATTGCCAAGCAGTGGCGGAGCCAGGAATTTTTTCTTTGGGGGCACAATTAACATTGACAAAATAAATTCATAAAAGCATATAAACATTGGCGGAGCCAAAAAAAATTTTTTTTGATGAAATCTTATAGACTAGAGTTATTCACATTTTGTTCACCCTTTTCACTCTACTGATTAGTGCTTCATAAACCTCCAAGTCCTCTGGCTTAAAAAAAAAAATGGCAAAGCTACAAAGTTTTCATTGTCATTAACGTGCATGGCACATCAAAGAGAAGGACTCTCGGGAAGAAAAAATAAATATTTACTATGGAAATTAAAATATATATCATGTTTGATTGTTGAATCCAAAAAGAACAAGCTTGAATAAAAAGGCCCCAAAGACCTTTTTTGTATGATTAGACCAAAATAAAAGGCCATTTAGAAATATTAGGGGTATTAGAGATGAAGTTGGAGGAAACATGGAGGGCTTATTATTAATGTGAACGAATATTGACCACACGGTCCACACCACATAATCTAATGAACCGTAATTAATATCAAAATTTTCCAACTTAAATCTTGAATCACATAAATTTGCCTCATTTTCAAAAGCCACTTGTAGTCTATAAGACTATAACTTGTAGACCTGATAAAATCTTATATTATAATCTATTAGTAATTATGAACTTTTTTGATGAAATCTTATAAATATTATAGTCTCTTACACACTTAAGCTTGTTACAATTTTTAACCAAAATTGTTAACATATAAGTGGTGTCATTCCTATAATTCACTGAATTAAAAAATCTAATTTTTAAATCGTAAAGTAATTCAAAATGTTCACTGGGATTTAGTGTTACAAAAAACAAAACTAAAATTATAAATTTTGGAAAAAACTGGGGGGAAGTGGCTCCGCCAATGTTGCCAAGTGATTATTAATCGGCTCTAGTGCTTGGAATTTGATTACTCTCCTTTGGGGGCCTATTTTCGACTATGCAAGATCGTTCTTCTTGCCTTTTGAATCGGTTAATTTGTCATTTGTAAAACGCTCTGGTAACCAGGCGGCTCATTACTTAGCTAGTTTGGGACATCGGTATGCGTACATGACTTGGGATTGGAATTTTCCCGCCCCTGTAATAACTGCGATCATCAATAGTTAAAAGTCTCACAACTAAATCTTATAATATAAGAGTCATTAGTTTTTTTTAGTTTCACAATTAAATATTCTAACTTAAAAGTCATTAACTTTTTAATAAGAGGAACTGAAAAGTTAACAGTTTCACAATTAAATCTATTTAACCTCTATCTGACACATCGATGAGGCATTTGCAAATTATTGGCACAATCAAAATATTAAGTTCAATTGACACCAACAAGGAATTATGTTGGTTTGCTCAATGAGAGTCTGAGAGCAACCAATCCAATTAAAATAAGAGCTATTGTTACTATACATATTCGATGCAGTAATAGTTACTAATTTTATTTTATTTTACTTTGTTGTTCAAGCACTTCTACGGTTGCAAAAAGGGAGAAAAAGGAGATGAGACAAAGGTTTTGGAGCGTTTGTGTTTTCTTTTTCTCCCTTAATGTAAGATTTTTTTATTGTAAAATATTATCAATACATGTTTAATAATCCGGAAAAAATTACTCAATTAACTTAAAATATTAGATTTATTTCTATTATTATTGTATGTTCCATGATTTATGTATTGTTTTTCTTTTTGGTTATGATTTTTTATTAGTATATTTTATATCATTCAATAAAATTCATAATCTTACAAAAATAGAACTATTATGTATGGAAAATTTAGGAGAATTATAAAATGTATATTGATTCTCTCTAAGCTATAACTTTAAATATTTTAGTTTTTTTAATATATTAAAAGAGTTAATAACTATTTATAGCACTAAACTATTTACGAATTTCTCTTTATAGTACTAAACTATTTTTTTTATCTAAATATGTTACTCAACTATTTACGTTTATCAAAAAATATACAACCACCCATTTTTGCGTGCTGCCATGCCGATGTCACGTGAGTTGCTTCGGAACATGAACAACGGCGAAAAGGAAAAGAAATCTTGGAAACGTCGGGCGATAACTACTTAATTTGTTGTTGCAAGGGCAAATGGGTATGTCAAATTAAGTAGTTATGGCCCAACGTTTCCAATATTTCTTTTCTTTTTCCCCTTTGTTCATGTTCTAAAGCAACTCACGTGACATCGCTGGCCGGAAAACACCCAAAAAATGGGTGGTTGTATATTTTTTAATAAACGTAAATAGTTGAGTGACATATTTAGATAAACGTAAATAGTTGAGTGACATATTTAGATAAAAAAATAGTTTAGTACTATAAAGAGAAATTCGTAAATAGTTTAGTGCTATAAATAGCTATTAACTCTATATTAAAATAATTTGTGCAACGCACGAGTTTATAACATAGTGCACAAGAAAACATCCATAATTATTTCTTGGATATTCTAGTAGACTTTCAAACTATGGGGTAAATTATATTCTCTCTTCAAATAACTTTTTGGAATTTGGATCTTATAAATTATATTCTCCCATCATCTCTTTTTATAAATTAAATCATATTCCCTTCGTCTCTTTAGATGCTCTGATTCAAAAAACACAAAGATTAAGAAAATTGTTAGATGGTTATTTTTTTTAAGTAGAATGTCTAAAAAATTATATGGAAATTTTAAATATAATTAATAATTTATTTGCGGAGTTAACAAAGGATATGTACAGTTAGAAAAAATGAATAAATGTTATACTAATTTTTTTTTTTTTTTTAACGGAATGTTATACTAAAGTATAAAATAATAATAATTTGAGTTAAGAAAAAAGTGATTTTAGGATATCTAAAATGAGACGGAGGGAATAGAAGATACCATCAATTGATAATAAATGTTACTAACTTTTAATTTGGACTTTAAATCAACAATTGTGTTTATCTTCAAATTACACTAAACAAACTCTCTAATACTTTAAGTATTGGATAGTATAGTTTTATAGCTAGTGATTATTGGATAAAAAATTTGTTATTAAATATATTTTCTGATCCTTATTTGATCCCAAATTTTTTATCCTAGTTTTATATATTTACATTTTTTCCTCTACTCAATAACTTAATTATTATCTCCTAAGGTTTTCCGTGTAGGGTTGTTCTTACAATCACTGATCTATTGGTTCAATGCATCCGACCAGTCTTTGGTTTCCACAAATTAACAAATCAAGATTTGAAAGGATCTCTGAGATGAAATATAGAATAATATATGATTCATATGTTAATTAGGAAAGGATCTTAAAGATTCATGCATAAACAAAAGAAGAATAATTATTCATGGGTGCAGTTGATTTTTAGTTGAGAAAAAAGGGTGGAAATTCTCTGTCCCCATTCATATTTCTATCTCTGTCCCCAACCAATCAGAATTTATTATATAAATATTTTTTCTAATTATATATACACATAATGAATTGTGATTGACTGGTGACAGTGGTGGAGACAGGAACGGGACAGAGAATTTTTTGCCGAGAAAAAAGAGTGCAGTACAAGGAATTGATCCAAGTATAAATGCATTCAATTGATTTGGTCGCTTATGTAATAAGCTTATATAATAACGAGGCTGACCTTTCTTATGTCAGGAACCTAATAGATTTAATTAGAAGGGAACACTTAAATTTTTTTTTAATATAAATTTATACTTTTCGTGACAAAGATAAATTCGTCAACCTTTCGTGAAGAAATTAATTAGTTTCGTCACGAAAAACTACGTTCTAAAAAGTCCCTTTTTAGTGTTGGTGCACCTTCGTTAGCTTGTTATGATACTAGCAAATGTCTATTGCAATTTTTTTCATATGTCGTAATAAGACAAAAAAAATGTCGTTATAGATGAAATTTGTTACAAGGTGATATTTTTACCGACATTCGTAAATTTTGAAACTAGGCTGGTCGACTCGAGCCGGAGTCGGAACCTAGATAAGGCGAGTCGTCGAGTCTAGCTACCTCTAAATGATGTAGAATAAAATTTCCACTTACTCAAAGGGATGAGAATCGAACCCCGCAACCTCTTGCATGTATGTCATGTAATGGACCGCTGAGCTAATTGGTCATTTGTTATTTGGTTCTCCTCCTATTATATTTATTATAATGGAATTTTGGATATTGTGTATTGTAAGTTTGGGAGGGGGGATATGGAGATCGAACACAAGACCACATGCCAGCGTTGTTGGGCAATCTTCCACTGGGCCACCTGATCCCCATGAATTTTGGATATTGTAAATTTACTTATTTTAATTTCTTTTGTGTTTTGATTTATTTTTATGAATCAAATTAAAATTAATACACTCTCATTAATTTTTTTTTTTTTATAATTTATGTCTTTAATGTTTCTTTAAAAAAAATATTTTAGAAATATAATCTCTGTATTTGTATTTGTCTGAAAATGTCACGAGATTTAACGACCTAGTATATAAATATCGTCATATGAGTTGCAAAATGTAATAATTTATAATCATATGTAATGTAGAAGTCACTAACTAACATGAAATTGTCGGCAAGAATAAGAATTACTATATTCATCGTAATGAAACGTCGTATAAAATCTAAAGATAGCGACGTTTGTTTGAAATGTCAAATAATTTAACGACGTTGTATATAAATGTCGCTACATGAGTCGCAAAAAGTAACAATTTATAACAACATTTAACGTACATGTCACTAACTAACATAAAAATGTCGATTTTATCAACAATTATTATAACCGACGCTATTAAATGTCGTATAAAATTCAAATATAGCGACGTTTGTCTGAAAAATCACAACATCTAACAACATAATATATAAATGTTGCTATATGAGTCACAAAAAGTAACAATTTATAAAACATTTAATATAAATGTCGCTAATCAATACCTAAACATGGGTATGAACAAAATATTGTATTAATTTACTCTTTTTAGTTTAAGGGACATTTGAAAAAAAACGTTGATACACAAATGTCGCAAAAAACTGTTTTTGTTGTAATGTAGCATGCCTAGTCCTTGTAACCTCATGAAAAGTGTATCAGTTTCATGTCTTTTCCGCAGTTCTTACTTATATTGAATAAATATCTATTTTCTTACCAAAGCTTAATTTGCAGAGAGGCATAATAATTAAAGTATAACAAAACCACATGGGACATATGGCCTTCAGCAATGCATGCATCGCCTTTCTCTGCTTCTCCATGTTCTCGTGTCAATCATCGCACGGCTGGCCCCCCTAACCCCCCCCACTCGCCTCCTCTCCTCTTCCTAATTGATTTAAGATCATCTGTTTTACTGTTAATGCTTGCGGGCTCAGTACGAAACGTGTTTTGAACTATATATGAAATAAAGTTCAGTAGCTGCATGCACTGGCTGACTTAAAGTGGGACATAATGGCTCACGGCTCCTATGCGGAACAGGGTTTTGTTCCGCATGTGCGGGACAAAATCCTGACCGTCAGATGAGATTTTTAACGGTCCAGATCAGGAGAGAGAAAAGTTGCGGCTGATTAAAAAAATAATAAATTTTTTTTAAGTCTCTCTCCTGATCTGGGCCGTTCAAAATCTCATCCGACGGCTGTAGTTGTTCCGCACATACGGAAAAAAAAGCTGTTCCGCATAGGAACCGGACTGGACATAATGGAGCAAGTGTCCCACCAGCCTATTTAAAAAACAAACAAAAAAAAATTATAGTTTTATCTTTATTTTTGTAACACCCTATTCCGTGAATATTTTTTAGTGTACTCATTTTAAATCAGTTTTTAATTTGAAATTAGATTTTATAGTTCATGAATTATAATAATAACACCACTTATATCTTACAATTTTAGTTAAAATTTTAACAAGCTTAATTTGGTAAGGAGTGAATTTATTTTGTCATCATTGATTGTGCCCCTCCTGACTTTAAAGGATGTCCGCCACTGGTTGTATAAGATATTTAACGACTAAGAAGAGAGTTAAAATATTTGTTCTGAGATTCTCAACTGTCAAATCGCATATTCAACAAATGAGATTTATTCCGCACGTACAAAATACTTATTTTATATAAGAGTCTGATTGCACTTGTAAGAAATTAGCACGTGTCATACTTTTGTTTACTGTTCCATCTGCATAAATGTTCGTATGTGTCATTATTGCAGGGTTTGCTTAGGGACCTAAGTCTCTCTTCCGAGTGGTTATAGAATCATCTATGCAGTTATTTTTTGTCTGCCTCATAAGAAATTATCACTTATCTTGAATTTTCCATAGGATTTCACATTTTTGTGTAGGTTATACCATTCTTTAAATGAAGATATATATACTTGATAATTTAATAATAATTAAACATATAATGTGAAATAAAAATTGAGACAAAATATTTTATCTCGTTACAGAATATTTACCCATTATTTTTAATCCTACCCTGAGAATAGTCTATTTTTTGAGAATGGACAAACTAATATGATTAGGGGCGAATTCACCAATTGTATATGTATTTACTCAGTTATTTCTTAAATAATTGTTAAATTATTAGAAAATTTTAATTAATCTCTAAAGAAGTGAGATTTTTTGCTCCTCAAAAAAGTAAATATTTAATTATTATTCGATATTGAATTACATGAGAGTGACACTATTTGATTATATTCCGTCCTCCATTTTCCTCCTTCTTGCGTAACTTCTAATGCATCAAAATGAGGATGCCCATTATTGATTATTTAAATTAATTCACTTTTAATCTTTGAATTGTCGTGTTAAATTGTTATTACTTACCTAACTTTTTTTTTAACAGATTACTTACCTAACTCTAAAGTGTTATAAATATGATAAATTAAAATAAAATTACTTGACAAGAATAAATATTTTATTTTCCACGATTCAGTACGACAGGTAAATGATCTGCCTTAGTGCATCTGGATTAGGGTTGGGGCAGTGGCGAATCCAGACTTTAAAGACACGAGGGGCACAATCAATTTTGACAAAACAAATTTATAAAAGTATATACGCATTAATATGATAATATTCTATAATTAAATCATTCACTGGTAGTATTTGATACATGGTTGACTCCAACAAAATGCCCCAATACCTACCCATTCTTCAAATAACGAAATTTGTTCATTCATTGATATGTCACAGGATTCATCAACAATAATAAAAAATAAGCTATCACCAATATCTTTGATAATCACCATATAGTAAAATTTTCACAAGATTTCAAATTTCTACACTTATGTTTGTTAATTTTTTATTTCATTTTAATAAACATTATAGTCTCTTTACACACTTAGGGGGGTGTATTCAATCCGGATTTTAAAAGATTTTAACTGATTTTCATAAAGTATATGGATTCTGCTGACTTTATGGATTGTTTTAACTCTATGCAGAGTCTGCGCAGAGTCTATCAGATTTTATTAGATTGATTTATCAGGATTTCTTTTGATTTATAAAGTCTATAGATTATTTGAATAGCACCAAAAAATAAAGAAAAGACTGATTCATTGGTGTATTATACAGATCCAAATGTGTTGAATTTCCAAAGTCAACATATGTTTATCAATCCTTTTTTTTTGGAATTAAATCATTTTGTTAAAAATTTATAAAGTTTGACGATAGTCTTTGATTTTTTTTAGATCACGTAACTGCGACTTTTTTGATTTATTTGTTCAAGGTTTGTATAATTTACTTACTGGTTATTTTTTTTCTTTGGTTTAATTAAGATATGTTTTGTGATAAGTTTTGTTTGAACTTTTTTTTCTCTTTGATTTTCTCTTTCAGGAAATTCATGTTTGAAAAATAGAAATTTGTGGTTAAATAGAGAATACATTGTTTGCTTTCTTTAATTTCTATTTGAAGATGATCAAGAAGAAAATTGTTTGGATATTATGACTTCTTTTTGGGAAATAAACATTTCATATTGAGTTTTATAACGATCTTAAAAAAATCTCATTTTTTTTTGTAGTTTGAAATATTTCTTTGTTTCTTATAATCTTATAGAAATGAGATTACTAAAAAAATTGTAATTTAAGATAAAATTATCAAAGACATTTTAATTTTAATATTAATGAGAGAAAATCAAAATCTTGAGAAAAAAGAAGAGATTTCACCATACACATTTAAACCTATGAAATCCATCAAAATCCTACCTTTAATGAAATCTATGAGAATCTATAGAGTTTTGAATACCTCTATATTTTAATGGACTTTTTAAAATCTAAATTGAATACCTCTAAATTTCATTGGACTTTTAAAAATCCAAATTGAATACCTATGGACTTTAAAACTCCTTACAAATCCTATAGAATCTATGTTGAATACACCCCCCCTTAAACTTGTAAAGATATGAGCGGTATTATTTCTATAATTCAATAAATACAAAATTTAATTTCAAATCGAAATTGATCAAAATAGGTACACTAAAAAATATTTACTTACAAAAAAACAAAATTAAAATTATAAAAATAAAAAAAAGGGGGAAAGGCTGGTGGGCCCACCATGCCCCTGGGTCCGCAGGTGGGTTGGGGGGGAATGAATCCAAGTATAAATGGAATCTGTGTGCGGAAACTTGAAATGGAAAACCATCTTGAGCGACAAATGAAAATTCCTTTTACCTAAATGCAAGAAATAGTTGTATCAAAGTTTGATTTAAGATGTGTACTACCTAAAAAGGGAAAATAAGACAAGTGAAAAGTGATAGAGAGAGGTGATGGGTGGGTTGGGTTGGATTAGTTAACCTACATAATACATGTTAATTGACTAATAACTTAATTTAACGATACAAAATAAATTAATAACTGTTCTTCAATAAATAAAATAATTTTTTATTTTTACTTAAAACTTCACTTCTCAAATTATATAATAACAATTGAGATGTGTTTGTACGAGTAGAAAAAAAAACATATTCCGAACTTTGCAGGTGATGTGTGGCCATCCAATAGACTATCTTATTATTTATGGTAATAATTTGGTCTACAATTAGGTGGGGTGTTCCTTATTCGAAAATTAGAAATGTGGAAGCCAATTAATTCCACTTTGTTATGAAATGGATGGAATTCTAGAGTGAATTCCACCACAAAACTAGAATATAATATAAAGATGAAGTAGACAAAACACAAGAGATAGGAGAAGTATTTCTATATTATTTCATGAGTTCCTTTTACATCAAAATAAGCCCTCTATTTATAGGGTTAGAAAATGTAGGTTATGAAACCTTTCATAATGGGTAGATAATGGAGCTTGAATGTGTAGGTTATGGACTTCTTGTAACTCCTCTTTCAATAGAGAGTTAAGGTATCCATAATGTTGAAGGGGTTAATGGAATAAGGACTCCAACCTTAATATTTTCATAACACTCCCCTTTGGAATCCTTAATAAGAATATGCCTCGTTAAAACCTTACTAGAGTAAAAAACCCAAATGGGAAAAAAAACTTCTCTAGTTAAGGAAAAAGAGTACATCCTTCTTTATATTTTACTCCCCCGTTGACTAGATCCCTTAAGATCTCTCGCACCGACGCATGCCAATCTTATAAATCAACTTCTTAAAAGTTGAAGTCAGTAATGTCTTAGTAAACAAATCCGCTGATTGTTACATGACTCGAATTTGTCGCACTTCAATTTCACCTTTCTTTTGAAGTTCGTGAGTAAAGAAGAATTTAGGTGAAATGTGTTTTGTTCTATCTCCCTTGATATATCCTTCACTCAATTGAGTTATACAAGCAAAGATTATCCTCATACAATATTGTAGGAATTTCTTTCTCAAAAGATAAATTACTATTCTCTCTAATATATTGAATCAATGACCTCAACCACACACATTCTCGACTTGCTTCATGAATAGCTATTAATTCAAAGATGATTTGAAGATGTGGCTACTATAGACTGCTTTTGTAGAACGCCATGATACAGCAAAGATCGCCACAAGTAAATAAATAGCCGATCCCGAGAACGTGCTTTATGAGGATCGGGATAAATAACCCGCATCCGCATATCCAACCAATGATGGTTTTGATTCCTTAGAATAAAATAATCCGAGATCTATTGTTCCTCGAGATATCGAAGGATATGTTTAACTCCATTCCAATGTCGTCGAGTAGGAGAAGAACTATATCTTGCAAGTAAATTTACTGCAAATGATATATCGAGACGAGTATTATTTGTAAGATACATTAGTGCACCAATAGCACTAAGATATGGTACTTCGAGACCAAGTAGTTCTTCATATTCCTCTCGTGGTCGGAAAGGATCTTTAGTAACATCTAATGAGCGGGACGACTCATTGGAGTGTTTAAGGGATGTGACATATTCATGTAGAATCTTTTCGAGACTTTCTTAGTATATGTTGATTGATGAATAAGGATTCCATCTTCTAGATTATCAATTTGTAAACCAAGACAAAAATTTGGTTCTCCCAAAATCCTTAATCTCAAATTCTTTTTGTAAATAATCTCTTGCTTTAAGAAGCTCTTCAGAGTCCCAATGAGATTAATATCATCAACATATATTGCAATTATAACAAAACCCCGATTTCGACCTTTTAATGAAAACACATGGACAAGTCAGGGTCATTCTTGTATCCGTCTTTTTAATAAACTCTCACTTAGAGCGGTTATACCACATTCTTCCGTATTGCTTTAATCCATACAGGGGACTTTAGCAATTTAATAGAATACTTTTCTCGAGTGCTTGACTTACATGTTTCGTGCATGCTAAATCCTTCAGGATTTTCATGTAAATTTCAGTATCCGATTCCCATACAAATATGCAAAGAATTACATCCAAAAGACGCATATCGAGATTTTCATGCACTGCCAAACTTACAAGGAATCGGAATGTAATCGCATCAATTACAGGAGAATAAGTCTCATCATAGTCAATACCCGGTATTTGCGAAAAACCTTGTGCTACTAGTCGTGCTTTATATTTCACGACTTTATTTTGTTCATTTCGCTTTTCGCAAAAATATCCATTTATAACCAACGGGTTTTATCCCTTCTCGGTATTCGGACTACGAGTCCAAAAACCTCACGCTTTAGCAAGTGAGTCTAATTCCGATTGTATTGCTTCTTTCCATTTTAACCAATCCGGCCTACGCCGACATTCTTCTGTTGATCTTGGTTCAGGATCTTGATCATCACTTAGAATATCTACTGCTACATTATATGAAAAAACATTATCCATAATCGTATTCATACGATTCCAATTTTTTGCCAAAGAGCAACAAAATCTATGGATTTTTCCATGTTTTCATTAATCTTAGATACATGAACCATTGGATCAATAATTTCTTCGTTCGTTCTTACTAATTCTTTCGGAGTATTACTTTGATCATTTAATCCTTTTCTTTTTCGAGGATTTTTATCTTTAGAACCAATTGGTCGGCCACGCTTCGAGCGTGTTTTGGAATCAGTAGCTATAGAGCTTATACTTTGTCCTCGCAGTGGGACATCTATTCGCATAGGAGCATCTATAGCCTGAATATGAGATTTGGTAATTCTTGTAGAGTCGGAAAAAGCATCGAGCAACCGATTTGCAATTCGTTGCAAATGAATTATTTTCTGAACTTCAAGTTCACTAGTGCCTGTCCGTGGATCCAAATGATTTAATGATGATGTTTTCCATGTAATTTCATTCTTTTCATTCTTTTGTTGTTGATTTTCTCCCCCCAATGTGGGGAACATTGTCTCATCAAAGTGACAATCAAAGAAACCTACCAAGAAAGACATCGCTCGTTAATGGCTCAAGATATCCGATAATGGAAGGAGAATCATATCCCACATATATTCCAAGTCTTCTTTGAGGACCCATTTTTGTACGCTGATTTGGAGCAATAGGGACATAAACTCCACACCCAAATATTCTCAAATGAGATATGTTCGGCTCAGAGCCAAACGCCAAATGTAGAGGAGAATATTTCTGATAACTAGTTGGCCTTATGCGAACTAGTGCCGCCGCATGCAAAATAGCATGACCCCAAACCGATATTGGGAGCTTTGTTCTCATCAACAAGGGTCTAGCAATCAATCTGTAGTCGCTTTAATGAAGGATTCTCGCCAATCCATTTTGTGTATGAACATGTGCTACGGGATGCTCAATTGTTATACCAGTTGACATGCAATAAGCATCAAAAGTATGAGAAGAATATTCACCAAAGATTATCTAAACGGATTCTCTTAATGGGATAATCCGGGAATTGTGCCCTTAATCTAATTATTTGAGCAAGTAACCTCGCAAATGCCAAGTTGCGGGTAGATAATAGGCAAACATGCGACCATCGAGTAGATGCATCAATTAAGACCATAAAATATCTCGAAAGGTCCACATGGTGGATGAATAGGTCCACATATATCACCATGAATTCTTTCCAAGAATGCAGGGAGATTCAACTCCTACTTTTGGTGGTGATGGCCTAACTATTAATTTTCCTTGAGAACAAGAACTACATTTGAATTCACTTGAACTTAATATCTTATGACCTTTTAATGGATGGCCATGTGAATTTTCAATTATTCTTCGCATCATTATGGATCCAGGATGACCCAATCGGTCATGCCAAACTATAAAGTTATCTGGATTAGTAAACTTCTGGTTTACTAAATGATGCATTTCAATAGCACTAATTTTTGCATAATACAAGCCAGATGAGAGAGATGGTAGTTTCTCAAAAACATATTTTTTGCTAGAAACGTTTGCAAAAATACATAGAAATTCTCGCATTTTGATCATTCATCGCTTTCAATGTGATATCCATTTCTGCGAATATCTCTAAAACTTAATAAATTTCTTTGAGACTTTGTAGAGAATAATGCATCTTGAATGACCAACATAGTTCCTTCAGGTAAAAATATACAAGCTCTTCCGGAGCCTTCTATTAATTTTGCACTACCATTTATGGTTTGGACACTAGTTTCTCTCATATTTAAAAAAGAAAAATATTTCTCATTTTTAAGTATTGTGTGTGTTGCTCCACTGTCAATAAGACATATATCACTATCTCCAATCTTTAATCCGGAAGAGGGAACAATAGCCATTTTCCTTCAATGCAAAATTAAAATAATTTAATAAATATGAAGGAAATAAAATACTTTTATTCATCATAGTACAAATGTACTATTTATTACAAAAAAAAACTAGTAAACTAAAAAGAGAACTTGAATGGAAAAAAAAATTACTTAATTAACTGAAATGAAAGATAGACATAATAATCTAAAACTGAAAATAAAATTTTAAATCTTGACTGTTCCATATTAAGTCTTCTGGACTGTTCCATCACCAATAAGATGATCTATCTTTCCCTCCGGATGTTCAAAGAAATCAACAACATCCAAGTGTGTCACATCAACAGACATATCATTCATATAATCATCATCATCATCATTAGTATTCTTTTGGGAAGTGTAATTTGCCTCAACACTCTTGGCTTTCTTTTTAATTGATGCTTGATAAAGATCAATGAGGTGCTTAGCTGTACGACAGGTACGAGCCCAATGACCTTCCATTCCACACCGATAACAAATTTCTTCACGATCTTGTGGATCAATATATTTCCCTTTTTTCTTATCATTCATTTTCACGGTTGAGGAACCATCCTCATTATTATTATAATAGGGAATGCTTTTACCTCGTCCACGTCCACGGCCTTGACCACGTCCCTCGACCTTGGCCACGTCCCGCGACCACGCCCTCTTCCACGGTTATAAAATCTAGTCGCATTCACTTCAGGGAATGGAGTGGAACCAGTAGGTCGAGATTCATGATTTTTCATCAATAACTCATTATTTTGTTCAGCCACAAGAAGACAAGAAATCAAATCAGAATACTTTGTAAAACCTTTTTCTCGATATTGTCGCTGCAGAGCAAATTCGAGGCATGAAAAAGTGGTAAATGTCTTTTCTAGCATATTAGCATCACTAATATCTTCTCCACATAATTTCATTTGAGAAGTAATTCTAAACATGGCTGAATTATACTCACTAATAGACTTAAAATCCCTGGAGTCGTAAATGTGACCAATTATATCGTGCCTTTGGAAGTATGACCATCTTCGGTGGTCATATCTTTCCTTCAAATTAGTCCACAAATTAAGTGGATCTTTCACCGTAAGATACTCCGCCTTTAAATCCTCATGAAGGTGACGACGGAGTAAGATCATAGCCTTAGCACGATCTTGGTTTGATGCTATGTTATTTTCTTTGATGGTGTCTCCAAGACCCATTGAATCAAGATGAATTTCAAGCATCCAATTTCCATGACATATAATTTCTCCCGTGATCTCAAGCGCTACAAAATCAAGCTTAGCAAGGTTAGCCATAAAAATAAACTTTAACAAAAAAAATAATCAACTTACTTTAACCTCCTTTTGATATAAGCCTCGGATGTAATATAGGAATTATTAACCGAATTATTTTTTCTTAAACTAAAGAGACTTCGTGCTGATAACGTGTTATGAAATGGATGGAATTCTAGAGTGAATTCCACCACAAAACTAGAATATAATATAAAGATGAAGTAGACAAAACACAAGAGATAGGAGAAGTATTTCTATATTATTTCATGAGTTCCTTTTACATCAAAATAAGCCCTCTATTTATAGGGTTAGAAAATGTAGGTTATGAAACCTTTCATAATGGGTAGATAATGGAGCTTGAATGTGTAGGTTATGGACTTCTTGTAACTCCTCTTTCAATAGAGAGTTAAGGTATCCATAATGTTGAAGGGGTTATGGAATAAGGACTCCAACCTTAATATTTTCATAACACACTTTGAATGATTTTCAATTTTCCAACGTTTTATTTCAAAAAGAAACCCCCAACACAACAAAGCACCCAAAAAAATCAAGATTTTACTAAAAATAAATGGAAATGGTACTACCAAATTAAATATGGCTGCTCATGCCTTTTGCCGACTTGGACTTGTCATCTTCCAAGAACACCTTTTGTAAGACGATTAGTCAAATTTATCAAAATAACCTTGTTTTAATAGAGATGAAATAGACCATGAAATATTTAAAATGTCAGATTATAAAATCTTTTTTATTCATCTTCCAAGATGAGATTGTATTTGTTCTATAATTTAAAAGTGATTAATATGAAAACAAAAATGGATAAAACTAGAATAAAAGTAACAAGTATGATACTTATGTAGATTGACAACTAAGAATATCTTGAAATAATTCAATATAAATTTTTTATGAATCTTTCTAACGTGTTAATTCAAATAAAATAAATTATATATGATAAGTTAATTATATTAAGATTTAAAATTATATTATTAGAAATAAGAAAACCTTAGAAGAAATATAAAACTTAAACTCTCATATATTAATTTATTCGTATTAATATGTGCCCTAAAATATGCATTAAAATAAAATCTATTTTTCATAAAGAGGGCCTAATTTTGATCAAATTACTACGCACTACTATATTTCACAAACAAAAATTAAATATTTACTAAATCGTTTTTTTTTATTTGATTTCTTCTATAAAAAATGTTAAAAATTAAGAGAGAGTTCTCAAAACAAATGTTGAATCCAAATCCAATTACAAATGGATTGTCAAGCCACGAGAGAAGACCGGCGGTGGCCAAATATGGACACCAGAGAATTGAATCGCTTATTCTATATATTTAGTTTGAATGATGGATACTTTTTTTAAAAAAGAAAAAAATAATTAAAATTAAAAAAGACATGAATTGGTCCGTAGTCCGCAAATTTTAAATAACTCCCCATATTTGGACGAGTCTGCCTCAAACATATCTCAGGCGCTCGTACTTTAAAAAAAAATTTGAGACTCAGATTTTAGGCTAAGTATATATATATAAACAAAACAAAAAATTGGAGCCCCGGATTTTAGGTTAAGTATATATATATATACAAAAAAAAAAAAAAAAAAAATTGGGGCCCCGAATTTTAGGCTAAGTATATATATATATAAACAAAAAAAAATATTGGGGCCCTGGATTTTTAGGGGACCCTCTCATGTCGTCACTCGCATCCCCTATTAACCTAGACTGGTGTATGGTAAAAAAGATTTTGAGCAACAAATTATAAAACATCAAAATCTTCAATTTTTTTAACTAATAATTATATACAAATTAAGAATTTTTTTTAAAAATTTGGGGACCCTGTAAATGTGAGGCCCGGTTCCGGATGTCACCTTGGACACCCTTGGAGCCGGGCCTGTATTTGGATACAAACCGGACCAAATCGGACTATTTTATAGATTGTAGTTTGTGTTTATCATCTATATTTTTCACTAAATATATAGTTTTTTATTTATTTGCGTTTGATTAAATTTACCTCGACACCATTTTTTAAAGCGAGATATCTGACATGATCTGCCAAATAAAAATTAAAAATTCACTCTTTACCCTCTCAACCCTTAACAGTAGGATTTGCAAAAATTATACACAACTCACCAAACCCTAAATACGTTGAAGCAAAGACACTTTTGGAAAGACTTCGTTTTGCATTAACTCAAGAATATCAACACTTTATAATAGAAAACGACTGTAAAACACTGGCCAGCCAGATTCATCAGATAGAGGAAGATCTTTCCCCTGTAAGACACATTGCTAGTCAAATTAAAAATATAATGGGAATTAGCATAGCCAATTTATTCTTTGTCTATAAATCTTGTAATAATTCAGTTGATAAATTGACAAGTTATGTTAATTTGGAGACCTACCAAATTTTCTCCTACGACGTTTACTCCTTGATACCAGTTAATGAAATATATTCAATTTTCCTATATAAAAAAATATATATATTTCCTAATGACAGGCTAAATTACCCAATTCCAAATAAAATCGGAAGAAAAGAACTCCAACTTGGTTTGGTTGTTGCTAAGAAAAGAAAGATTTGGTAGAGAGAGAAAAGGTGTCTAGGGGAGAAGTACCCACACACCCCCATGCATTTGCCCTTCTCAATTCACTGAATCTAATATTTTATTCTTTACTTAATTCATAATTCAAACCCTCCTCTGCAACTCTCTCTCTCTCTCTCATATCCATCCAAATCTCCGCCATTCCCCATTAAGAAATCTTCATCATCTCTTTCTCTTCCTTTAAATCGGTCTCAAGAGATAGAGTTCAATTTTATTTATTTACGCTGCAATTTCAGAATTTCGAATTTTGAGCTTCCAAATCCCCCTCGGAATTTCAATTCAAATCTTCTACCAATTTTGACCTAATTTCAATGAGAGGAGCAGATCATCCAAAATCAGAATTGAAAGCACATTTACAAGATCAGCAGCACTATCTAATGACCAACATCATGGAATTAAGATCATCCGCAGCTAAGAGAAACAACGGATCAATAACAACACAAGGAACTCCAAGAATAGACTACCGGAGAAGTTTCTCCTCCCATGGCCACGGCGGAGGTGGAGGCGGAAAGAGGAGGGGGATTTCGGGGGTGGAGTCAATGTTATTGCTAATCTGTCTAACGGCGTCGTTATTGCTGCTTCCGGTTATACTTCCGCCGTTGCCGCCGCCGCCTTTCATGCTTCTTTTGGTTCCCATTTGTATTTTCGCGCTGCTTATGCTCTTGGCTTTCATGCCGTTCTCTTCCTCTTCCTCGAAGGTTCCAGAAGCTTCCAATAGTAATAATTTTACCTATTTGTAAATTTCCCGCCGGCGGGAAGACAACAGTATACCAAATCATTTTTTCTTTATTTAAGAGTTATACTCATTGCATTCCATAATATATCGCAAATTAGTTATGCTAATCTGTGAATTTCAATTTAATATTACTTCATAAACATTTTTTTAATTGGACTAGTGATTCGATCTAATAGACTTTAATGTAGTTGATGGATAATTTATTACAAAAGTAGATTGTTTTTTTTATATATATAATTGTGAATTACAAAATCTATGTATTTGGTCCATTACAAAATTTTGTGATCTGCCATCCTTGTTGTCTCTTTTTATTCCTTCATATATAATGGCATATGCCTACTGCCATCAGTATCTTCTATTGATTTCGTATAAACAAGAAAGGGCTTGAAAATGTGGGATTCGATCATTTTTTTTTTTGCTAAATAATAAATTTTTCACTAATCACAAAATAGTTAAAACCGTTACAATCAAAGGAAAATCTGAAAATACAATAAAATAGAAATTATACAATGATTTAAAAAATCATGATAACAGACAAAAATCATACTCAATAAAACTTGGTTGGTTAGGAAATACTAAGATAAAAATTAGTAAACTAAACAAATACATAATCTTTTTCTTCGCTGCATCTTTTCCGCAATTCTTGAACCACAAAGAGAGGAGAATATCATTTTCAATATCTTCCTTAGGGATCGATAATTTATAGGACCATGGGCGTATCAACCGTCTTACAAATTGCCTCGGAAAGATGTAGAAAGATGATAAAGGGTCCAGATCAAGTCCTCCTAAATGTGGGATTCGATCATTGATTATTGTAATCAGATGTGTTTTTCATGTATACAAATTTTGGATCTTAGAATTTCATTTAAAATTTTCTTTCAAAATACATGTTATTAAAGAAAATAGTTGTTCTTTTCAAAAAAAGAAAAAGAAAATAGTTGTTATTAAAGAAAATAGTTATTATTTAAATTTAACTGATCCGATAATTAACATGCATTTGTACCTTAACTTTTTATATAAACTAGATTACTCAAAAGTAAAAGCTTTGAAAAGAAATCAACGTTACAATTTAGCTTTATTAAGAACGAAAATTCCTACATCACAATATTTTATATTTTCATTTCTTTTCCAATTCACTTTTTTTTTCTTTTCTTTTTTTTAACTTTTATTCTAACAAAAATAATCCAAAAAACCCACATATGTTTTGGTCAAAAGCATCTCGATACCTAGAACAACGTATGAGATGGAGAAAGGTGTGGTCAAAATATTGAGCTTCACCAAAGCAGATACTACTTCTAGAGATGGTCAACCAAATGAAAAAGGGACGAAGGCACAATAAAGCCATCTCAAAGAAAAGAATGGGGGCAAATGGATGCGTCAAAGTAGATATAATACTCTCCTCATTTCATATATAAGTTTTTCCAACTAATTTTGTATAGATTAAGAAAAAGAAAAACAATATACGCACCTTTTTACTATTAAAGTCCTTCCTAAATACACAAGCTCTCATATTTGTAACTAAGGCTCCCGAATCAGTAGTATCAGGGAAGGTCATAACGTACGCAGTCATTTTTTTTATTTTTTATTTTTTATTTTCCATAAAGAGACTGTTTTTGAATTCAAACTCGTGACTTAACAAATAACAAGTAACACTTGACAAACGCGTCAAACACGACCTTCAAATTAGAAATAAGATATTTAAAAAAAGAAAAGAAAAAAGACTCCATTATGAAACGAAACAGTGGGAATCGAAGAGGCCAATAGCCCAGTGGGGCTTTGGTCGGCCCGTGACCGAGAGTTCCCGGGTTCGATACTCTCCGCCTGCGTGCGGTAAACTTTATTCTCCCTTATCTAGGGTGTTCTCTATTCTCTCTCCCTAATGTGGTGGGGCAATCGCTCATCGTGGCGTAAAAAAAAAATAAAAAAAAATGAAACAGTGAGAGTAATAAACTGAAAAAAAAAAATTACAGTAGCAACCTTAGTCATCAATTCTAGTTTCTCCTTTTCCTTATATTAAAAACTTGATAATAACATAGTAATACACATCCACTTGTAAGATTTGTGGAGAAACATATTACAGTTTAAGACACACAAACACCAAACCAAACCCATCGAAAATTGACGGACCTTTTTGGCCTTACGTCTTATCCCTATCATTTTATTCTTATTATCTACGACATCATCATATGATAGCGAGAGAGAACCAACCAAAATTTTGGTAAGAGGGTAGAAACGTAAAACTAACTACTACCGCGCTATGCAGCGTCAGGTGTGCCTAGCAAAAATGAAGGAATATTATGCTCTAACACAGACAGTAGCTGTTTACCTTGACTTGCCTCTTCCAATTCAACACCTCCAAGCATTTTGGCCGCTTCCGTGAGCTGCCCTCTAAGCCTTTGGGATAATAAGATGCCTCCTGCCTCGACACACTCTCTATACAGTGGCAGGTAAGCTATGGCCACGATTAATGGACCTGGAAGTTCCCTTAAACATATAGGAGACTCGCCCCGTTTCAAAATTCGCACCAAGTTTGAGTAATGTTCTTGTCCTTGTCTCAGTCCATCCGTGAATGCTGCCTCGGACCAATGCTCTTGAAGAAATGCCCTCAACCCCGGAGGAACTACCTCATCCGTAGATTTAGCAATGCTGTCTGCAACAGCATATGTGGCAACGGGATCACCCAGAAAGTCTGCCCCGAGGAGAAAAGAGATACCATCAAGAGATCCCCCACTTCGGTCTGCTGCAGCCTTGAGAATTTCGATGCTCAGTGCAGCAAGTACATGTTGAGGGACATGGGGAAGGAGATACGCGGCAGTCTCAACTTGACTGTTGGCGGTAGCAGCCGTCAGAGCAAGACAGAGTTCCATATCTCGGCAGCCCCTTTTAACAAACCACTGAACCACTGGCATGCAACCCCTCTCAGCTGCTCTCATTAAAGGACCCAAGAAAGCTATAGCATTTCCCTCCTCCACCAGACATTCCATAGTCCCGATTTTGCCATAGTGCGAAGCAAACCCGAAAGCCAGGTCAATATCAATGTGCAAGCTGTTCGTTTGGGCGATCTACAGTGACAAGAAATTAGCAACAGAAAAAAATAGTTAGCAGGGAAAGCAAGACTCAGAGTAAGAACCAAATAAATGAAAATGACAGACAGGTTGAATACAACCTATGTTACCCGGACTCTCCGTTTAGTCGTGTCGTACCAGTGTCAACAGGGTACGACGTTAGTATGGGTATGGGTACTTTGACATGGTCAACTACGAATGGGTACTTTGACCAACTCTTGAAAGTTCATCGCCGCCATCGCTAAGACACCCATTGTTATTGTCTCTGGAAATTGACGTACGGCTATTGGAGATTGGAGTTTGGGCGGATGAAGGAGCTTCAACAAAATTCAAGCAATAAGTGAAGGGAAGATGGAATACAGAGAGGTATAGGAGTCAAACCAGGCATGAAAGGCTGGTGATTTGAATATGTACTAGCTCGCAACTTTGTTAGGAGGAAGAGAAGAAATTAGTGTTACGAAGAGGGAAAGACGATGGGGGAGGGAATAATGGGAGACAATTGGATTTTTTTAAACTATTAATTAGCACATGGGGAGAGAATAATGGTTGACGGTTGGAATTTATTGTTGTATTCTCGTACCCGTGTCCAAATTTAGGGAAGTGTCCCCGTATCCTTTATTTTAGATGTTTAAATACCTAACACCTAAATACATACCCGTACCCGACACCCGTACCCGAGTCCGAGTAACATAGAATACAACAACATGACCCATTATATCGAAACACAAAAAACTGAACCAATAATTTCTTACTAATGCCAGCGGCATCACCTTTAACACTGAACAATATTTCACAAATATGAATATTGCAACCACATAAACGGTTAAAAAAAAACAATTCCTAGGTAAGCTAAACAGAATATTTCCCAGAGCATTCTTGCAGGAAAGGCTGGCTGCACTGGAATGAATACAAATCATACTCCCCCCGAATATAAAGCAGCGTCTCATTAAACCATTCTAAATCTAGCATCTTCCTAATTGATTTTGTCATGTGCTTCCACTTTCAAAGGACGTGCAACTTTGTGACTCCTCCAGCATCTCATTAAGCCATTCTCTATTCTTGCATGTGCTGGGCCTAAACTCTAAATGAGCATCTCCTAGGTGTCAAGTGAATTATTAAAAATTTCTGTCAAGTGAATTGTTTTTAGAAAAGTGTTTTTAAGTCACAACGATACGCTTATTCATCTCAAAAACTACCCTTTCCTCACCGTCACTTCACCTTCTCGAATCCATCATGCCATCAGAAAGTATTTTCTCCATTCAATCCCTTCATCTTTGCCACATTTCCATAATTCATATCTTCCTCCAATAGTTGTCATCTTCAATCCAATTACTCTAAATTTCAAGACGAGGAGTATTGCAGAGGACCTGAAAGGAATGACTAAGGTTTGTTGTATACTAATCACCTTTTCAATAAAAAGAACTTTTTAATAACCAAATTTTATTATTCATTATCTGCTGGGTAGGAAGGGAAGTGGCTCGAAGTTAGCTTAGGAGCAAAGGAAGAGGGAACAGACTGACGCAAGTATGGGATAAGACCGAAAAGCTAGTAGTAAAGATCCAGCAACTCCTCAAGAAGAAGGGGTTCAGTGAGCAATTCAGTCAGCCTTAGCCAAGAAGCTCCTCTTGTTACTTAGGTTGAGTGAATAGCATTCCTCAGGGATCGAAGTCAGAAGATGCATCGCTTTGGACGGAAATAGGGCCCCAGAGCCCAACGGCATACCTGGTAGGTGTAGATTCTACCATCCTGGCGTACTATGTGCCAAAAAGGATACTTCCACTCATCTTTATGCTCGCTTCATTTAGTTCCGCTCGTTGGATTCCAAAGCCCATTCGGCCTTTTGGCTCTTTTATCTCTTCCCAAGATGTTTGACTTTTTGCAAAGTTTAAGGATTGTTTTCCTAAAGTTACCCTCACTCATTTATATAATTATATCATCCTCTATTATATTAGTTGAATTAGTTTAGGTTATGATGGGGAACATACTCCTTACTTTCCTATTCCTTATCTATGCTAAGGATATGGCCAAAAAGCCTTATTTTGCGAAACGGAGGGAGCATTGAATAAGAAAAGCCCCAAAAACAAAAGCACAAAGATTGACAACACCCCGTACCATCATCAATATCAACTACAACAATCACCGCAATCTATTTAGCACCACGGACCATTGAGATAGTAGAGAGGTCGTTGGCAATATATCACAAGACGCTGGAGGATATTAGGCGAAAAATATTAGGGTTTAAAAAATTTATCCGAAGTTTCTGATGATGAAGTTTGAATCCTTGACCTCGTTCCGCGCAATCTATTTTCCATTTCTCCTACCCAATTTGCAAGTTTCAAAAGATTAAAAGATTCAGGCTAACAAGACTTTCTAACAAACAGATGTTTTTGAAAGTGGACTAGCTATTTCCCAAAGCCAAACCATTGGACCTTAGTTCCCCAAGTCTTCAAACATATCTAAGAAACAAACACGGCAAGGAGATATAACTATGTTTCATGTAGCATACGGGGATGCTTTAAACATCAAAATGTGGTAGATAACTCGTACTCACAAACTGCTAATGCCATCATCAAGAATTTCCCCAGTTCTCCTTTTATGAAACCTAATATTTTAGACGAGACTGCACCGATATGGCATGTCAAAGTCCTTGACATCTCGAGCTTTCTTTCTTCAAGCAATGACAATGTTGTTAACTTGATATCAAGTAGCAGGAATGCTTCCCAAAACTACTTGGTCCCACTTGTTTGATGGCGTATTCGTGTGAGAAAATCCAAAACAGAAAGTACAATTCTGAAAAGAAAAGAAAAAAGGAGTAGAGCACCAACTATGAGTGTTTCAGTTTTTTTAAGATTAGCATACCTGCAATAAAATGCGAACAAGCTCAGTGCTACCAAAACGTGAGGCTTCAAGAAAACATTGGTTCACGTTGTCTGCACCACCATCCACCAACATGCTCAAGAGCCCTTGAATTATAGTTGCAGATGAATCGGAGGCCCAGCCAGGGTCAAATGAACTGGAGAAGAGTGTAAGCGGGAAGCACGCAGCATCAAAGGCCTCTGTGTAGTCCTTCCCGGTAAGATGGTCCCCTGCAAGATCCAGGAAGGTTTTAAATGCAGATAACTGCAGGTTGACCTCAAGCACAGAGTTATGACCCGCTTGATCCCTATTTCCTTGGCAACGGGAGTGGAAGCCAATGCATTTAAGAGCCCATTCGGTGAACTTCTGGACCTTGGCACCAGCTTCCGCCTTCAAAATTTCAGTCACCATTGCATTCTTGCAGCCGTTCATGCAACCTAGAGAAGTAAATAATGAAATGCAGCTATCAGCTACTATAAACTAATACTAAATGAAGTTCAAAGACGAACCAAATGAAAAGATAAAATGAATCAACATCATACGATCATGCGTCCGACTTCCTTAGATACCTTTTAACTAAACATTAAACAAGCTAATAAGGTGCTCAAGTGTTCTACATTTAGCATAAATTTGAGAGCATATAAAACAAGCCTCATCACTTAATGACACTCCCAGGAAAAGATTCCCCGGCACAAGGTCTCGTATTTACACATAAAACAGTTCTCTTTTTTCTTTATTATTATTAATTATTATTTGGGTTTGGCGCATGGCGCTTGGTTACATCAAACAGTTCAAACAAGGAAGCTTACTATCAGAATAAACTGCTACTTTGTAAGGTTTTTGAATCATATGAAGCTGCAGTTCTCACATTAGTGTGATATAAAGCACAAAAGTGGACGAAATACTGGAAATGAGAAAAGCTACTGCGCTTACTCGTTCGTCAATGGTACAAGAGAGGAAGAAGTGAATGAACAATCTTATGCACCAGACAATTTCATTGGACAAATCATACTGATTACCGAAAATACGAAACAGCTGTTTGCATGAAGTTCAAATTGCTCAGAATGTAAATTAAAATGCTGGACTTTACCTAACTGAATTATGGCAGAAGAATTTTATAATAAAATTCCAATCTTATAGGACAAAAATGCTAATAACATACAAGTTGAAAAACAAACAAATTATTGCAATAAACCTTCAAAGCAGCTTGAAGTCGCGTTAGGGGAAGCAAAATGAGACAAGAGTTTTCACCTTTGTGCCATTACATTGACGGTATCCGCAAGGCTCATGGTTTGACTCTGACAAGCCGAAACACAGGAAGCAAGAAATGAAGTCCTAAGAGCAGCTCTTGTGAAATCATAAGCGCCACTAGCAACAACCTTCTTAATTAACCCCGTGATGCCATATAACTCTTGCTGCCCACACAAAAACCAGATTGAGTCCAAAGCAATGCATAATGCATCGTTAAGCGTCTGCGGATCAGCCAACAAGATTAGATTCTCAGCAAGCTCCCAATCATGAGTACTCACAGCGCCTTGAAACAACCGCCCTAACTCTAACCGGTCTTGCCTACTGAGTTTCTTTTCTTGCCCTGATTTCTCATTCTTTCTATGTTTCTTAGCACCACAACTACAAACCACTCCTTCCCCTCCATCCGATTTCCCCGAGTTGTCTACACTCACGAATGGTCCACCTTCCGTTGAGAAAACCACATTGCCGTTGCTTCTTCCCTCATCTTTCTCTGGGCATAGAACAACAATCTCATTGGTAAGACTTGAAATTTCAGTCTCATTCGATTCAACTTCCATTTCAGAAAAATGAGGCTCATCTTCTACAATATTATTATCCCGATTTCCCATATTAGCCTTCTCATCCCCCATTTCTGTCCTATACCAACTCTGCACCCAAAAAAGGGGGAAAACCACAAAGAATCACACTTTATAGTTCTGCCATGAAAACCAACAAATTCTTTAATGATGGATACTCCTAAATTTGAAAACTAAAAATCCAATAACTCTTGTTCTTTCATTTAATCAAACTTAAATCAATCAATAATCCCAAATATTCAGTCAAAAAAGAGAAAGAATCCAAAAGCACACTTGAAATTCAAAAACAGATTGAAAAATCGATAAAGAAGAAATCAAAGGATCAGGAAAGCAGAACCCATTTCGATTCAGAGGCTCAGATGAGAAAAGAGGGACAAAATCATCATCCTCACCCCTGCTGCTGCCAGAACCCTAAAAAATCACTTCACCTCCGGATTGAGATTAGATTTTCAAGTGCCAAACCGACCCTACAAATTCCAGATTATTCCATCCTAAAGTTGCCAAAAAAAAACAAATCTTCAGAGCAAAAAGATACTCTGAAGAATAAAAAAAAGGAAAGAACTTGAGAATCAAAACAGAACCATCTTGATAATTGAAGGAAAAAAGAAGAAAGATTCAGTTGTGAAGGAAAGAGAAATCAAGAAGTAGAGAGAGAAAGAAGACATTGATTAATGAGTGTGGAATAGAAGTGAGGGAAAGGGGAAGAGAGAGAGAGGGAGAAAGGTTTGATTGGATGGCTATTTGTTGTTTGGTTTGGACTGAATGGTCCTCAACATATTACTATTCTCTTCCCACCAAATTATTCTCTCTTTTTCTCCCCCTCTTCTTTTTCTTCTTTTTTTCCTCTTTAATTATAGTAATAATTTCACTCTCCTTTTTTATTTACCAAGAAGAAACTTGGAATGTTATAAAAGTTCTATTCGTATCTCGTGTAGTATTCAACGCGATTTTTCTTTTTAATTTTATGTGTTTTAAAAGTTTACAGACAAAAATTATTATAATTGTAGAAGATCTCTAAATTTGTAGTTATCTCAGTTTTACTTATTTGGTAATAGAGTCCGTTTATAAGATTATAATAAATCGTACCTTATGAACCTTTTCTGTAAACTTTTATCTCTCTTTTCCCCCTCTTCTTTTACTTCTTTTTTTTTTCCCTCTTTAACTATAGTAATAATTTCACTCTTCTTTTTCATTTAACAAAAAGAAAATTGGAATGTTATAAAAAAAAATTCTCCTCATGGTTTGCAAAATTTTCCATTTCTTGTTTTCATGTAAGAGATTAATGTATCTAGAAAAGCACCAACATGAGTTGATTAATTGAAGAACTCACATTTTTAAAGGTGACATATTAGGGTCATGTTTGTCGATCCTATTTCTTAAGTATATTCAGAGAAAACTCGTTATCTTTACTTTCACCCACACAACAACTCTTACATAATAGTTTACAATCTCCAGGTATATTGTTAACGTCCTGTTTAAAAAGAATTGGATTCATTCAGAGTACAAAATACTCTTATCAAACTTGTAATTATTAATGGCTAAATTTGTGTAGCATCTCTTTTAATTTATTTTACCCGTACTTCATTAGTAACCCCACAAGCAAACAATCAATCATGATTTAAGATTAGATTTAGAATTCAATATGGTGACGGGAGAAACCAATTCGAATCTTCTGTGACACTTCCTGTAGCGCAAAAACCACAAACCAGTGGTGCCCAAAAAAACCAGCATCAAGATGGAAGTTCATGGAAATATTAAGTTATTGAAAAGAAACATATCGATACAACTGTTTTGTAATACGCAGGATGACAGAAAGCAAATACATATTCTGCCAGAAACAATACCCAAAATAAACAGCAATGCATAAATAACTGCAAACAAGGATACATTTCCAAACCTTCCTCCTGAATTACGCAACTCTTATCATCGAAACGAACTTAAATTCATAGTAACTTTATTAGGCTAGAAAGCGTCACAATAATGCACGAGCGGTAGCTAGATCCTCGTTGTAAATAACTTTATGGCAGTTCATCTTCACTCCTGCAAAAGAAGGGATCGACAATGTGATGCGGTAGAACAAAATAATAACAAACCAAGAAAGATTAAGAGTTAATCAAATTTGAATTTTATGATGCCTTCCACTAGGTACCAGTGAATCACTAACTATTACTCCCTCCGTCCCATTTTATTTGTCCACTTTCTGAATAAAGGGTTCATTATGACGTTTTCTCCGATCCTAACCCCTTGCATTGAATGATGGAGAGAGAAGAATAAAAACAGAGAATGGTAGAATAAGTTGAGAGTAAAAAAGAATAGGGCTATTATGACATTTTATCATATTCTACTATAAAATTTGGTGAAACCTTAATTCCCGTGCAAAACACAAAGTGGACTAATGTTTTGGGGATGAGGGAGTATCAAATTACACATAACATTGTGATTACTTGCTAGAGAAGATTATGCCTCTACTACATAGTGAGATTCAATGTGAAATTCTAGACATCTAGCTAGCTCTTGTTTCATCGTAATTCAAACTCACATCTCCATTTGAAACATTTCTAGTTCGGAACATGGAAAGGCAGGGGTAGTTGAAAAGGTAAACCGATTATAAAAAGAGAGAGAACGCTAATGATGTTGTTAGATATATTAAAAGAAGATAAATGAATGGCACAACTTGGGCTTCCTTTGAGATACTACCATGGCAGACCTCACATGATGTACGTGAGCAAAGATCTTGACAAAAGTACTAAAAAAGAAGAAGAGTGTCTCACAAGTTTGATATACAACAATAGATAGACAGTAAATAATAAAGGAAGCATCTCGAAAGGACCATTTATATCTTAACCACCTTCAAATTGATGCAGCTTAGAGAGAGAGCAGGAGAATGAGAAATACAATCTTTTATCCATTTTAGTGCAAAAGACGGATGATTATGTTCTAATCATAATGGATTTTCACAAAAGCTATAAACCTTACAGACTGACTTTTTATAAGTTCGATGTACCACAGAAGGATGCAACTGGAAAGAAGTTGAAGAAAATCAAAGAGATTCAAGGAGAAGTTATATCTAGTGAACTATGCAGTTTAGAGTATACGGCAGAATTACAAGTCCTAAGAAGCCACATTAACCCCCTTCCCGAACTCAAAATGCAGAAAAAGACAACAGTAGACAAAATTTATCAACTTTGCGAATGCCCCCAAGACAAAAACATTCAACCCTCGCATCTTTAAATGTAACCCATACTGGTTAAATTACAATCTCCATGAAATTTAAGTCATGCGCCACCAGCCTGGTGGGAAAGTTATTAAAAAAGTTCAGCAAAGGCTTCTTTTGTCAGACATCGGTGGAAAACTACCTTAAGCCACACCAAGGCCACAATTAACGACAAAAATACACGAACTTTTCGATCCTCCCATCCTCAGATAAAACAAGAAGAGGTTACAAAAAACAGAATAATATACACAGTTAATATACAAGAGAATTCCCAGCCTAACTTCCCAGTTAAAAAAGGCAGAAAAGGAATCCTAAGCAACAACATATTTACGACTTCTTCAAGCCTTACGTTAGGCAAAAACAAAATCCATGTTCATTTAACATAATATTGTTGTAAAAGATTATGACGTATTCTAATAGGAAACAGTAAAAAAATGTAACCATGAAAAATGGTTGAACATGAAAAAATGGAGATACCTCATCGTCATCATCATCTCCTCCATCTTCCTTATTCTTCTTAAGACGAGTGGTCCCACCTTCCTTGGTGATTGGTAACTTCATTGCTCCAAAAGGAGTATCGACATGGATGTTTCCTTTTATAGTATAACCAGTACCTCTTCCTCTCATCATGTCCCAAAGAGCAGAACCTAAGTCTTTTGGCCTGAATGTGATGGGAACATCAACATAACTGATTCCATTTTTAGCAATTTGGGTTGCTTTTTGCAAGTCAGCGCCACCAATGCTCACATCAGAGAGCCAAATCTCAAAGTCGAGGTCCTTGAGGCCCAAGTCAAAATCATTCATGTTTTCAAGCTTCAGATGAAGTACAGCAACAGTTTCTTCAAAAGAAAACTTGTCAAAACGAATTTTCTCGAGGTCAACATCAGGCTTATAAGGTATAGGGATCTCCCCGGTCTTCTCAAGCGGCAAAGTTACCCTTCCAAATACAGGCACGTCCACAATGAGATCAACCTTGACTTTATAAGGAATGATCATTCCAGGCTTTATATCATGATATGTGCTTTTTATGTCATCGAATATCAGGGTAACAGGTATCTTGACAGTCTCAGAACCATGAGCATGTATTGTCCCTGCATCAGGAATCAATCCGGACACAAGCTTCCTCCCATCACTCTCAACCAAGTAATTAATGTCAATAAGAGGGATTGGAATAGGATTTGGGTTTTTCACTAGCACATCAACTACTATATCTGCCTTTTCAAGATTGATATGCGGAATATGAATTGCACTGACATCTGCAGTAGGTTTTCCGAAACCTATTGTTTCCTCAATCTTCTCTCCTACGTCCTGAATAAAACCCTTTACTTTATCCAAAAACCCACCCTTTTCTTCATCATTTTTTTCTTCCTTGTGTTCTTTTTCCTTAACAGCCCTTTCAACTATCTCTGGTTTATCAGATGATGCCATGCCTAAATACCTAAATAGCGAAACAGACAAGACATCAAAACATTGAGAAAGAGGAAGAAATAAAAAACACTCGAGAAACACCTAGGATAATCAAAACAAAAAATTCTGAGGAGTTAAAGATGCAAAGAAACTAATCAAGAACACCACATTCAGTCGGGTACCTTTTGAACTCCCATATTAGTTTGCAAATATGAGCGAAAAGAACAAGAGAAATACAGTCAAGAAACTTCGATTGCAAGTCATGAAGCTTAAGCTAGCCGATCTAGATGTACTAATGAGACCTGAGAAACCCAAAATTCAGGAAATTCCATCTGCATTAACAAGAGAAACTATTGGCAACTAACCTATAACTACAATTACCGCCATTGCATTAGTATTTATTTTCATAAAGATGGATTGAAGTTAACAGTGACTAGAGAAGAAAGAGCAGCTTAGTAGCAACATCTCAAATCCATCAAACATACATTTGAAACAATTGTTGAGAACTCTGTACTATAATAGAGAAAAACTCTATAGATATACATAAACTTCTTTCACTATTCTCTTTACATCAGTTAGCTTTTTATTTTAGTTCTTTTTGTCCCTAAACTATTTTCGAGCTGGTGCATTTATCAAATTATGGTAAATTTGGTGGTTTCCAGTAATTTTTTATCACCTTGTTCTCCACATGTCTCCAGCCTTAACTGTAGAACACGGAAACCAACAACTTTATACTAATTTGGTAAAACAAGAGCAGCAGCACGGAAAAAGGTTTAAACAGAAAGAGTTAAAATAAAAGTTTAATGAAAGATAGAAAAAAAAATTTACTACTCTTTTCTTCATCAATTTTTGCTTCCTTAATTTTTGGTACATATTATGGAATGAAGGGAGTACTAGTTTATATACATATTTCATAAGAGTTTTTCTTTAATATAATAGTGAACTAGTTAAAAAAAATTAAAGTATGCTCCCTGGAGTAATGTGCAAATAAACATTGGGATCAATCCCAAAGCAAGATAAAAATAAAGTTCAATTAGATAGAAAAACTCAGCCTAATCCTATTGAACAACCAATCAATGGAAAAAAATCAACAGATCCTTACAGAGGGACAAAAAAGGCATAAATAATAAGGAGAATTATAGTAATTAAAGCATAAATCAATCATTCTAAACACACAAACACAGAGAGAAGATCAAAGCAGGGTGCATTTGTTCTCCACACTCTTGATCCCACGTCTTCTCTCAATCTGGAAGCATAAATTCTCAAATATAAAAAAAATCAAAAACCAAATACACCATAAAATCTTTCATTCTAAACAGACAAACACAAAGATGATTTCAACAGAAATCGAGAAATCTAAAGAATTGAGTGAGAAATGAACAACCTAGGATGGATCGAAAGGAGAGAAAAAAAAGATCGGGATTTAGATGGATAATTACCAAAAGCAAAAGAAGCAGATCGGAGAAGGGGTCAACAGCTGTTCCACAGAGTTTTCAGACAAAAGAAAAGTAAAGAAGAAAGTGGATGAGCAGATTGAAGTTATTATAGGGTAAAGACTAAACTACGGAACAGTACAAATTTAGTATGTCCTTAGTTAAAAAAAATAGACAGTCATAATTTTGTTGGACCAAACTGACATTTTAGTATGTCATTAATGGAAAAAAAAATTGACGGTCATAATTTTGTTGGATCAAAGCAAGTGTTTTAGTAAGGATTAAGATTAGGGATGACAATGGGGCCGGGTGGGGGCGGAGTCTACGATCTTCAGTCCCGACCCCGCCTCTTCCATCACATCTCCATCCCTATTTTCGGTCCAGCCCCATCACTAGGGATGAATTGTGATCCCATCCCCAGTTCAAGTGGAGGCCCAGTCCCAACGGGAGGAAAGCGGGGATTTTTTCTCCCATTCTTAATTAGAAAAATTAGAGAATTTCAACCAAAAACAAAGATAATGATTATTCATAAAAAAAAAAACAAAAAACAAAGAGAATGATTCGTACATGATGCAACATTATAATTGAAAGAGGATAGGATATGATTACAACTTACAATATATTTTAGGAGATGGAGGAATCTATGGAGATAATTTGAGATTTTCCATGATCTTCTCCAATATTTTGGGTGTCTTTTCCTTTTTGTATAGATATTTTATTATCTTTCTATTTATTGTTTTAGTCAAGACATGTGGGCCGGTCCAGGCCGAACTGGGCTGGGATACTACTCCTCCCGCCTCCATCCCCGCCCCCATTAATGGGGTCACATTTATCCTCATCCCCACCCCCCAGTCCCAGCTTAAATCGGGGAATTGGGTCGGGCCGGTCCGGATCCCCAATTTAACCGACCCCATTGCCATCCCTAATTAAGATCCAATTGGTATTCGTGTTTATTTTGCTATCCACAATTAATCCAGTCCGCTCTTGCGACCTAATTCCTTTTTGTTGCAAAATATCACATAGAACTTGTCTTTGTAAATGTTCATAATATAGTATATTTCTTTCTTTCTTTTTAGTTAGCCCCAAAACCAAAACCAAAATCCAAGCTCCACCGTATATATATGAAAAAAATAATTATGTAATCTTTTTGTAATTGAGAATTCCGTGTTCAATAATTACTTTTTATATAATAAATTATTTTTCTTTTATTATATTTACGTGAAAGTCCCATTTTAAGATTTTATTTATTTTAAAGATATTACACATTTACACTAATGCTTAGTGTGGTTAGCTTATAATCCCTCTTTGTGGCTTGATGAATAGAGGTGCAAGGTCATCATCATCCATTAATGAGAATGAAAATTCTGATATGTAACATGTGGTCCAGAATTAGCTCACATCATTACAAAATTCTCTCTCTCATCATTTTGTAGTAATGTAGTCAATTCTAAACTAAAAGGTCAAATGGACCGGTTCATATCAAAACTATATGGATGAGAAAGTGTTCATACCACTTGAGAGAGAGAGAGAGAGAGAGAGAGCATATTAGTTACATGGGTGGATATTTGCACTCTCAAAGGGAGCTTGAATTAATGGACTTGAGAAATGGATAACATTATGGATACCTCCTCAGCTCTTTCAAGATTGGTAGATCTGCTGAAATTGATGTCCATTACATGAATATAAGTGTGGAAGTTGTCCAGTATTTGATCTATGAGTGTGTACGTATCTCCAACACGTTCGTCCTCGTATATAAATAACTCAGACTAGTATTTTACAATCAACAATAAAAGCCTATGGTAGGTATGGTCTGCTACTCAATGTAACTACTGAGAATTCTTCTAAGGTACTCAAGTTGCTCAAATTCTCCTCGAACCTCTTCTCACTACAACCAACCAACGACAAACCATACATCAAAAATCAATATCAATATGTAAGAAACTTCCATAATCAGACATAACTGAAATTATGAAGGCAACTCACCCAATCTGAATCACAATAAGCATGCTGCAACTGAAAGTCACATTGAGAACATAAGAGAATGCGTATGAGCTTGAAAGAGCTAACAGCCTTCTATTAATAACAAGAACAAAAGGTTTCAAAGAACAAGAAGCTGTCGGTGTAATCTAATAATAGAAAGAGAACTCACTTCTTGGTGAGACACGGATACAAGCTTCCACCAAGCAGCAGCAGCTATATAGCGTCGTTATGTCCTAATGCTCTACCTGTAAAAGACGAGTAGTAATTCAATGGATTGATCAGAGTAAGCGATTCCAACTAAACTTGAGTGGTGATATGAACTGACTAACCTAAATTTCTAGAGAAATGAGTTGGCCCGTCTATCTCAAGTGCAACTTTTCGCTCAACTACAACTGCGTCAACGTGTACCCGTCCACAATCTATTCCCTCACCCAATCTAAACCAGTGCCAACAAGAAGACGGGCCACCTCCTTCTGAAATGAGGAAGTCACCTTCTGATTAAATCTCTTGGTTCTTCCTGCACGAGCGATTTTCTCTTCCAACGTGCTATTCAGAGATAATCCAAGATTTGGGAACTCTAGTTTTAGACATTGATTCACGAGGTGAACCTGTGAAGCAAACATTATATCCTCTCTGTATTGCTCAGATATTCTTTGCTCCTCAATTTGGACAAGTGTTTTCCAAACATGTGAAACGAAAACACGATCCATCGGTCCAAAAACCGCATAAGACCAAGATACGTTACCCAACTGATCTCTACTAAAGTTTAGTATAGGGGTGCCTGGAACATCTTCAGAACCAAAATTTTCATCGTTTGCTCAATCTCCTACGTTGTTGGAATTCAAACTACCTTTACCTAAACTACACTTGAATTGATTGGAACTATTGAAAACGTTATCCAGAGAATCCATTAAAATATCGGCTGGTTCAAAGAGAGAGTTAAAAGCCCACAAAACCTGAGCAATCTCTTGTGGCTGAAAAATATCGATTATATCTGAAGCCCTCTTTGACAATCCTGCAAAGAGTTCTGGATTGAATATTTGACACTGGTTGCAGGCCAAAAATACCCTACCCCTTGCTAAATAAATAAATAAACCTTAATTTCGTTGACTAGTTCGTGCTAGTTCTCAAACAATTATAAACAACTAAAAAACCAGCACCCGCAGCCCTCTTCTCTTTCTCTCTCTTTTCTTCCTCTTGAAGTTTCTTCATTTCTTGGCTTCAATTGGATCTAGCCATCCTTCTTACACTTTTGGTGTCTTCATCCCCTCATTTTGCCTTAAATCATGATGAAATTTTTTCAAGGTATTCTGATTCAAGATTCAAGACTCAGATGCAAGATCTACTTCAGATCCTTCCAGATCTGGAGTTTCCCTCTAAACCCGGAGTTGTTCTGGGCCCTTCCTCAGTTTTCTTCATCTTTCCGAGACAATCTATGGGACGGTTGATACGCCCATGGTCTCGTAGATTGTTGATTACTAAGAAAGGTGTTGGAACTGAGCTTGCTACTACTGTTCAAAGATTTTGGAGAAGATTCTGCGAAATTTTTTATTATGTATTTATTTTGTTTACTGTTTGTAGTATGTACCTAGTCCGGGGTGTGGACTTTTATCTGTTATCATGGTGGTCTACACCATTGTATAACTTTTTTTTCTTGTATTTTTTTTTTTTATCTTTTGATTGTAATGGCTTCGGCTATTTTATGATTAATGGATAATTTCTTATTTAGCAAAAAAAAAAAAAAAAAAACAATTATAAACAAAAGGACCAGTTTGAGATTTTTTTTGCAAATTTTCGAGATGGTTTTGCTTTTTTAGCTGCTTACCACGAGTAGTGGTATTAAATGGGCTTTGTGAGTTGAGCATAGTCAAAAGTTCAAACTCGATCTGACTTATTCTTTTTTTTTTTTTGCTAAATAAAGATTTACCCATTAATCATAAAATAGCCAAGGCCATTACAATCAAAAGATAAAACGCAAATACAAGAAAAATAAAAGTTATACAATGGTGTAAACACCATGATAACAAATAAAAGTCCACACCCCGAACAAGTTAAACAACACAAAAAATAGTAAAATAAATAAATACATGAAAAAATTCTTCGCAGCAGCTTCTTTGAGATTCTGGAACAGCAGTAGCAAGCTCAGTTTCATCACCTTTCTTAGAAATCAACAATCTACGAGACCATGGGCGTATCAACCGTCCCATAGATTGTCTTGGAAAGATGAAGAAAACTGAGAAAGGGCCTAGAACAACTCCGGGTTTAGAGATAAACTCCAGATCTGGAAGGATCTGAAGTAGGTCTTGCATCTGAGTCTTGAATCTTGAATAATACTGCTTTGAAAAAATTCCATCAAGATTTACGGCAAAAGAAAGGGGTGAACACACCAAAAGTGGAAGAAGGATGGCTAGATCCAACAAAGAATGGTTGGATCTAGCCATGGAAACTAAAAAATGAAGAAGCTTCAAGAGGAAGAAGAAGAGAAAAAAAAAGAGAGAGAGAGAAAAGATATTGTTTTCGATCTGACTTATTCAGTCTTGAAAATAATGGGTACTTGGTTGAGGCTTCAAAATGAAGTCTGAGCTTGCATAATTCGGAGATAAACGAGCCGGGTTTAGACTAACTGGATCACATTGGCCGTGATATGTTGGAGAATTTAGTTTTAATTGAATTGTAATTAAAGTGTTGTGAGTACATTCCTGAGCCAATATAATTATATGTTACACGGCTCGAATTTGAATGCTATTGAGATTATCACGAAGTGACTTGCGCTAGCTTCGCGATGATATAATATGTGAGAAAATCAATTATCGGTGTGAATAATAAATTGGTATAAAGTGGTAAATATTTTTTCGAAATTGCTAGAAGAAATTCAATTCAAAATTATATAACTGCTAAAATTGTTTTGGTTTAATAGCTACCATTAATCTCAACTGTTACAGACGTTACGGTCAAAAGATTAATGACATGTTTAATACCTACCATTAATCTCAACCGTCAGACGTACGATCAAAAGATTAATGGCTGTCATTAACCTTGGAAGTTATAATAAACTCGGATTTCTGCCTATAAAAGGCAGTCATTCATCCAAAAAAACTTGCTAATAATAAATTAGTATAAAGTGGTAAATATTTTTTCGAAATTGCTAGAAGAAATTCAATTCAAAATTATATAACTGCTAAAATTGTTTTGGTTTAATAGCTACCATTAATCTCAACTGTTACAGACGTTACGGTCAAAAGATTAATGACATGTTTAATACCTACAATTAATCTCAACCGTCAGACGTACGATCAAAAGATTAATGGCTGTCATTAACCTTGGAAGTTATAAACTCGGATTTCTACCTATAAAAGGCAGTCATTCCTCCAGAAAAACTTGCTAATAATAAATTAGTATAAAGTGGTAAATATTTTTTCGAAATTGCTAGAAGAAATTCAATTCAAAATTATATAACTGCTAAAATTGTTTTGGTTTAATAGCTACCATTAATCTCAACTGTTACAGACGTTACGGTCAAAAGATTAATGACATGTTTAATACCTACCATTAATCTCAACCGTCAGACATACGATCAAAAGATTAATGGCAGTCAATCCTTTCCTATAAAAGGCAGTCATTCCTTTTCTAACGCGAGCACACATAATTAATCAATTAAAAAATACAAAATTACATTTTTTAAAAGAAAATTGTGGTTATGCCATTATAAATTAGCAACATCTACACAAATTATATACCAAATAAAGCAGGGTCCAATTCCCGTTGCTGACGTGATGACTGTATTGGTGGGTGATCTATAAGTACCCTTGTAAGCGACCTATGGTTCCTAGGGCCTGCCCTGACCCATGGTGATGACCAGAGCCGAACTCACCCAAACTTTTTTTCACCAAATCTATAATATATAAAGTTAAGCCAAGTTGAGGTAGAAGCTTCATGATGTGATATGTGGCATTTTGTGGAATGTGGACCAATTAGAAACTTCCATGTGGGAACTTTATCATTAATTTATTCTTTAAAATTATTTCTTCATTAACTATAATCTTCAACTCTAATCTTAAGTTGTTATGGAGATAAAAACTTGAGGAGATTTCTATAGCTACATATTTATAAAGTTCATTAGTCATATCTTGATCTCAAAGAATTCAATCATTTATTATAAATTTATGGTTTTGTTTCATATATTAATGAATGAAGTAGAAGAGTTTTGTAACTTTTATTATAGTAATTGTATTTATTTATTGTTGCTTCTTTTAAAATGAAGAAGTTGAATGAGTTTTTTTAAATGAAGAAGTTCAATAGCTTTCTATTTTAATGAAGTAGATTTAATGTATATAGGAATTATAAAAGTTTTCCATCATAAAGTAGATTTAATGTATATAGAAATTATAAAAGTCTTCCTTCATAAAGTAGATTTAATATTTTAAAAAAATAACATGTATATAGGAATTCTAAAAGGCTGTGTAACATAAATGAATTGAATTTAAATGAAGAAGTTCAATGATTTTGTTTAATGAAGAGGTTGAATGGTTTTATTTTTTAATGAAGAATTTCATTGGTTCTTTTTAAATGAAGAAGTTGAATGAGTTTTTTTAAATAAAGAAGTTCAATGGTTTTTTTTTAAATGAAGAAGTTCAATAGTTTTCTTTTTTAATGAAGTATATTTAATGTATATCGGAATTATAAAAGTCTTCCATCATAAAGTATATTTAATATTCTAAGAAAATAACATGTATATGAATTCTAAAAGATTATGTAACATAATTGAATTGAATTTAAATGAAGAAGTTCAATGGTTCTTTTTTAAATGAAGAAATTCAATAATTTTCTTTTTAATGAAGTAGATTTAATGTATATAGGAATTCTAAAAGTGTTCCATCATAAAGTAGATTTCATATTCTAAAAAAATAACATGTATATAGGAATTCTAAAAGGTTATGTAACATAAATGAATTGAATTTAAATGAAGAAGTTCAATGGTTTTTTCCAATGAAGAAGTTGAATAGTTTAATTTTTTAATGAATAAGTTCATTGGTTCTTTTTTAACTGAAGAAGTTGAATGAGTTTTTTTAAAATAAAGAAGTTTAGTGGGTTTTTTAAATGAAAAAGTTTAATAGTTTTCTTTTTTAATGAAGTAGATTTAATGTATATAAGAATTATAAAAGTCTTCCATCATAAAGTATATTTCATATTCTAAGAAAATAATATGTATATAGGAATTCTAAAATGCTATGTAACATAAATGAATTGAATTTAAATGAAGAAGTTCAACTGTTTTTTTTTTAATGAAGAAGTTGAATGGTTTTCTTTTTAATGAAGAAGTTCATTGGTTCTTTTTTAAATAAATAAGTTGAATGAGTTTTTTAAAATAAAGAAGTTCAATGGTTTTTTTTAAATAAAAAAAATTCAATAGTTTTCTTTTTTAATAAAGTTCAATAGTTTTCTTTTTTAATGAAGTAGATTTAATGTATATAGGAATTATAAAAGTCTTCCATCATAAATTTGATTTCATATTCTAGGAATATAACATGTATATAGGAATTCTAAAATGCTTACAACAAAAAATATGAATGAAATAATCCTAACATGCAACTGAAATAATCAATAAAGTACTTTTTAGTTTCTTCTAAACTGAAATGCCAAATTCATTACCATTCAAATGAAAGAACCTATTAGAACTAAATGTCAGCATCACTATATAAATTTTTGGATTTTTATTAATGCATATAGGAATTCTAAAAGACTTGCATTATGAAGTAGATTTAATGTTCCAATAAAAAACAAAATTCTTATTCATGTATATAGGAATTCTAAAAGTCTTGCATCATAAATTAGATTTAATATTTCAAGAAAATAACTGACTATATAAATCAAAATCATCCTTGCATTTCCTCACCAAAAAAAAAAACAAAAAATATCATAAAAAAAAACATTATGGGGAAATCAAAACTTCAATATGTGCATCTCAATGAATTTGGAAAAGGCAAACAAGAAAAGATAATATTATTTCGAGTAACCAGATTATGAAACACTTTCAATGCCCAGAAACCTAACAATTTAATGAGCGTTGATTATTTGATTTTGGATGAAAAGGTAAGATTCATTCTAAATCGTAATTATTCATTATTATAGAGGATTTACAAATCTAAAATCTGCTACCTCACTAATCTTCTATACAATTGCCTCTCATGTTTCTTAGATTAAACACTCATTTGATTTTAGACACCATACTAATTAGCAGATGCTATATATAGGTTTTCAAATTAGCACCAACCATGACTTTAAAGGTTCAAGCAATCCAGTTATCTACAACCACCAATAAGTAACCATACATCTAGAGCTCATTAACATGGTTATCCAGTTTCAGTCATATCTCTAAGCAACAAGTAAGTTAGAAAACATGTACGATATCATCAAAAGATATATGAATTAAAAAAAATTAGAAATACAACCGCGCATCGCGCGAGAATGAAAGCTAGTAAATAAATAAAGTAGGGTCGTTGTTAAATCAATACAAATTATTAAACCGAGTCACAACATGAGACGCCAAATTATTTAACATTTACATCCTTCGAACAAAAATAAATGAGAAAGGTTCTGAAGCTGCTTGGTGTACATTCTGTACCTACAAAGATCTACAGAGGGAGAATTACTAATAGAGTGAATAACTTATTTTTTACTTAAATCATTTTTTCTTTTCCAATTTTAGACTTAATTTTTTTTTTTTTTGATTATTTTTTAACTTAAACAATTTACGGGTGCTCCGATATAGAAAAGATCAAAATTTGGCTGATGTGTAAAATGTTGTCGTTTTTGTAGGATCAAATATGTATTAAAACTCTACCAGACCAAAAAACTCAAACAATTTATTCCAAAATATTTACGATCCGACCCATACCTGTTATTGTTGACCCGATCCGTCTCCATCTTCTCTTCCACCATAACCACCACCAATATCACCATCTTCCCCACCATCACATTTTTTTTAAGAACAACAATGCCATCACTACCATTATCATCACCACCATCCCTCACTATAAAATATGCGTCAAACATTCTCTCACAGTCACAAAACCAAAATTCTGTGCTCAAACATTCTTTTATATCAAACCAACAAAAAAAAAAAAAAGACCCTTTAAAAGGGTCCTCATAAAAAACTGCAAATAAACTAAAAAATAAGAGCTTCTGGGCTCAATGCATGTAGGAAAAGAAACCCACTACTTCAGACCAAATCATATGGGATTTGGAAAAGTCGGAAAATGTGGAGTCTTTTGGGGGTAATCGAATTCAGAAGAGGAAGCGTCAGCATCCCTACAACTTTTGGTACCAGTAAGTATGCAATTAATTAATTTTTTTTTAAGAATAAATCATGTTTTTCAAATCTTTAGTTCATTAATTCTGTTAATGGATATTTGGTACACGTTTGATGATTATTTATTTGTTGCAAACAATGGGAATGTGTGAAGGGCTGCTTCGGTCTTGGACTTTTCTGCTATATCATCTTGCTATAAGTTTAGATAATTGAATTTCTGAGGGATGGGGGTTGCTATAAGTTTAGATAATTAAATTTGGTGCAGTGCGATTTTCGACAAAAATCGATTAATGCACACCCCCTACGTCCCATCACTCTATTTCTGTAGAGTTGAACAGAAACAAAGCCTTCGCATCTTTAGAACATCAAAACTCTTTTGGCAGGATGCAAGATATGTAGTAAAAGAATGCAGTATGCAGAAGAGTAGAGGAAGAACTAGACTGATGGATTTATTAACAAAAAAGAAGAAATGATTGATTGGTCGGTCATCATGGTCTTGCTAATTATGTAGCTTTTTTGTTTTGTTTTGTTTCATTCTTTTCTCATAAGAAGTGTCACTATTAATAAATATTACACAATCATTTTTAAACAGTGTAAATTATAAACGAACATATATCAGTTAGGGGTGTTCATGGTTCGCTTTGGTTTGGTTTTGCACATTTTTTAAACCAAACCGATGCATTCGGTTTGTATCGATTTGGTTTGGTTGTTCGGTTTTCGAGAGATACAAAATATATTTATTATAAATTAAAAATAAAATATTTTTTTATATGATTACTTAGCTGCTAAAAATATAAAGAAATAAGACTATTGTTTTCACAAGTTAAACACAATAAAAAACAAAATAATGAAACATAAATTCTTGATTCTTGTACTTCAATATAAAGTAAAAATAAAATAATTTTTTTTATATAATTACCTAGCTACTAAAAATATAAGAAAATATGTCTATTATTTTCACAAGTTAAACACATCAAAAAATAAATTCTTAATCTTCATTCTTAAATTTCAAACAAATTACTGAAAATTATCCTACGAGGGAAAAAGCAAAAAAATACAAAAATACACCATTATTAGTTGAAAAGTAAAACCAAAACTTCAGGTGAATCTAAAATCATATACAATAGATGACCTTTCAATATCTTACTTTAGCACTTGAAAAGCTGGCTTGTCATGGTATATAAATAAGAAGTTCAATATATTTTATTACAAAAGAGTTCTTTAATATTATATATATATATATATATATATATATATATATCGTTTGGTTTGGTTTGGATTATAAAAAAAATTAAACCAAACCGAAAGTTCGGTTTTAATTTAGTTCAAACCGAAACCAATCCAATGCACCGTTCAAACTGAAAAATCGGTATGGATCGGTTTGGTTTGGTTAATTTCGGTTTTTGATGAACACCCCTAAAATTATCCGTAGAGTATTAACTCTTTATGTCGAGTGATTATAATTTAGTTGATAACACATATAATTTTCAAATCTTGTTTAAAATAAGGTTGTAAATTCGAAATATCTTAAAAACAACTAATGTTGCAGAATTACATGATTTTTTACTAGTAAATCACAGTGTATATTCGATCTCAATCAGATTAGTTGGGTTGAATATTTGAACACCAATCACAAAAAGATATGTCAAGAAGGCCGTGGCCCAGTGGGGCAAGTCTTGACCTGCGACCGAGAGGTCCCAGGTTCGACACCCACCTCCTACGTGAGGCAAATAAAATTCTCTAAGAGAGAATTAGGTGCTGACCAAAAAAAAAAAAATCACAAAAAGATAGAAAATATATATTTCACTAAATAGGAATTCAACTCCAAACTTGTTAAACAATTATAAGTATTGTTGTACTATGAAAAGGACTAAACTATATCAATGGAATAATATATGTTGGATTCATGTGTTGACACCTTCTAAGAAACTTCTTAGTAATGCTAGATTGTTAAAAGGAACCCAACTACCTAAACTTCAAAGGATATCTATACTAAACACTCAATTTCAACCCAACTCTTTTAAGTGCAGTAGTCTTCACTTCCATAGTCAACTTTTTAAAGACAAAAAATTACAAATTTTATACTTTTCTTATATTTTTAATATTTATTTATTGAAAAATGTTAGGTCTATATCTATACAATAATGATTGTTGGATCAAAAAGTTTGGATCAAACAAGGATCAAAGAGTATAAAATGAAAATGATTGTTAGCATTTAATGTGTAATTATGCCTTATTGATCCAAATTTGATCCCAACTTTTTGATCCAATAATCACTACCCCTATCTATAACCCCAATTTTAGAGTGTTAATATGCGATGAATTTACATTAAAAAAGTATATATATATATATATATATATATATATATATATATATATATATATATATATATATATATATTTCCTAATATAGTTCCATTAGTTTATTTTCTTGATTGTGTTTAGATTAGAAGGAAAGAAAGGAGAAAACATTAGTAACAATGGATTACTTACTTTTTTTGGTGAAAGGGAATTAAGTATTTCTTTTTTAGGGTAATTATTAATTATATAAGTGTCAATGAGGTATTGGTATAGTAGATAAGGTTGATGCCTCGTGACGTAGATCATGAATTTAGAATCCCTTCCCGCTTCTTAAATACTCATTTATTGTAATAGATAAATCCTCTCCTCTTTGGGTACTTTTAGTTTTGATGTGAAAAAGAAATTTCACCATATTCAATAAGTTGTAGAAAAAGAATTCAGCAAAAAAAAGAAAAGGAAAAGGATTGTTTTTTAAGAAATAAAATGGTGAAAAATGAAACCGTGAATCGATATCAGTTCACAAATCAAAATATATGTTTTATTTTTTTTGTAATAAAAAACGAATCGTAACTTTCGATATTTTTATATAACGGCTGAGAAGAAAGTAAATACATATTATTTTCTTTAAAAAAAAAAAGAATCAATTATCATATAAACTCATTAGACTGTTAAAGTTGCTTTGCACCCTTAAATATCCAAGCCAACTACCGGTCTGTTTCCATGAACTCAAGTTTTCTTTTTCTTTTTTGAAAGGCCATTAACACAAGTTGACATCACAAAGACCCGTGTATAAGCAGTGTGGCAATTAAAATAAAATATTTGTTTTTAATTTTTGTTCGATTTCTGTCCTGTCATCACTACAAGTTAAGATATACCTTCGGAATTATAAATTGTTTATAATATTATCCTACATTGACAGTGAAATTCAATCACTCACAAGATCTTTGTGAAAATGTAATATTTTTAATAACTAAATAAACTTATTTATATAATAAAATAATGATATAGCCAAGCCAGCAAACAAGAACTCTAACAACTGTGAATGACCTCTGCTTTGAACGTGACCCCAATTTTGGTTTTTTAATTAGAGAGTCTATTTGTAAGGCATAGTGATGCGCATATTAAGGAATATGTTATTTAGTTTTTTCTATGCCCTCCGGTTTCCACTCCTCTCAGATTTCCACCCCTTTCATGTAATTACTGATATCGATTAACGATATTGCTTTTTTTCTTCAAAATATATATATATATATATATATATATATATATATATATATATATATATATATATATATATATATATAGCCAAGCCAGAAGAGAAGAGGCACATTTTGTTATGAGTTGTTGACTGTTAATATTTAACTAAAGTTGTTCTAAAACAATTTTTCTTAAACTACTAAATATCAACCAACCATATTTTGAAACTACCTACAAACTAAACCTTAATATTTCCAAAAACAAATTTGACAGAACAGATCCAGATGAACCCAACCTCCAAAACCTTCTTCATCATCTATTTCTATCCATGATTTCTGCTTTTTTCACTTTCCTATCAATTTCTTGATCATTTATCCCATCACCCACTTTTCCTAATTTATTCATCCCATTGAAACTTACTGCTAATCTCATTTTCTTCTTCTTCTTATAAATTCAATCCTTAGCACTGCTCTTCTCCTACCCGAAAATCAGAACAAACTCAGAGAGGCAAAGGGCAGAAAGAGATTCTCTTCTTTCTCAATTTCAACCAGTTAGTCAATTTCTTATCTTTTTCCCATATGGGCTTTCTTTGTTTTTTCTCATTTTTTGTTTCTTTTTTGGGTTGGTTTCTTTCATTCTTTGTTTCTTTTACTGTTTAATTTAATTCGTTATCGTATGATTTCAGATGGGTTTTTGTTATTTTATGTAAATGCTTCATGTTTATGGTTTTGTGATGTGAGTTTTGACATGATCTTGATTTTCTGCTATTTATCAGAGAAAAAAAGGGGGGAAAAGAAGAAAGATTCACTCTACATATAATTTGATGTGAATAATAGATATGTAATAATGATTATAGGGTGGCATTTTCATATTTGTTGATCATATGCTTTTCTGGGTTTTCAATATTCGTTGTGATTTAGTGGATTGTTGTATCAATGTGATGATCAAGTGAAAAAAATAAAGGAGGAAGTAGCAGAATCTTTAGGGTGTATTTGGACTGTTTTTCTTTTTTAAAAGAGTTGTTTTTGGGGTGAAAAATGTGCATTGTTTTGTATTAAATTTTCATTGTTATACATGACCTTTTGTATATGTTTGTGTACTATGATGCACTTGGTATTAACAAACATAAGGCCCTTTTCCTTGTTGGATTATTTTTGTGTATTCTTCTAACTTTCTATTATATGTTTCTGACCTGAAATTAGGGAGAATCTTTGTTTCTTCTTATATATTTTGGGAAACTGTGAATGGCGACGGGTAGTTTGACCTTTTCGCCCTTTTGACTTCATTACTTTTGATTTCCCCACTTGGAAGAAGTTCTATATGTTTTTCTAATTTTTATAGGAAATGATGACCCCGTCCCCCAACTTTGGAGCACTCGAGCTTGCTTGGTGTTTTATGCTCTATGTTAGAGAATAAAAGGAATAGTTTTACCTTTTGCTCAAGGTTGCAGAATGCAATGAACTTTTTGCAGTTTTCCCCTCTTTTTATTTGGCTAAAAACCTCTAATATCCTTTCTTCAAGTTTTATAAGTTTTTCCTAGTTTGATAGTAATATATGAACATAAAAAAGTTAACTTCTTTTCCCTCTTGGCTTCATTATTTGATGAATTCTCTAAAATTCCTATTTAAGCTTATGTTTTTGAAATATATAATTATTGCTTTGTAAATGAAAAAACTACATCAGAAAGAAAGAAATGATTGTTCTGTTTTCTTTGTAGGTTAGCTAATTCCTTTAATAACTTTGGTAGGTCATATATGTCTAAAGTTGACATTGACCGCGAAGATGAAAGTGAGGACTTGCGCCATACACGGGCAGCAGATGGTATTCAAGAATCTAGCCATGTTAGTGGACAAGGAGGCCATGCTGATCAAATCCAGGCATCCAAGACAAATAAAAGCTCTGCTACAAAGGTATGAGAGCATTTTTTTTCCTTCAGTTTTTCCCTTTTTGGATGGGGGTGGGGTGGATAAAATTATTAATAATTTTGTTATGCAATCACAACATTGTAAGGGAATATGTTATCGCCCCCTCGTTTCCCTTCTCCAGTACCCCCCCCCCCCCCTCTCCCCCAAGGGAAAAAAGCAGAATAAAGAAACGGAGAGAATTGAAGAAACCAAGTAAAAAAAATCCTAAAAGCACCTTGATATCACATCGGAGTTCATTGTAGGAACCTACAGTTGGAATGAGCATTTAGTTGAACTTCGTAGATCATTCAACCAACAGTAGTTTCCCCCTCACATAATGACTGTATGAACTAACTTTCTTATGCAAAAGGAATGACTGAGGAACTCTGTTTTGACAGAAAACCCAAATTTAACGTGGTCATTTGCTTGTGAGGAATTAGAACTGTTAGCGAATTGGTTAATACTAGAGGAAGCAATATGAGATGGTATAAACTCACAGCATTTTTAAAAAAGCTTAAACTGGGATTAAAAGATATAAGGTTTTACTGTTGCTGTTGAAAATAAATACCCAGTTCTAAAAGGACAATCAGTTAAACATGTAGAAGCATGTTGGTGCACATTATTGGTGGTTGTCTCCCATGGGATGGGTATCATTTTCATCTTTGGATAGTAGGGGCTCTTGTCTCAGGTAACAGGACTTGTAGAGTAGATTCTTATGTAATTTATCTAAATTCTGATACTTAATCCAGTTAGCCATTTGGTGATCCAATAATCTTAGGCCAGTGGGATTGAGCAACTTTTAATTCTTTTATATTAGAAATAAATCGTTGACAAGGATTACAGAAAGGAGGTTCAGTTTGTCCAACTTTTGTGAGGTTGCATTTAACAGATGAATCTCCAAGCTTGCTTTTATGATGAATATAATTGAGGTCATGCTGTATGCTTGCCACTGCAATTGTAGATAGTCTTTGCAGAGTTTTTATCGTCGATCCAAAATTCAAACAATGATGAGTGAATGTGAAGGAACCGTAGGGAGAAATGCATAATTTTCTCTAGTAGCTGGAAATGGCATCTGACATTGTCCTTCTTGATAATCTAACCGAGGCACTGTTGTGGGATACCATCTTGCGAAATTTACTGTAGGCTTCACATGTTTCTGTGAGGGGGTACAATATCCCGAGTGCAGTTAAGAATGTTCCTTCCTCCTGCAAAACTGTAACGAGAATAGCTCTAGCAGGCAGCATCTTTTATTAGCTGTAAAAGTAATTGTCAAATAGCATAAGCTTTGGTTAACTGGAAACAATGTTGGAGGTGCGATTACTTTCCTGTTTGATTGAACCTTGAAGGCAACTTGAGATTAGCTAGGTTGAGATGAAATCATTTGAACTCAACTTGTACATATCAGCGAGCTTTTTATCCTAAGTTATTCCTATTTTTGTAATTAGTTTTAACTATAATCTATGACCTGTGGTTTGATTCTCTTTCCATGTTGCCGGGATATATTCAGATTTTTTTTGTCACCTATTGCTTGTGTTTCTGCGTCTGTTCTATCTCATTTGCCACGTGCATTCTTACAACACGTGCTCATAGATATAGATCAGTTTTGACTTGCTTATATTTGTACTGAACTTGATATACATGGTCTTGCAGTTATCTTGGGTCACTCTTTCCAGAAATCTGATCTTAGCGTACCAAAGCTTTGGTGTGGTTTATGGAGATTTAAGCACTTCACCGCTTTATGTTTTTAAAAGTATATTCCTGGGGAAGCTGCAGAATCATCAAAATGAGGATGCCATTTTTGGTGCTTTTTCTCTCATCTTTTGGACGCTAACATTGATTCCTTTGCTGAAATATATGTTGATTGTCCTAAGTGCTGATGACAACGGTGAAGGTATATTTTCTGAGGTTTTCTTGCAGCCTATTTACTGGTTCTACTCTGGAATCTGATAATTTATTTTACTAACTATTGCTAAATCGAGTGAAGGTGGGACATTTGCCCTTTACTCTCTGCTTTGCAGACACGCAAAATTTAGTTTACTTCCCAATCAGCAAGCAGCTGATGAGGAGCTCTCTTCTTATAAATACGGGCCCTCGGCACAATATGCAGCATCTCTTCCCTTAAAGAGATTTCTTGAGAAACATAAAAAGTCGCGGACTATGCTACTTCTTGTGGTTTTGCTGGGGGCTTGCATGGTCATTGGTGATGGTGTCATTACTCCTGCTATTTCTGGTAAGCTAATGATAATCGTTAATGCTTGTAGGTTATTTTAATCTCACCTCACTATGATGCATTAATGCTAGGATGACAAAATAATTATTTTGACTTTTAATCTTATCTTTAATTTTGATAGTCCATGGAAAAAATACAAACGGAACTCAGGTTAGTTTTAGCAGAACAGTAATCAGATTATTGATTGTTTCAAAATCGCTTAATGATCTAAGCAGGTAAGGATGAAAGTTTACTTTGATTTTTATATTTAGATTAATTACCACTCCAACATTCTCCTCTTTTCCTTTTTATATATTTTAAGCCTGCTCTGAATTGAACAGATCATAGACTTTTTTGGCGGTAAAATTCTAGTGTTAACTAAATGGAAGGTCAGCAATTTCTTAATCTCGTTCGAAATTTTGGAAAAATAACAAGATTTACTTGACTGTAACATTTTTTAAAGTTCACAAGTAACATTTTTGGGTTTACTGCTGTCTCTACTGATATTGATGTTTTTTGTACTCAAAATCATTTACATTTTGTCTTTCATTTTGTCTTATTAAAGGACTTTAAGTGAATAAATCATCTTGGCCATTCTTGAAGTAACCGCTGGTGGGTTCTGATTAGCCTTTTATTTCTCTTGTGCAGTTCTTTCTGCAATGTCAGGAATCCATGCTTCAGCAAGGAAGTTCAGTCAGAGTATGTCCAATTTTCTGCTCGGTGACCGTGATACTTGCTTTGTTTGTTTCTGTTTGCAATTTCTTTTAAACTATCTTCTTTCTGTAGGTGCCGTTCTGGTAGTTGTGTGTGTGATATTGGTTGGTCTATTTGCTCTTCAGCACTTCGGCACACGTAAGGTGGCATTTTTATTTGCACCAGTGGTTGTTCTCTGGCTAATCTCAATTCTTGCCATTGGCCTGTACAATACCATATATTGGAACCCAAAAGTTGTCACTGCTCTTTCTCCGCTTTATATTATCAAGTTCTTTAGAGAAACTGGAAAAGACGGATGGATTTCTCTTGGAGGGGTGCTCCTTTCCATAGCAGGTTTATATTATGATTTGCAAAAATTCAAACCCTTGTTTCTTTTAGCCCTCCATTTTGTGTATTTTCTTGTATTTCTATCTTTCGTTGCAACAATTAAATACTTCGTAATCATGACTTGATTACTTTCTTAACCCCCTTCCTCCAGGTACTGAAGCTATGTTTGCTGATCTTGGTCATTTCACTGCCCTTTCAGTTAGGGTAAGTCCAGTCTGTTTCGTCATGAAGTAGGAAAAATGGATCGGGTCATATCTGTTGGGGTTCTGTGTGACCCAACAATGTATTCTCTTTCTTATAAATCTACAATCATGAAACATAGGTAGCTTAGATGTTATTCGTTGAAGTGAATGTATATATTAGACTGCTGTCTAATAGCTTAAGCTTTTATTTGAGATGGTAACCTAAAAATGGTAGTTCATCTGGGAGATTAATTGCTCTCTTCGCCATCCTATGTTCTGGTTATGCATATTAAGCATCACAGTGAAGAAAATATGTTTTTAGGACTAGTTAGAGTGATACGCTTTGCTATGCGCAATATAGACTTAATGTTGTATATCTATGCAGATTGCATTTGCCTGTGTTATATACCCATGCCTCGTAATACAATACATGGGTCAGGCTGCTTTTCTGTCAAAAAACATCTCATCAATTCCAGATAGTTTCTATGCTTCAATACCTGGTTAGTTTTGCCTCTTATATTTCATTCACAATTTATCCAAATTCGGTGAATGAAAACGAAATTCAAGCTCAATTCTACTGTTAATTTTTATTGTGCAGATACTGTGTATTGGCCGGTTTTTGTTATTGCTACTCTTGCTGCAATTGTTGCAAGTCAGGCCGTCATCTCAGCTACTTTTTCTATCATAAAACAATGTCAAGCCCTCGGTTGCTTCCCAAGGGTTAAGGTTGTTCACACCTCAAGACACATATATGGGCAGATCTACATACCTGAAATAAACTGGATCCTCATGATTCTTACTCTTGTTATTGCTGTTGGATTCCAAGATACAACTACAATTGGGAATGCGTATGGTAAGTCAATTAGTGTCGGGAATATCTTTGCTCTGTGTTTCAGCGAATTGTGCAAATGATCACTCTTCTTTTTTGGAATTTCTGGTACAATTTCTACACCTACATTTATGTGATGATAAGGAAACAACCCCCTCAAGGTTTTTTGGGGTTGGGGGGGTTGAGACCAAAAACATAAAATAATGCTGTTCTTGAATGTAATTGTATTTGATGGAATGCGTTTCTAGTGGATTTTTACTTCTAGCTCTTTCTATTCTTGAAGCAGGGGGCGTGAAGGGACTTCATCGTTCCATCTTATGCTTTTTGTGTGCTTTTCAATAATTTTTTTTTCATTTCAGCTTCTGATATGCAAAAATGTAATAATATTCGATAGGTAAATTTTAATGTACTTCCATTGGCTAATTATTTTTCTTATTGGACTTTTGTTAACAGGTCTAGCTTGCATGACGGTTATGTTCATAACGACATTTCTGATGTCACTCGTAATAGTTTTTGTCTGGCAAAGAAACGTCCTTTTTGCTGCTGCTTTCCTTATTTTCTTCTGGTTAATTGAAGGTGTCTACTTGTCAGCCGCATTCATGAAAGTTCCTCAGGGTGGGTGGATCTCCATTGTGCTCTCTTTCGTGTTTATGTTTGTCATGTTTGTCTGGCATTACGGAACTCGCAAGAAGTACAACTTCGATCTGCATAACAAGGTTCCTTTGAAATGGCTTCTTGGTTTGGGCCCTAGCCTTGGTATTGTTCGTGTACCAGGAATAGGTTTCATATACTCGGAATTGGCAACAGGAGTGCCGGCTATCTTCTCTCATTTTGTGACAAACCTCCCTGCTTTTCATTCTGTCTTGGTGTTCGTTTGTGTAAAATCAGTTCCAGTGCCTTATGTATCGCCTGAAGAGCGTTTCCTCATTGGCCGCGTTTGCCCAAGACCTTATCGTATGTATCGTTGCATTATTCGATACGGGTACAAGGATGTCCAGCGGGATGATGGGAATTTCGAAAACCTACTCATTCAGAGTATAGCAGAGTTCATCCAAATGGAAGCTGTAGAACCACAGTTCTCCAGTCCTGATAATGCGTCAATCGATGGCAGGATGGCCGTTATAAGCACCAGGACTATTGAATCAACCTCAAGTTTAATTGCATCTCAGCACGATGATTTGGACGCCGACTCAATCCAAAGTAGTAAATCTTTAACCCTTCACAGTTTAAGATCAGCTTATGATGATGAGACCCCTCAGATCAGGAGGCGTCGAGTCAGATTTCAAGTGCCAGAAAGCCCAGGAATGGATCCTGCTGTTCGGGAAGAACTGTTGGAATTGGTCGAAGCAAAGGAAGCAGGAGTTGCATACATAATGGGACACTCTTATGTGAAGGCAAGGAGATCATCCCCGTTTTTGAAGAAGCTCGTTATTGATATCGCCTACTCATTCCTACGGAAGAATTGCAGAGGTCCGTCTGTTGCTCTTAACATTCCACACATTAGCCTTATTGAAGTTGGGATGATATACCATGTCTAGTTAGTTCCTTTTGCTACACATTTCTGGGTTGGTGATTATAACATGCTTGTCTAGCAGACAGGGCTGCTCTACTAAGGATTCCGGACGCAAAATTTCGAGCCGACCATTTTTGAGATGGTCTCTGATGATGTATATTATATATACTAGTTTGGCATTTTTTATATAAAAAATGTTAGGCTTGATATCAATACTAAAATCTTTAGTTACTTTTAGGTTTTCCATAATTGTTGGAAACATGGAAGTGCTTCTATCTTTTGTTATGTTTATAAAAGGGTGGGAAGGAGTAACTTTCCTTTACCAATGTCAATGCTTGTTCTTAGAAGAGTATTCAACAAAAAGTAGATTGTTTATGAAGGGAGTTGCGGCATTAATGGGAACAAATTTCACAATTAAAAGGAAAATTCAAGTGTTGTTTAGGTAATAACTTAGATGTTTAGTGCCCAACTACTCGTAGAGCACGAGGTCAAAGGTCGGACTCTGACAACTTAAAAAACAAAAGGAATCCAAATGCTTGCCCTCGCCTTCCATTTTGGTTTCAATGCTGACGGAATAGCTATCTGTGAATTATTCTTCTGTACAACACTTATATTTTCATGTGTGAATCTGGGATTTCTTACCAGAAAAGGAAAATCGAAATGATATCTCTATATATGGTAGTATCTGAGATAGATTTATCATAGGATGCTTCCATCCGAGATGACTGCACTCCTCACTACTACAACTATGCCTCCAGTAATAATGTAGCCGTCTTCTTCCCTATTCCCTTCGACTACTTTGTCCTTGTTTATAATCTGCAGACGAAAAAATCATGAACCATGTTTCATAAACATGTCTGAATCGCATTTTTGTTTTGCGAATTCTACTGTAATGCATATGTCGAAAAAATACCTTTACATTTCTGCCAATTCTTGCATTCTTGTCAATAATAGCTTTTCTTATGTATGATCCTTCTCCAATCCCAACTGGAATCCACTCTTCATTGCGTTCAACCCCGCTTCTCTGCAAATATTTATTCTGTCAGAGATGGGATTACTGCCAAATTTGACGGATTCATTCACATAGGCCAACTGATTTCTTGAATCATAGTTAGCTTTGCAGAAACATGTTAAATCAGATAGTCCCTCGTTTTCATAATACATGTCATATTTGCGAGTGATTCATTTGGACTGCGGATCCTCCTATGTAACGCTCTTGTTGCTACTATGTCCTTTGATATTTAAGGTTGTATTAAAGTTTAAGAATGTTATACAGGATCGGAACCATTCATTTGTCTTACAGGATATGTGTCCGAACCCATGATTATTGAATCCTCGACTATGGCACCTTCTCCCACCCTTGTTCTCATGCCAATGACCGTGCCTTTGATCTTGCATCTCTGTTCTCGAACCATCTTAGCATTAGTAATATCTTATATCACTGAACTTTGTATGAATATTCAGGAACATGAATTGTACTCCCCTCTTCCCAATCTGAATGTCCACTTTCCTATACAAAATGAATAGGAAACCGGACATTCAATTTTAGACGGAGGGAGTATTATGTTTCTTACATCAAGAATGCAGCCATCACCTATGACAGAATCTGTAATGACAGCATCAGTTATCAGAGTCGGAGGCAGATTTCGAGGGAGAGTGTAGAACGGTGAATCTCTATCATAGAAGCTGCAACCAAGAGAGAGATTTCAACAATTAGTAAGAGATTCTAATGACTTCTTCATTTTCAGCATTTCTTATATTTATTAGTTAAAACTGACTTATGTGCATTGTTGACTTTCTTTGTGCTTTCCATATTTGCGCGATAAAATGCTTTGATGCTTCTCATGTCCTCCCAATAACCATCAAACTGAAATGCATGAACCTACACACCGTGTAAAGTAAGAACGAATGACACTGACAGGCACGGCCCAAAAATATGATTTTACTGGTAAAGATGTTAGAAAAGATAAGATGAATAATTATCTAGGTTAGGCATTCGTAAAAGTTTCGCCTAGGGCCGCTCACGGCCCTGAGTACTGACCTTCATTCCCAAAGAAATTGCCCCCGGTATCACTTCAGCTCTTAAATCATTTGCTGTTGGAAAATATTCCGTCAGAAGCTTTTTCATCACATCTTTGTTAATCACATAAATTCCCATACTTTGAAATGTACTATGATCAATGCCACTGAATCTAACTGAATTTGATTCCTGAAAATGGAAATATATCAGTTTCTTCAGAAGAAACAGAACGAAAAACAAAAAACTACGTAGAAGATAGAAAACATACTGAAATGGACTGCATTTGGCTATTTTCTCGCTCATCTATGAACTCGAGAACTTGATTCTTGGAATCTAGTCTGAAAGTACCGAATCCTGGATTTTCGTGTCTCCTACTACTCAGGACAGCAGCAGTAATATCGGCATTGTTATTCCGATGAGCCTCTATGAGTTGTTGATAGTTCATTTTGTATAAATGGTGACCGGGAAGAATCAGAAACTCGACTACTGGATACTCTTCTAGTACCCACAAACACTTCCTTATAGCATCACCAGTGCCCTGAAACCATCCATTGTGTTGGAGAGTTTGACAAGCTGCAAGAACTTCGACAAAGCCGTCTTTACCCGGAAAAACAGCAGAAAAAGCTCTTGAAAGGTGGGAATTGAGAGAAGTGGAGTTAAATTGAGTAAGAGCATAAATCTTGGAGATGTTACTGTTAATGCAGTTGCTAACAACTGCATCAATAAGTCTATAATTTCCTGCTATCGGAATTGCTCCTTCTGATCTTCTCTTTGTTAATGGATACAGTCTTGAAGGCGATCCATCCCCGAAAACTATGGCTGCAACACTCTGCTGGACAGTTTAAATTGCTTCAATAAAAAAATACCTTCCAAGAAAAATACTTTTCTTCAGAAAATACAAGTAATGGGAAAAAATAAGCAGAACAACAGATTATGACCGTCACGCCCTCGAGAGAAGGCGACTAATGGGCCTGACAATACCTATGACCGACTTCTTGGCAACCGTCCTTGCTATGCAATATTCTAAATTGACCATAGATGCCTAAGTCATGATCAATAACGTGCGACTAATTGAGCTAACAACATCGATGGCCTACTTCTTGACAACCGTCATCGCTATGCCAATTCAGATTTCGTAAATTGACAGTAGATGCCTAAGTCATGCTCATATACCATTCAACTTACTGCCACGCCCCACACCCCATATGCCCGTTGGCCTAGAACGCTTCAACATTCATTACCAGCTGGCAACAGTCGTTATGCAAAAATGAATATCTATAGATGACTATAGGTACTTAGGTACATGCTAATATACCATTCTAACTTTTCTGACTAATCTCATATGTGGGGATTGGGGGATCACATTTTCTAACACATATCGCATATGGGGCGGGGTATTACATTTTCTTACACGCATATCGCATACGAGACGGGATATTACAAAGACAGTAGAGAAAGAAAAAAAAAAACCTGGTTAGCTGGAGGAAACAGAGAATTTGGGCATTCAGGTTTCTGGGCAGCTGCACTTCTTATCATCAATCTTGAAGGAACATTATGAGGAGGGATTTTCCAAGAAGAAGAAAGGGACATTATCAAAATATAATCAAGAAAATTTTATGCTAAAAATTATATCTTAAATTTCTTGACTTCTATTTGTTAATGGAATGGATTTAAGAAGTAGAGGGCAAATAGGGAATATTTAGTTTTCTTCTTCTTCATTGATACTACTACTGCATGGGAAGCAGTGGATTTAGTACTATGTTTTTCCATTGTAGTAAAGTGACATATTAATTTCATAGTATTATTCTTTGTGCTGTCCTAAGATTACTACCATGTTAATATTAACTTTGATTCTAAGCTTCTTCTTCTTCTTATTGTGTCTTTTATGTGGTCTTTCTTTATTGCTTATTCTCTCCCCATGGAATGCATGTTATTCTTTATGTTTCATGGGAATAAATTTGATTTTCCACCTTGATTAAAGATAATCAACCATTTACTTAACTAGGTTTATAGTATTCTGAAAAGACCATTATGACCCTGGTTGCTCTCGGCATCGTATGATGGACTGAGTAGCGGTTCTTGGAGAGGGGTGACGCCTAGTATGTCGAACTACATATAAAAACGCCAAAATCTTGGGGGCGAAACTGATAAAATTTTCCAAAATACATATAAAATTTCTATAAATAGTATTATTTTTAAAAATCTCGGGGAGCTTCGTCCCTGGTGACGCCAGCCTCTAAGATTTTGAAAATTACATATTTCAGTCTTCAATGTTTTTCCAAAGAAGCCCTTTAAGAATTATTAAAGACTTTCTATATATTCATTTGATATATATTTCTGTACAACTCAACTCTCCAACACAAAGTTGCTAAATCGACCCCTGCCCCAATGCATAAATAATCAGTTTTAAGATGTTGTACTTTTTAAAACGTACAACTTGTAATGCACATGATTCAATTATTTAAAGGGTTTTGCTTATGGTGGGAAATTAAGAATGAAGTGGATCTCAAGTTAGGCATTGTCTCAGCTTTTTGTTTATGCCTCTTAGATGTTGCTTTGCTGCTCCAATTTCCTCTTTCCCAAAATTTATTCATGGGACAACATACATAGGCATACCCCACATCAAGATATGCTTTTTCAATTTTCTTTTCAGCACTACAAACCAAGAAAATCATATATTTTTCTTTGTGCGATGGGACCTACGGTAAAAAGTAAGTATTACGAAATAGAGTTCATAATACTCGGTAGTTGTGAGTGGTCACGAACTAGAGTCATCAACACTGGAGTTAATGAATCCATGTGTTCTCAATTGGCAAATCTGCGAGCGACTAATATTATAGTTGCTTTTGTGACTCACATTTGACCGAGCTTTCGTAGTCCGACTACAACGTGAACACTAAAATTCTGTATGTGCGAAATATCTGTCCGCCATCATATCAAACAATCTGAAATATATGTTCACCTGTTAGAATTTGATTGGGTGTGTGATACCTGAGACTTTTTGATTTCATGTTTTATGTGATTACTTGATTTTATGTATTATATGTTATGTTTATAATTTGTTTAGGGGTGCTTTGATGTGGTTAGAAAGAAGAAAGGCCCAAGTGTGAATGTTAGGAAGTTGAGGAACTGTATTTGAATGGTTTTTGTGGGAGTTATTGCTGAGATTTTTTGAAAGGGCAGTTACAAAGAGGAAATGTCACGCCCCGTAACCGAGAGGCGAGACACGACCGTGTCAATAGCCCATACTACTGACACAAGGTCTCTTACTTCCTAACCTCAAGCTTGTTAAAAACAAGTATATGTATTTAAAACTTCATCATCTATAACTTCAAAAGAAAATCATCTTTATAAGAGATAATCTTATACACAGCGGAAACTAACTTCTAATGAATATTAAGAATAACCTTTCATAACAAAACTCGAATCCATAAGGCACATAACATCATCAAAGGCACTTCTCTCAATCTCATCATTCTCACTATTGCTAACTTCACCTGAAAAAAAACATGGAAAGGAGTGAACTTCCAACTCAATAAGAAATTAAACTCCTCCCGGAATCAAGCAGTTTGAAAACATTATATATTCGTTAGGAAAATTCTTGACTTGAAATAGTCCTTTACCGTAAAACGGTACTTTAGTTGATTAGGGAAAAACATTGATCCCCAAGAGTCCTTTAACCGACTACAATTTCTTTAACATTTAACTTTTCAAAATAATATTTATTTTCTTTGACTCTTTCTCATAACACATCGAATTTGACTCATTGAGTCCTTCAACCGGGGGTATACTTCGAACATTCGGCTTCGGTTGCGGGGAATTTGATTCATCGAGTCCTTCAACCGGGGGTATACTACGAACATTCGGCTTCGGTCGTTCTTTTTACTTTTGTCCATTGATAGCCCTTGATCCGAAAAAATTCGGCATGGGGACGGGACCCGATGAGTGCAGTCGCACACTCCTCTCACATAAATTAGGGAGGGACCCACTTTGACACTCGTGGGGACCTACACCTGCAGTGGCCCCTGTCTAAATTTATGTGAGAGAGCATGTAGGCTGACTCCACCGATCCCTATATATATACATATAGCTTATATGTAACCCCCATCCCCTCTATACCTTTTATATAATGCAACTTAAAGGCTGCTATATTTTTTTATATTCCTTAACTCCCAACCCCTGAAATGCCTAGACCTCTTGGTTTCCCTTCTTTAATTCTTATTAATCATCTAATTAAAATTACCCATTTAGGTAAGTTACAATAAAATCCCTCAAACTAATTATGCGTGCGAAATTTCCCTCAATAAAAATACACAAACATTACGTAATATGTTTTAAAAATTAAATAGACAAATAGTCACACGAAATACATACGCTACACACTTGATCACACAAATATAAATTACACGTAAAATATCACGTAATCAAAAAGTTACGGTATCACAGGAAAAGAGAGGAGAGAAAAAAATCTAGAGAAAACCGAGCATAAATCTTAAAGTGCCAAGTTGAGGGATCAAACGGATTCATGTCGTCCTCAAATTTGGGCAAAAGTTAGAAGACTCGTACGATGATTTTGTGAATATATATTTCAATCATATAATGTCTTTCTTAGACAGAAAAAGAGACAAAGAAGACAACTAAAACTAATCATCTTCCCTATCCAATGCTTGTATGAAGCATGGGCTGGGCAGCATTTTGTGGAGACCAATCTGAATTAGCTTCCATGCCCATTGATGAACTAAAGGGACTATCAACTAACGTTGGATTTTCAGAGCTTAAGTTTCCAAAGCTCAAGAAGTTTGTTGAATCTCTAAAATTCCAATCATTCAGGTAAGCAGGCCTTGTAGCAACTGTATTAATTTCGGTATCCCCAGAAAGCATTGATACGACACGAGACATCGTTGGCCGTAATGCTGGGGATGTTTGAGTGCACAAAAGAGCCACTTCAATCACTCTTTTCACTTCATCCTCGTCAAATTCAGATAAATTTGAGTCCACTAGCTCGGTCTCACGACTATCTTCATAAAGTTGCCACGCCTAGAAGAGCAAATACTTTAGAACCAACCAGACTAAATCCAATAAAGCAAAGACATTACAAGCAGAAGTAAGTACTAATGGATCCAATGAAATTGTATCTGTGTGGTGGGGGTGGTGGGGGGCGGGGGTAAAGAAAGATGTTATTTCCTTTTCCTTCCATTTTCTTTAAATTTATGGAAAAACAAGTTTCCTTCACATGCATAAATAATGTAAAAGAAAAACATTACAAGTCTTCGGAAGCATTTATTTAAAAATATATAAAGAATCCTTACCCATTCAAGAAGATATATCTTATATTCCTCCAGATTTGGGTCGGAGTTTGGCCTTCCACTGATGATCTCTAAAGCTGCAACTCCAAATCCAAACACATCGGCCTTTTCTGTGAGGTGCCCGCGCATAGCATATTCTGGCGCAAGATAACCACTGTATCAGCAAGAGAAAGGGTGGTTAGAGCGCAACTTCCAGTACAGTGTTCTAAATAGAAACAAAAAGAAAATTGAAAGACCATTGTGAATTTTCACTATGTTTCTTACATTGTCCCTGCAACACGGGTGCTTATATGGGTCTTTTTATCATCATAAAGTTTGGCCAAGCCAAAGTCTGATATTTTGGGGTTGAGATCAGAGTCGAGCAGAATATTACTGGCCTTCACATCTCTATGCACTATCCGAACTCGAGACTCTTCGTGAAGGTAAGCTAGACCTCTTGCAACTCCAAGGCATATCTCAAGACGGGTATGCCAGTCAATATACAGATCGTTCTTCCCTGTTTTATTGAAGCAAAAATACTTTAATCTTCTTTATAAAGGACTAGTTAAAATATATAGGCAACAAGTATAAGGATGCTTAATCTATATACCGAAAAGTGTTTGATCAAGACTCTTGTTCTCAAGATACTCGTAAACAAGCAATCTTTTATTTCCCTCAATGCAACACCCATACAGTTTCACTAGGTTGCGGTGCTGTACTGCAGATATGGTAGCAATCTCCGCCACAAACTGACTTTTGCCCTGGTGGGATGCTACAGAGAGTTGTTTAACAGCAACAAGTCTCCCGTCACCCAGTGCTCCCTGTTGAACCAAAAAGTGCCATAAACAAGCATGAAAAAAATTCTATATTATAATCTAGATTGAGATGGATCCAGTCCTAATCCCGGGAAAGGAAAAACACTCAGCAACTTCTCACTACATGTTAACGCTCCAACATCTGTTTAATATGTTCATGTTCCCATCAGTCCCTATTCAACAACATAACTACATAAGAGTGCAAGTGTGCGCCTACCTCAGCTGATTATGATATGATATGTTGCAATATCGAGAGAGGTGTAACTCTTGCCTATCTCCCCAAAATACTTCATTCTCAGATTTTTCTGAATGTATATTGATAAGTCTATATTTTACCATTATTTTGGATTGAACTTAATTGAGAAAAAAATATATTAAATTAGTCTTTATGAGTGAATATGTCTAAAAATGTTCTTGTGAATTTTATTTGCAAAACTACAAATTAATTCACTAATTTTATAATATTTGACACAGGTTATAGGGCATTTCGGAAATCAAAGGAAAATAAGAATTATATTTGGCATGTGCTAAAATGTCACACATAAGAGAATTGGAAACTGATTCTAACTTGAATAGAAGATTGAAGATGTGCAAATTTGTTATTTACCAAAAGTTGAATTGGAAAATGAATAGAATTTGGAGATTACTATAATTCCAAATTAGAAAAAATCCTAAATGGAATTGAAGAAGAAAAGGCAATATCTCTATCTATATAAAGGGGTCGTTGGAAGACATAAAGAACAATTCCTTGGACAAAAAATAAAAGCTTGGAGAGCACAAGGAACAGAGGACCGAGGAGGAGCTGTTTCGTCATCAGGCTACTTCTCTCTTTAATTTTAGTTTAGTTTATGGTTATTTTTAGCTAAATTTCTTGAGACTAAAACCTTTTTTGAAGGTAGAAACTTTTATGAATATGTTTGATTTCTATTAATTTATCTCGACAATATGGTTAATTGTTATCATTTGTTCTTAATGTTTGCGATTTTCTGATCAATTATTGCATGAATCTAAATTTCTTCTATAGGCTGAGAAGTTCTAGATTTAATTGGATCAAGGATAATAACAAAATGACGTAAAATTGACTAGAGATAGATTCGATTTCCTTGTGTGGTTTCTAGCGAGTAGGAAACAAAAGCTAGGGAAGTCCATAGAGTTATGCGGTTTTAGCTCTTAAAATCACGTAGAGATACGGCTGATTTATTCCCTAAAGCTAGGAGATTTTCACCAAGAGATTGGGTCAGTTTATATTCGGGAATTCTACCATTAACCTAGTTGAGATTTAAATTAAGGAATAATTTATTTTCCATAAAAGGAGTAGATTGGATTAGAAGTGTCTTAGTTCATTCATTCCTATTTTTATTTTTAAAAAAATCATTCTTAATTTATTGGTATTCATTATTAGTTTTATTTAATTAAATCTATATTTATTTTCGTTTAAGTTAGGTTATAAGTAATATAATTTTCCAGTTAGATAATCAATCTTCGTTAGGACGATCTTGTACTTATCACTTTATTACTTATTTATATTTGTTCACTTGCAAATTTCGCATCATATACTCCGGACAGAGTTTAGTCCTACCGTATGTACTAATCCCAGTGATGTACCCAAATTACCTTGTAAACAGTGCCAAATCCACCCTCTCCAAGTTTGTTGGCAGGATTAAAGTCATTGGTTGCAGCTCTTAGTTCTGCATAACTGAATGTGTATGGTCTGGTATCCAACCCAAAGAACTCTGCAAGTATAGTGGCAAGAATTCATCAACTTTCAATATCTCAAACAAGACAAATCTTCCATTTTCCTAAGTAGCCAAGTTAACTGTTTTCAATGTTAATCACTATACATATGCATGATTGATAGCCATGTGGAGTGCTTTACAGTGATTAGTATTTTAGACAGGAATGAGTAGTTTAGAGAAGGACAGACTTGGCCACACTACTAATTTCTTTTCTCACCTTCATCTTCAATGTATTGCTGTTTTTTCCTTCGCTGAACGTAGAAGTACACCGCAACTACTGACAAAAAGCTTACAATTGCCACTGGAACAATTATCCCTACTACCAATCCAGTCCTGTTCTTCTTACCACTGGGAGGATTCTTATTGACCGTGGGGATAAAGTCTGTAAAAGAGATCTACTGCTAATAAAGTGGGTTCCATATATTAGAATATCAATATACATTGGGCAGAAATTTTCAGCTTACGATTACCTGAGGTGGCACTGATTGCAGAAATAGAAGGCCCATATATACCTTGATAAGGTGCACAGCAAGTTCCCTTGCCTGCCCAAAAGAGGTGGATTTCAAGGTAGTTTTCTAAAACCTGAGCCATAACGTCCCTTGAGACAGCAGTAAAAGACCTCCCTCCAGCCTCCTTCCTTATGTCAAAATCTTTGAAGACTAGTTCCCCCTAGAACAAATGATACCAAACAAAATCATGTCAACATCTAGAAGGAAATCTTTTCCGTGCCTAATCAGAAAATGGACAAACAATGCAGCTTGGCCACAATACTGTAAAAGAGAAGTGGAATGCAGATAAAGTATGGAATACAACATCAACAACAACAATAACATAACTCATTTAGTCACCAATAATTGAGGGCATGGGCGGGGATGGATAGGATACAGACCTAAACTTTTGCAATAAATGCACAAAGTGTCTTCTCCCAGAATATTTAAGAGAATAATATTTGTATTTTAACTAACAAAGCATTTTGTTTTTTGCTTCCTTAATTTTCGCAACATGTAATGAAAGTCTTATATTAAGGAATGGAGGGAGTATAAAATAAAAGGAGCATGCATATAGTAATGAAACTTATTCAGGGGAACGGATGCCATAGTTATATCGATTCTGCAGAAGTACTGTTATTTGTTACAGGATGACTATCAAGGCTGTATTTTCAGAACTATTGAGTAATCATACCTACAAGTAGAGAAGATAATCATAGGTTGCTCCTACGTTACCCGGATCCTTCGTTTATGCCCTCCGTACCCGTGTCGACACAACATGAATATGGGTATTGGATACTTACCGGATCTGGTCAACGCCGATCAGACACTTTGTTTTAGATGTTTAAGTACCCGACACCTAAATACACATACGTACGGACGTACCTGACACCCATACCCGAGTCCAACACCTAATTACTCAATAGCTCTGAAACTACCCGAGTCTGACACCTAAATACATAGACATACCTTAATATTAATATTGATATGATACGGCTATTCAATATGCAATAGATGGAACAAATTCAATCCTTGCTACTATCCAGTAGAAAGTTTTCATGTCATACATCAAATAACATTTTCGATCTCATGCAAGGGCTGTGCTAGAGTATTTGAGAAAATAAATCTCTTCTTCTCAAAAAGATTATAAACACTTTGATGAGGTGGTAATCAAGATCATTGAAGGACTGGAGAAGGTTATAACAGCAGAAGCACATGATTTTTGTAGCTGTTGATGACATTGGTAGCCACGATCTGTGCCCATTCCACAAAATATGTGAGAAAAGTATAAAGAAAGAACTAGTTACTCAAGTACCTGAACATATATATCAAACACACGTCTTCCAAGACTCCTCCAAGTCTCAGAGTTTTCTATTGTTAACTCAGCGAACTGCAGTTTCAAAGTGTATCTACCATTCACAAGGCCCAAACCGTAGTATCTTAAAGATCCAGCTGAAACACGTGCTGTCTGGAATAATTCAGAGTCAAAAGTATTACGAAACTGAGATGTAGAGATGCTTGTGAATTCTGGATTATTGTTGTCAGCAGATACACCAGCATTACTAACTGCCCATCTTCCAGTACTTGACATATAGTGTGTTGCTGGACCAAGAGTTTCATTATCTCGTTCATATACAATGCCATCAGAAGACCTTATTTCTTGTCCACCACACTTTATTGAAAAATTATAATCTGTTTACCATCAAAACCGTAAGTATCAAAGCAGCTTTATAATCAAATTCACACGGAAGTAAGTAATGAGTACATTTTAAAAGCCAAAGACTTTTTCTACCTTTTATTCTTTCAATTTGGATGTGGCAGATGTCGCATAGTTATGCATTTTTATTCCTTACTCTCATAAGAATTTAGGGAAACCCTTTCCTTCCATGACTTCATATTTAAACATCATAGGATTTTTTAAAAACAAATTCTGGTTTTATTTTCAGTAAGTTCTTCCAGTCTATTTACTGATGCAAGCCGAATCTGTAAATAAATTTCTGCTATTATACTTTTACTATCATTTTTGATGTCGGGTATTTTGGTGATTTCAGCTTTTGATCCTTTCGGTAGTTTGTTTGTGTCAGGTTATTACTTAAATGTGAGTGTTTTGATAAACATTAGCTGGTTGGGGCTGTTCGAAAATTAAGAGGTTCTTAGAAGAGGTATTTAAATGGACTAGAAATGAGGTATTTAAATAGAAAATAACATATCAGATCTTTAATCCTCAGGGCCTGATTTCAAATTCAGAAGAACTACCCTCAAAAGATGACCATCTAAGGCCTTTGAGATAGTACTTACAGATTGGGGATCCTCGATGACAAGGGAAATTCCGTTGAAGGCAGTTGAACCCTGAAGGCAGACTGCTGAAAGTAACAAAAAAACATCCTTTATTCATCTTTAATATTTAGTATCCCATTTGAAGAAGACATCATAGAACTGGACATCCTTTATTGATCCTTAATAAATTGTTCCAACATTTTTATGCAATACTGATATGGTAATGGTATAACTGCACGCAGTACTGCATACTGACATGCACTCTCCAGTAGTCGAACGATCCTGCTCTACTTAGTGTAGTAATAATAATGACCATAAAAGAATATAATAGTTTAACATTGAAAGACAATGTATTAGTATTAGAACATGAGCTAATAACTGTCTGATGCACAAATAACAGGTAGCATGTAGCCATGTACGGAATAAGATCAAGTGGTTTTGGCAATTACCTGGTGTTAGAATTTGAAATTGTGAAGTTGTTTGCTACTAGATTACTGCAAAATAAGAAAAGGCTCTTGATGTTATCAAAACAGCCACAAACCTAAGGCCAAAACTGAAGGGCCAATTCTTTAGATGCATACGTACAGGTACAAGTTTCGTTCACCAATCCAAGAAGGGAAGCTGCCAGATAATTCGTTGTATGACAAGTCACTGCAGAAAAATATAATAATGATTGCCAATAATATTTGCAAACACTGATATGGAGGTGGTTTGGTTCGTGCTCATCCGAAAGTTATAATTCTGTTAATCATGTCTTGTGATATCCAACAGCACGTCTCTGCGATATATCCTTTAATATATGTAGTGTTTAATGCATACATTTCCTCAATGAAAAAACCTATTGCATAACAGGGGTGCTTACCCTTAAGGGAATAGCAAAGCTTTTAAAGAATAGTATTTTATCAGTAATTCTCTCCAAATTATTGAGCACTCAAGAAATCCTCAATTCAAGCCTGATGAACTGAATTAATTAAGTAGGGATCACCTTCACTATTACATCTCCCTCATGCTACATATGCAAACCAGTATTGTAAAAATCGGTCTACTCGGCACCTAACTGACTAGTCGGGGTAAAAAAATCGGTTGACCAACTTAATCGGTCAAAGTCGGTCAAAACGATTATTTTAGTATTTGAACTTGTTATGGTAATGAATTTAATTATTATGGATGGACTTTGTGTACTTTGATTTTACCAATATTTGATTTTTAATTTTTTATGAAATTTTGTTTGACTAGTATAATATATAGGATAAGGGAATTTTAAAAAAATATCTTTTAATCTAGGTAAGCCGACTAGTCGCTAGTCGCCAGTCTAGCGACCGACTAGCGACTTCTGCAACATGGATGCAAACATAAATAGTTTGTGTATCAAAGTTTTAGTCTTTGTCAAAGATATATAGAAGGAAGGCATTAACAATCAACACGAGCGTATTGAAAGATGTTTTTCACCTGGAATCCTATGGGACATGCACGACTAGAAAAGAACTATTAGAATCCCAATTTATTTGACATTTGGAGGGTCTTTAGAGTCAGAGAACAGAGACATAAAGAGTATAAGCATGAGTCACTGTCTAGAAAGACACTCAATCTTGACAAAATGTTGAATTCTCATTACCTGTAAAAAGTAATACTGGTAGCTTGACAATCTTTGAAGTTTAATATTCACAGAACGTTAAGAAAATCATTTAAAATTTTCTCAAAAAAATTGCCTAAACCATAAAAGGGTTTGAAATGGGAACAATGTTCGAATCAATGTTGCAAAAGTCGCAAGTCGGTCGCTGATTTGCGACTAGCGAGCAGTCACCTTACCTAGATTACAAGGGATTTTTTAAAAATTCCCCTATCCTATATATTATACAGTCAAACAAAATTCCATAAAAAATTAACAATCAAATATTAGTCAAATCAAAATACACAAAGTTCATCCATAACAATTAAATTCAATACCATAATAAATAATAACAAGTTCAAATACTAAAATAATTAAACGACGTAGTTTTGGGCAGAAAATTGAGTTTAGCAAAGTCGTTTTGACTGACTTTGACCGATTTTGACTGACTAAGTTGGTGAAGCGATTTTTAACCCCGATTTTGGGGTTTTCTAGTCAGTTAGGTGCCGACTAGCAATTTTTTGCCGACTAGTCAGCGATTAGTCGCTAGTCGGCTCCTAACTGACTAGTCGGGGTAAAAAATCAGTTGACAAAGTTAATCTGTCAAAAGTCGGTCAAGGTCGGTCAAAATATATAAAAAATTGGTCAAAGTCAGTCAAAATCGATCAAATAGATTATTTTAGTGTTTGAACTTGTTATTACTTATTATGGTAATGAATTTAATTATTATGGATGGAATTTGTGTACTTTGATTTGACTATTATTTGATTGTTAATTTTTTATGGAATTTTGTTTGGCTAGTATAATAAATAGGATAAGGGAATTTTTAAAAATCCCTTGTAATCTAGGTAAGCCGACTACTCGCTAGTCGCCAGTCTGGCGACCGACTAGCGACTTTTGCAACAATGACAACATTGGTTCAAATATATACCAGTGTTATCAATCCCGGATAGCGGCGCAGAGCGACCGACACTGAAAAAACTATAGCGAGATAGCGGATAGCGGGAGCAACGCTATTTGGGTCGTCGGTGACTGGTGGAGAAGAGTAGATGATGGAGATGAAAATAGATGGAGAAGAAAAGAGCAGAATGTTTTTTCTTCTTCTAGTTTTTAGCGGTCGTAGTTGTATTAGCCATTAGGTTTAGGGTTTCTTTGGGTTTGTTATTCCCATTTTGCCAATATTTTACTTTTTTATTATTTTTTTAATGGGCAAAAAAGACTTTTCATCAATTTACCAAATTGCGCCGCTATTTCCGCTATTTGATCCGCAATAGCGGCTGCAATAATCCGCACCCAAAATCCGCGACACTATGGAGGAGTCATAGCGGCCAAAGGTCGCTCCGCACCGTTATCCCGCTGCAATTGACAACACTTATATATACGTGGTTCATCCTTCTTGTTTCCCTCACACTGAAGGCAGAGGATGGCCATTTAAGGATTACTAGCACATTAGTGTTACTTCTAAAATGCACTTGGGGAGAAAAATAAATAAATAAAAACTTACATGCTTTGAAGATTTGGACTCTTTTGCGGAGGCAGGGATCCAGTTAACCTGTTATTACCGAGAAATCTGGACGAGAAGAAGAAGATGAAGAAAAAGGAAAGATAGATTATAACTCAGGAGTGTTTTACATAGCACAGGCATCTGAAAAGAGTTTAAAATAGAGAAGTTCTTACAAGTGAGTGAGAGAACTGTGATTGAAAAGCGAGTCTGGAATACGCCCAGTCAAATAGTTGAAGCTTAAATCCCTGAGAAACACAGCGACTAAGGTTCAATGGAGCAACTTCTAATAGTAAAAACTTACAAATAGTTATTTACAAGTTCGTATTACAGAAATTATCACCAGCTCTAAACAATGAGTGAGCTATTTGGCATAAGCCATCTGTTTTAGGGCTTTTCAGGTCAGGATATTTCAGGTTGTACATGAAATAATCCAATCTAAGCTGACATCATTGCCACTCAAGAATAGTTGAATTCTCAAATTATGTAACAATGACTTACACGCATAAGGATAAGGTAACAAGTGACTTACAGCCGTAACAAACTCTGATATTCCCCAAAATTTGACGGCACAGAACCAGAAATGTTGTTATTTCGCAAAATTCTGTACACAGCGGAACAGTTTATTGTATCTCAACCCAACAAAAGCAACAAGGAATTGATAAAACAAATGCTGCATTTAATTAAGAAGCTTCTTACTGTGCTTAGTAATTTCTTACAAAGTGCTTAAAGACTTCATATCCTTAAGAAAGTCCAGAGAAGAGCTTCCATTTGATAGATCACTTATCCTCCTACATGTTATGTTTGATGGATAATGTCTGGTTGGTGAATTAATGACCATCAAGCAACAATTTGAGAAGGAAACAGGTGTAAAGAGGGAACATACAAGGACACCAAAGAGGTTAAATTGGAAAATGAAGTTGGTATTGGACCCTGAAAAGAGTTTCCATGGAACCTTCTGCAGACACAATATTATTAGCTGATGACAGATAAGGCAAAAACCACAAAGAAATTGAAAGCGTCATATAAGTTTCCTGCTGCCTCTATAGAAGGATTAGAAGTAAAGAAAAATGTGTGAATATTCATTGCATGAGCACTTAAAATACTGTGAGAAAATAACTTTAGATATTTCCTTACAGATCAGTAAGCTGTGACCAATTCCCTATGAAGGAAGGTATAGGTCCTGTGAGCTGAGTGTCTGATCCCCACCTGGAACGCATGGAAAAGTTTTAAATGGAATTTATTACTGAAGGAGAAGTTCAGAAGAAAAAACCAGCTATTAGCTTAATTTATTTGTTATTATAGATGATCAAGTGGATGAGCAAGAGCCAGCTCCTACACTGTCTCAAGCCTCTGTAAGTTGGCAAATGTCAGCGGAATTTCACCACTTATTCCGGAGCTGTCAAAATAACTGCAAAACATAACAGCATCTGTGAGCACAAGTTGCAAACTTTCGCCTAATTTACCAATATGATTACTCACAAGTTGCAGGCTCTAGAATAATAGTAAGAACCATCTTTTAGAGAAATCTATTTACTGAATCATGAAAAGTGGATCTCGAAGACAATGTGGATACTCTTTCCAAATGTATTCGGCCTGGAGCCTTGATAACACAAGAAGGCGAGGCTTAAAGAGAGCTTGAACTTGTTAGAAACATATCATCTCAATACGACATTGTCGCTTTTTTTTTGAAGATCCAAAAAAATAATCTTGACAGACAAGCTCTTCCTAATATCCGGCTATACTAGTTCTTGGGGGGTTTTCTAAGCAATGGTACTTTAATATAATATTTATTTCCTAATGTTTTCTCTTAGGATTATTGTTTTCTTATGTTTGTTCCATTTTGGTCTTATGTAGAAGTGGATTTGTTTCCACCTACTTGGAGGTTTTGGCTTAGTCCCCCTCCTTGTAACTTTTGTTGGATATTTGACCATAAATTAATAAACGGGTAGGGGTCTATGCCAAACCCCGCCACAACAGGTGGCTTTTGTTATATATAAAAAAAAGAAGAAAAAAACTGTTTTTACAATTTCACTGGTACAAAAAGAATAGTCGATGGCTCGATGCTGCAGAGGAAGACACTATCATGGTTGAATCTGCTCTATAATGACCGAACTTACATTTGTGACAGTCCCGTTAAATTTCCAAGCTCAGGTGGTAAAGCACCTACAAAGTTGTTCGTGCCGATGCCCCTGCAAATATAAAATATATTAGAATAGCATCCCCTGCAGGTCCATGCAATTAGAAGCATTGGTAGGTAAAGATTACATAAAACCTTGCATCTGTCTCTAAAGTAATTTTTTCCAACCAAAAAAAAATTTGTTCATGAACTTTTTCTAATATTAAAAATTAGAGTGATGATCAAGAACGCCTTACAATACTCTTAAGTCTGTGAGCCCAAGTTCTGCAGGAAGCTCTGCTGATAATGCATTAATTCCTAATGACCTGATGACATAAAACCAAGTCATCACATACTTATTGAAATTCTAATCAGTAGAGGGTCTAAGGGGGTGGGGGTGGGCGGTGGACATGCCCCCCCCCCCAACCCACCCAAAAAATAATAAATAAATAAAAGATAAAAGATAAAAAATTTAAAGTCTACTAGAATATATTTCTTCTAATATTTCTGATTCTAATGTCAGAAGATGCAGACGAGAGAGTAAATGTATCAAGAAAAAGGTCTTTACAGATATTGCAAGCGAGTCAGCCTGCCAATAGATGGAGGTATTGAACCCGTCAAGTAATTTTGAGCAATATTTCTGCAGCCAAAAAAAATTAAAGAAAATTTAGTTTGGTAGAACTTATCTTTTCCAGAACTGTCAAGTCTCAACTACTGATAAATCAACATAGACTTCATTAGTACTACTATTTCAACTAGTCAAAGAAAATGGGAAAGGGGTAACAAGCCTACAGATTGGTGAGGTAAGTTAGATTCCATAGCTCGCGAGGTAGTTGTCCAACAACATCCATTGCGTAAATTCTCCTGCAACGTTGGATTCCGAAAAGAAGAAAGGATCACAAATTCAGAATATCACTCAAGAAAATACTATTGCTATAGCCTATACGGATTGATGCTAACTTAGGAATTTTGTTGAACACCTTATATGCATACCCAGAGTAAACAAAAGTTGAGCAATCTATATAATATCTTGAGAAATCGTGATTGGAATGGATGATATAATATACTTACAGCCCAGTAATATGGCAAGTGGAGCCACCGTTGAAGGAGCAGTCGCATTTGAGACCAGGGTTGAGATCATCGACCGTGGTGGATTAGTCAATGGCGGCTCCACTGCAGAGTACACCGCTAAGGTTCCAATTAGTTGGCGCCGGAACCCGCAACTTTTGAAATATAGAATTCAATGCTCTTTCTGCAACAACACGTTCATGTTTTTATCAGATTTCTGTAAGAAGTGGTATGTGAAGGAGGGAGTATTAATTTGAATTCATATTAGAATGTGGAGGGAGTGGTTCTGATTGGCAGTTGTACTTAAGTAATGCCTATGGATTAATTGATGTTATCTATTCTGGAGTAGAAGTGGATGCACCCTTTGGGTTTCAAAGAGTAGAAGTGGACAGTTTGCACCGGGTTGAATTTACAAAGTCAATATAGGTTTATTAATATTTTTCATTTTGGAATCAAATCGGTTTATAAAAAAAAATTAAAAAAGCTTGGTGATGTGTGGATGTTTGATTTTTTGGAAAATATGAAATTGCTGCCCTTCTATATTTATTTGTTCAAAGGTTTGTATAATTTATTTAATGAGCTTTTTTTTGCTTAATTAAAATATGTTTTTGTGATGAGTTTTGTTCGAAGGTTAGATTATTGAACTTTATTCTTTGCTGCTTTGATTTTCTCTTTCAGGAAAGTGAAATTAATGTTTAGAAAATATAAATTTGTGGTTAGTCAAGAAAGAAATTGTTTACTTACGGTTTGAAGATGACCATGAAGGAAATTATTTGGATATTATTACAATATATTATTTTGCGAAATAAACATTTAATATTGAGTTTTCTAATTATATGAAAATTTTCCTCATAATTTTGTAGTTGGGACATTTCTTTATTTTACTTTTACTTTTAAAGAAATGGGATCACTACAAATTTTGTAATCTCATATAAAATTATTAAATATTTTTTATTTTAATATTCATTAGAGAAACTCATAATCTTGAGGAAAATAAGAGATTTCTCACTACAAATTTAGGCCTAGAAAATCCATTAAAATGCTTCATTTAATGAAATCTATGAGAATCTAAAGTTTTGAATACCAACAGATTTCAACATATATTTTATAATCTGAATTGAATACACCTAGATTGTAATGGACTTTTTTAAAATCTAAATTGAATACCTATGAAACTGTAAAGCTCCTTAAAAAAATCCTATAAAATCTAGATTGAAGACACCCCTATTAATTTTGGTATGTTATGCTTTCTGTTCTTGTTTCCTTGTTGAATATGGAATTTAGTTGTGGTTTGTTGTGTTAAGTTGGGGTGTGATATACAAATTGGTATTACAGCAGTTGGTATCCTGAAAATCTTTGGGTTATGGCTAACACTAAGAATCAATATGATGAATGGGGATCAAAAGAAACCCTAGACAATGAACTAGTGATAAAGTTGGAAGAAGACAGTAAGGAGGTACATGTCCATCTAGAAGCTAATATGAGGGTCACAAATCAACTATCATTAGGGCATAAAGAACAAAAACATTTGATAGAAAATGAGTAGGGGTTAGGAAAATCTACATAAGCAAGTAGAGAGTCTTATAGAGCAATTGCTTCTCTAACCACTGGGCTAACCTCTCTAAATGCAACAATAGGAGAAATCAAAAGATTTGATATTAGGGAAATGGTAGCATGAGGTAAGGCAAATTAGTGGTGGGTCTGCTGGAATAGAAGGCACCAGAACTCTCCCATATTAACATAGAGTATGGTAATATAAGGAATACCATGGGGGCTAGAAGAGAGAGAATGGTTGACTATAAAGCACCCAAGTTAGAAGTTCTCATTTTTATGGGGACTGGGGCAAGAGAGGGGTAGGTGTATGGATTATTTCCATATCTACCAGGTTTAGGAAAGGGAGAAGATCTCATCGTCCAAAGTGAACTTCAGGAATATGGCATGTAGTTGGAGCAGAGGGCACTTAGTCATCCATCCTAATGATAGTTGTGAACAGTTTGCAGCCTCAGTATGCAAAAGATTTGGTGAGTCTAATGAGAGGCAACTGACAGAGGAATGAATCAAACTTAAACAGAAAGTGGATTTGGAAGACTACATAGACAAATTTGAAGAATTGAGCTATGTAGTCCTTACTAAGATGCCTCATGCAGATGAGAAACACTACATTTAAGTGTTAATAGGGGGTCTGAACGATGAACTTAGAAACATGGTCAAGGTTTTTTACCTACACTCCTTAAAAGATGTGTGTGATAAAGCATCTATAGAAAACTATTGATGACCTCTTTAAACCCGCTAAGAGGACACTAAGAATACTGCCAACGCTTAAAGTGCAGTTTGGGCTTAAGATATTAATGAACACATCATAGACTAATATAAATGTGGGTTCATCGTTCATCTACTAAGTTTGGATAAAAAGAACTAGTAGCATTTAAGAGGTTGCATGGGAGTGAATACCGATCGAGAAAGGATAAAATGCTTTTTGTTAAGTGTGGGAAAAAAATTCAGTCTAGGTTACATATGTCTAAAAAATGAGTTAAACATTGTAGTGGTGGAAGATATAGATGGGGATGATGATAGTGAATGCTTTCTTTATGATAAGCGAGAATAGGAGGAGTTAGAAAGTGAAAAAGAACTAGAAGGGCCTTAGATACAAAATGGAAATTATTTTGGAACAAAAAATTAGAAAAACAAATGATTAGAGACATTACAGTAAGTTCGAAATTGTTTAAGGACAAAATTCAACAATTTGTCATTTTACATTCTAAATGAATGTCATCCATTTTTTAATGGTTGACTAACTATCAATGAATTTCTAGTGCATTAATTGAAACTTCATAGACTAAAGTGATACATACTCTAACTTAATAGTAGTAAAGTGCAATTAACCATAAAAAATACTATCCGTCCTAATTTCTGAAAAAGTTAATAATAACTCACAAAATTATTATTTTAAAATAATAGTAATTTAGTTATGGATCAATGATAAAATAGTTGGTCTATATATACAGTCATGCACCTCTTTTCCATTAAAAGAAAAAAATAACGCCTCTTTTCTTTGACCCACCAAAGAAACAAAAATCGAGAAAAGAGAAAATTGAAGTTTATTTTTAAAGAATTGTACAATTAAATTGAGAAAAACTTTCAACTTAAAATAGAGGCAAACTCCTTTAAAAAAAATAAAAAATTGTTCATGATCATGTCATTAGTGATTGATTTAGAGGTCATCGTTCCAACTACAACTTAACAGCTCAATTCAAAACAAATATCCACTCGAATTTTTTTTTAAATATAGAGTGTTCATAAAATTATAAGATATGTATAAAAACAAATATAAATAAAAGTATTCCTATAGTATCATTACCAAGACATTTCTAATAATTATTTGAGTCATGTTAGCAGCCCAAGTCTTCACTCATACTCCCACGTTGGTTTTACATCTTCTGCCTTATTTTTGTTACATTCTTTATTTTATTATCAATAAATTATTAAAAATTAATTTTCTTTTAAAAAACTCTATAACATAAAAAAAATGATAAAACTGTAAGATGAAAAGTAGACATATGAAAATAGTGACAGATGCAGTAGTTTGTCACCGGGGTCACGTGTCCCTTAAATTTTTTTTGTAATAAATATGGTATATTCTTTCTCAATTTAAATAATACATTTATAAGTGACCCATGACTGCTACTCTCAAATTCTTAATATGCTATTGTATGAAAATCATATACATATGAAACAGAGAATGAGACGAGAGATGAGAGCAAAAGATCCTAAACCATATCCTCATTCCCTGTCATTGTCAATACTTCTCCATTCTCAAATAATCACTTTAAGAAATTAATAGAGTATTAAATGTATTATTTTCGAACTTATTCTTATCTTTCATTAATTTAGTCAACAAGTAATTTTAATTTTCTCAATATAAATGTATTAATTAAAGGGTAAAAATGTTTATCAACTTTTAAATTAATGTATCACAATCATTTTTTTTAATTTGAGTGTAATGTTTTAAAACGATAGATAAATAGATCACTACTTTGAATTATTGGAGCCAACTCCAATCATATTGTATAGAATTATTTTTTCGTCTCAAATTAAATATTTAACTTTCAAATTAATTTTGGATGGAAAAATGACAAGTGTACCTTCAACGGGATCAAGAGTTGCATTTGTAGATGAGTTTTGAGCAGCCGCCATCTCCACTAGCACTACTATCCCAACAATTAAAACCAAGAACCACCAAACTGGTCGGAGCCATCTCATCTTCTTCAATAATTTGCAGATTTATCAGAACTTTTTTTTCTCTTTTTTTCTTTAAAGATTTATCAGAACTTGACAAGTCAGAGACAAGATTTGGCTTTTGCTTGCAGCCTATCATTATTTTGACGAAGAAAAGTCCTCCTTTTGCACCCTATTTATGTTCATTGGTGGAGGTGGGACCTTAATAGGTAACTTGATCTTCTCGCGTACACTTTAATATACTAATGATATTATTATACATGAAAACATATGATTGGTTCAAATATCTTAATTTACTCTAGACCATTAGTGTTATTACACGTCCCGACAATGAGGGTGGTAAAAAATCAAACCCCGGCTATAATTAGTTCATCATTCAAAATCAAGAGGCAGGGGACACTACAACAAAAATAGCTTTTGGCGACGTTTTTGTATCATCGTTTTTTCAAACGTCGTTTAAAATTGAACGGAGTAAGTTAAAGCAACACATTTTGCAAACGTCGCTATGTTTGGATTTTATATAACGTTTTCTAATGACAATTATACTAATTGTTGTTCATACCGACATTTTGATGTTAGTTTGCGACATTTATATTAAATGTTGTTTTAAATTGTTACTTTTTGCGATTAATATAGCGACATATATATATATACTATGTCGTTAGATCTAGTGATATTTTAAAAAAAAAACGTCGTTATGTTTGAATTTTATACGACGTTTCATAGCGAATATATAAGATTTGGCTTTTGCTTGAAGCCTGTCATTATTTTGACGAAGAAAAATCCTCTTTTTACATCCTATATATGTTTATTGGTGGAGCTGGGACCTTAATAGGTAATTTGATCTTCCAATACACACTTTAATATACTAATGATATTAATATATACATGATAAAATGTGATCGGTTCAAATATCTAAATTCATTTTAGACCAGTAATGTTATCACACGTGTAATCAGGGCCGCCTATGAGAGTGTTCAAGTGGAAATCTATAATATATAAAGTTAGGAAAAATTGAGGTAGAAGTTTGAGGGAGTGACATGTGGCATTTTGTGGAATGTGGACCAATTAGAAACTTACATGTGTCAATGTAAGCTCTCTAAAATGCAAAAGATGTTGTGCTCCATTAGCTAATAACTTAAAGCTAAAGTTTTAAATTGCTATTGAGATAAAATATGAAGTAAGAAATTTTAGCTCTATATATACACACACAAACTATAAATGAGTATTAATTATAACATACAACTAATGATATAACTCATGTATTAATGTTAATTGGAATTGGAAAAGTTTGAATTATGATGTTTCAAGTGACTTTTGGAGTTCTTATTCATGTAAGGGAATTTTAAAAGGCATGTATTAATGTAAATTGGAATTGGAAAAACTTTAACTATGGTTAGTTATGATGTTTCAAGTGACTTTTGGAGTTCTCATTCATGCAAGGAAATTCTAAAAGAGTTAATTATAAATTATAACTCCTGTATACTTAACTCCCAAGACTCTTCAAGTTCATATAAAAAAAATGAACCAACATACTTAAAGTTCATTAGTTATATTAATGAATGAAGTAGAAGAGTTTTGGAACTTTTATTATAGTAATTATATTTATTTAGTTCATTAGTTATATTAATGAATAAAGTAGAAGAGTTTTGTAGTAATTATATTTATTTAGTTCATTAGTTATATTAATGAATGAAGTAGAAGAGTTTTATAACTTCATTCATTAATATAAAATTTTGGGTTTTTATGAATCAATGAAGTGCCTTTTTAGTTTCTTCTAACCAACTATATAAATCAAAACCAATCATGCATTCCCTCAATAACTTAAATATGAAAAAAGAAAAATTGGATTTGATCAACTATAAAAGAAAAAGAAAATATCAGTTTCCAATACTTTATTATTTCCCTAATGAAAGACTCTTGATATTCTATAACAATAAAAACTTTAATAGTTAAAAATATAATATAAAAAAATAGGTTTCAAAAAACCATTCTTTTTTCAAAGAAATGACTTTTCATATTGTAAACAACAAACTATAATGACTATTTAAATAAAAAATAATCTTTCAAAAAATGGTTTTTTAATTTCACTAAGAAAGTAACTTTTGACTTTCTCGGGAAACAAAAAAGTCTAAGAGTTTATGTATTTTATTTATTGTCATTATTATTGTTATTGTTTTGTCGGTTAGGAAACTTCAAGAGTTTTTTCTTCTTATAAATAGAGAAAAAAAATGAGCAAATATGTCATGGTCTTCTTGGTTTTAATAGGTAAGAAATTCATTTTTTTAAATAATGCAATTCATGTTTTCACTTGATATATTAATTTATATGTTTATGAACAAACATCTCATAATTTTGTTTACAGACAAATTATTTTTCAAGTACCAAGTTAAGAGAATATGTGTCTCAATTTCCAGAACATGTTTTTGTTGATTGAAGACAGAGAGCTTGCCACCTGAAAAACATGAGTAATAGAAAATCTGGATACTTGATTCAATTCTTTTCTTGCCTTTTTTTTCTACGTAATTATTTCCTTGGTTTTGTTTTGTTTGCTGTGTAATTATTTTCTTACTTTTATTTGTTTGAGAATGAGGATGGATAATATGTAATACGCTATAGAGGGTGAATATTTTTTTTGTGCAGGTATAATGGCTCTTAAAGGTTCCCAAAATAAGCTTCTTGAAGATGAGTAATTAGAGAATGGGCGCAAAAAAATTGACGGGAAAAGGTAAGCTTCTTTGAGGATTGTTTTTTGTATTTTGTTATATTTATTTCATTTGAATATATATTTTATATCATATGTAGAACAATTATAAAATATGAAGGTTATTTTGTTTTCTAGAAAAAAATAATATTTATGATGGTTTTATTCTTAGACAAAAAGAATGAATTAGCAAGTTTATGAATAAAAAAGTAGAATTATTACATCTTATCTAAATTTATTTTGAGACATATTAACATGTTTTTCAGTTTCAGTTATATCTCTAAGTAAAATGCAAGTTAGAAAACATGTACGACATCATCAAAAGAGATATAAATTAGAAATACAATCGCGCAGGGATCAAACCTAATATATAATATATACAGTTAGGCAAAGTTGAGATAGAAACTTCATGATGTGACATGTGGCATTTTGTGGAATGTGGACCAATTAGAAGCTTACATGTGGCAACTTTATCATTAATTCACTCTTTAAAATTACTTCTCCATGAGCTATAATCTTCAACTCTAATTTTAAGTTGTTATGGAGATAAAAACTTGAGAAGATTTCTATAGCTAATGATTATAACTACATATTTATAAAATTCATTAGTTATATTAATGAATGAAGTAGAAGAGTCTTGTAACTTTTTTTATAATAATTATATTTATTTATTGTTGCTTCTTTTTAAATGAAAAAGTTGAATGAATTTTTTTTAAAATAAAAAGTTTAATTGTTTTTAAATCAAGAAGTTCAAATAGTTTTCAATTGTTAGGAATTCTAAAAGTCTTGCATCATAAATTTGATTTCATATTCTAAGAAAATAACATGTAAATGGGAATTCTAAAAGGCTTACAACAAAAAATATAGCTATGAAACTTAAATATAAAGGAGAAAATCCAGCTATGGAATTCATAAAGCCATCAAAATGTCTACTAATTAATTGTCATCATACATGAATTTACTACTTAAAGATGATAAGATACAAATGGAATATATGTATCAATCAAAGAATTAATAACAGCTAATAACTTCATAATCTTAATGACTTCTGATATAATTGGTTATACATACATATATATATATATATGGGAAATTAGCCTGTTTAGTCCCCCAGGAATTTTCGGTTAGCCTGCATAGTCCCAATGTTTAATTTCAGCCTAGTTAGTCCCCAGAAATTTTCGTTCAGCCTGTAAAGTCCCCCAGGAATTTTCGTTCAGCTTGTAAAGTCCCAGGTAAGGGACTTTACAAGCTGAAATTAAATAGGTAAGGGACTTTACAAGTCGACCTGAAATTCCCTGAGGGACTTTACAGTCGAAATTAAACATTGAGACTTTACAGAGCTAACCGAAAATTTCTGGGAGACTAAACAGTCGATTTCTATATATATATATATATATATATATATATATATATATATATATATATAAAGTTATGGACATTAGTTAAAAAGAATTTAAAATGGTATATGAACCAAATCTACAATTATCTAAAAAATATTGATAAAAGAGATAACTATAGGAGGAGTACAATAGAATTTCAAAAGACAAGTATATTGATTTGGTGAATTATGACCTCTTAAACACATCAGACAACGAAGAGTCCGGAAGAGGTGGCATTCGTATCACATAGCATTTACTCTCTATCCGTTATAAAGATCAATCCACAACCCTTTCCATTCAGTTTTGTAAACAGTCCCACAATATTCCTCTATAGAAAGATATTTAGAATACAATTTATGGAGATTTTGATCTCTTCGTGTGTTTTATTTTTTAGTTTCCGTTATTATGCTTACTGATTTGTTTCCTCTTTGTGCAGATGTTGGTATGCTGATCTTCAACGTGAATTTAAGATTCAGAAACATAGAGATAATTGATTTCTTGGGACTAATAAGTGAATGTTCTTTGAAATCTTTTTCTCTGAATAATCTTTGTGGCCATTTAATTTTATATTTGTGTCTATATAGGTGAATAGAGTAAAAAAAGGGAGGCGGCTGACTATATGGAGACAGTGGATAGTAGGGATGGCAATGGGGCAGATTGGGGCGGGTATCTCAATTACCAGCCTCGCCTCGCCCCGTTCTACCTTTTTTTTAAAAAAACATTAATTTTATCATAAAAATCATTTTTTTTAAAATCATAAAAATAGAGCCTCCAACAAGTATAATTAGTACATTTTATCACAAATCAATTCTCAAACAAGTACAAATAGTATATTAAAATGAAAATTAAACATGATTAGGTCTAATAATAAAAATATTATAATAATATAATATAGATGGGGCGGAACGGGTTGGGTCTGCCCCAAAAGACGTTGGGGCAGGGCGAATCGACGGGTCAGGGGTCAAATTGCCATCCCTAGTGGATAGGGTTGTAGTGAAACAGAATGTGTATCTCAAGAAATTTGATGAACAACACACTAAAGGTGATGAAATCTGAAAAGTGTGCAACCCAATAAATTTGATTCTATGTTTCTTCTCTTCAATTTGGAGTTTTACTCATATTTCAAAACTTTGATTCCATTTGATTTTGTTTATCGCAGGTTTCCAATTACCAAAAAGTAAAAAAACAAAATGAGAGAAATTTTGTTGGAGAGAGGGAAATCTATGGCTGGTGGCGGCTTCATGGCGGTAAGGAACAAGAAGTAGATGGTAGGTGAAGAAAAAGAAGGAAGACGCCTCTGTGCGACTTGGAGAATATGACATTATTGTCCATACATTTGATGGAGAAGGTACAAAAGGAGAAGCAACATCAGGGCTGCGATTGAACCAGATAAGAAGAAGCAGAAGATAGAACATATGGTTGTGGTCCTCTTTTCCAAATTGTTTTTTGGCCAGAGTATAAAATCTATTTTTTTTTTTTTTTTTGTTGCTTCCATAGGGTAATTATTCAATTTTAAATTGAACTTTTATAAATACAATTATATATTGTTATTCTTTATATTTTATTAAATTTCAGATTAAAAATACGAGCCCTAAAAACAAATTTTTAATACATATTAGATGACACTTTCTTTATATTAAATCTAAAAAAAATATAAAATAATTTTTCCCATAAAATACATATCGTCAAAAAAAATTATTAATTTCCTAGTAAAAGGGAAAGGGAAGGCAGTGACGCAGCAGAGGCAAAATTCCAGTGTTATGCGCCAGCCTGTGCAATAGGTGACGTCAGCGGTTGTAGCGAAGGTCCAGCCACATCATAGCACAGCCCCAACAGTCAACCATCTCCATCCAGTGTGATACCGCAGTCTGTCCAATTGGCGAAGACAGCGGTTGTAGAAGGAGCACAGCCACACCGGATCGCTGCCACTCCAGTTAACCAGTCAAAGAAGCAGCCACAATCCTGTGTTTTGCAGCAGCTGGCGCAACTGGCTGCTCTTCCAGTTGTACAAGGTAGTGAGCTGCACCAGATTGTATTTATTTTATGATTCATGAGTTTAAGATTCTGCACCCTTATTCCGAATCTACGTAGAATCGCGATTTTAACAACCTTTATCTGAATCGTTTAAAGTTTGAGGGATTAAATTATTCGCACTTAAACTATAATTTACGAATGAACGGATTGAATCACCGAACAATTCTCAAAATAACTATTTTAATTTGAGTCGTCAGATCAAAATAACTATTTCAATCTATGATTCATAAATGATCCAAAGACGCGAATGATGAAATTTTCCAAAACCAAAATATCTTCTACGTTCAACACGGCGGTCAAGTCATGTTGACCCAACCCCAAAGTCAATCATCACTTTCACATTGAAAACACTTGATAAGAGTATTCCACATTAAAAAGTTATATTTTTGTTTGAGTTTGACAATACTATAAAGGAAGTACTTTTACATGTTTTGAGAGAGAAATTGGGCTGACATTTCACCTCATCAAAGTAGGGAAGCACATTTATTTCCTTCTTATATTTTTTACTTATATAAATATAAATAGTTAAAATTTTAACAAATAACGGATAATTTAAATGATCGGGTTGTCTGAATTCTGAACGAGCTTACAATCAAGTTCGATTTAGCTTAGATTTATACAATGTTCATTTTTTTTTTATTCTTATGCAATATTTTTATTTTCTTAATATCTTTTGAAAAATAAATAAATATGGATATTTAAAAATGAATAAAAATCAATTCACTTCTTTTATACTGACAAGTGATTATCTTTCTAAACTCTCTAAAACTAAAGTATTAATTTGTAAAAAAATTATTTTTTAATAAAATAAAAATAAGTAAAAAATATTAATCTAAATTTATGGTTTTTCTGTTCTTGTATTCTATTTTTCTAGATTTTTCTTTTTCCTTTTCAATATTATTCAAAATCCCACATTGAAAATGTATGAAATTTTTGGAGTTTGACAACATTAATAAATAAAGGGGTTGATCATGTTTTTTCAATTGAATGAATTGGTGGGTTGATATTTAGTCAATTAAATTCAGTGGCAAACTCAATTTTCTTTTCAACTTTTTCATTCCAATAGTCAAATTTATTTTTTTAAAAAAATAAAAAAAATTAGTTAACATAGCCATTTGATTTTTTGTATAACTGCTTATTATTATTTTTTTCATTTAAGGAGTCAAAACTTCAAAAAAAAACGAAATCTTGCGGAGCCATTGTTTTCATATACTCTTAATTATATGATAAAATGGAATCCCGAGAATAACACATGTTATTAGACTATCTAATCTAACTATATTTATATTACATAAGGTGTTTTTATTTTCAACCAATCACATTCTCTAGAAATCTACGTGTAATTTTGGAGAGAGTATAGTGAAAAAACCATTCTAGAGCATGTGAAAGACTATCTTACAGGATAAAAAAACAGTTGTTAAAAAAATTATAAATATATATATTTTTTTTTGCAAGGAAAAAACTCATCTCTTCGTAAATTTATTTCTTTAAATAATAACATTACACTATTAGCATTATTACACTATTATTTAGAAAAATAATAATAACATTACACTACCTATATTGGATAACTATCGAGTTTGATAATGACATTGGAATAGTAGAGACACGTATTTAACAACATTAATTGTCTTAGATAAATATCTGCATATAGCAAAGATCAATTGGTGAGAGATTTTTTTTGAGATTTTTAATATAAAATATATATGCACATTTGTTTCCCTCTCTAAATGGAAACTTCTTGAAGTTATTTAACAAATATATAAATCTTATTTTCTTAAAAAAACTTTATTTTTAGTCCTTTAATATTGATATATTTTATGTTGTTTATAAGTATTAAAAAGAATTCAAATGTAGGGTGAACATTTGATATCAAAATCAAAACTCCATATTAAAAAATATGGAGTTTTTACTCTTACAAAAACTATCCGAACTTATTTTCCGATTTTATAAATGCAGGGAACAAAAAAATTGTACTTACATATTAGTATTTAAGTTCACATTCTTTTATTTATATCTTTATTAAGCCCGATATAATATTTGTATATCAATGTATTTAAAAATTATAATTTCACCGTGCATAGCACATGTAATTTTCTAGTATATATATACTAGCATAAAAACCCGTGCTATGCACGAAATTCTTTTTACTATAATATTGTGAAATTATTTATTTACTTTTTGTAAAAAAATAAAAAAAATTGTACATAAGGAGATAACAAAGCTAGGACTAAAGGATTTTGTCGATTCTTCTTTTTCATAGATCATGTACTTCTTGAAGTTGAAGATTGGTGGCACTCATGATGTAATTGGCATGCTCATATTGAGTAGCCTTCGGAAATAGGATGCCACCATAAAAGTTCTTATTATGGACACTGATGCCATAACAAACAATTGGTTGATCACCCACTTTTTTAGGTGCACCCCTACCTTTTTATTTTGTTCTTTTTGAAAGAAAAAAAAAGTTCTTTAATCAAACTGAAAAAAGAAAATAAACATAGAGAGTTAGTGAAAATAAACTTGTCAAAAAGATAAAATTCAATTTTTTTTATGGAAACATACATCAAATAAAAGTCATGTAAGATACGTCTATCTAGTTAAAAGTAGGGGTGTTTAAGAAAAATCGAAACCGACCATACCAAACCGATCCAAACCGATTTTTCGGTTTGAGCGGTGCATTGGACTAGTTTCGGTTTGAGGTAAAATAAAACCGAATTTTGGGTTTGGTTTAAAAAATATTATAAACCAAACCGAATATATAATATATTAAAGGACTCTTTTGCAATAAAATATATTTTACTTATTATATATACACAATATCATCAATAACAAGCAAACCCCAAATTCTACTCATCCATTCTTATCATTCATGTCTCTGGGTGGCCTAAATTATTTTCTTCCCAATTCCCATGTCTAATTTAGAGGTATGTATTATTATTCATTGTTTCTTATTCTTCTGTCCAATTTGATGCACTCTGCCAATTGCCTGTACTTCTCCTGCGGGATTGAGCAATGACTCCACAAGAATAACATGCTGAGCTTCTAAGAGTTTGAGTCCATTAGCCATGTTGAATTAATAACAATAAAATATAATAATGGAAATTGACCATGCAAACATAGCCTCTGAAACGAAATCAAAAGTTCAACCTTTGAATTGGCTAATCGTTTAGACTACTCTAGTACTTCTGATATTTATTTTACTCATATGGTTTTGTTAGTTTAATGTGTAATCAATTGTATAATGTTCTAACTTTATTTTATTAACTAGGTTGCTAACCCGCGCGTTGCGCAGATACTTTCAAGTTTGATTGATGTATTTTTTATGTGTATATTGTTATATTCAATAATTTCATAATGTCTCAAAATAAATTTAGACAATATATAATAACTAAACCTTTTTTATTCATATGCGTATTCATTATTTATGTCTAAGAAGTAAGAACAAAGCCATCATAAATATTATTTTTTCCTAGAATAAATAATAGTCATACTTTTTGACATTCATATTTTATAAAATTTGTCCCACTCATTGTGCAATTACAAACAAATTTCTAATCTTTACTACTATTACTTTTCAAGTGTTTCCTTCGATATCATTGAAGATAAGAGTTTTGACATGACATTATTTTTTGCATTGCCATAAGCTTTGAGAATTTCTTGTAATCATGAATTTGTAGAAAATTTTGATAAGTTTCTACATATGATATAAAATATATATTCAAATAAAATAAACATAACAAAATACCACAAATCCTCTAAGAACCCTAACCTACATCTTTTTTTTCTCTTCTAGTTCTAAAAAGTTGCTTGGTGCCCTCCCCCTTACCCGTCAGCCCCTTGCGCTCCTCTAGTTACTCCCCTTCAAGAACCTTATTTTGGGAACCTTCAAGAGTCATTATACCCTGCAGAAAGAAAATAAATTTTCACCATCCATAGTGTATTACATGTTCTACATCCTCATTCTCAAGCAAATAAAAGTAAGAAAATAATTACACAACAAAAAAAATAATTACTTAGCAAAAAAAAAAAAGAGCAAGAAAAGAATTGAACCAAGTCTCAAGATTGTTTCTTACCAATGTTTGTTAGGCTGGCTGGCAAGCTCGCTGCCTCCAATAAAAAAAATTCATTATGGAATTGAGACACATTTTCTCTTATCTTGATACTTGAAGAAGAAATTATATCTGAAATAAAATTATTAGATGTTTATTTATAAACACAAAAATTAATATTACAATTGAAGACATGAATTGCATTATTAAAAAAAAAAATTTCTTACCTATCGAAACCAAGAAGATCATGACATGTTTGATCATGGAATTTATCTATATATAAGAAGTAAAAACTATTGAACTTCTTAAACAGAAAAATAATAATAATAATAGTGACAATAAATAAAATATAGAAACTCTTAAACTTTTTGGTTTCCCGAGAAAGTCAAAGTCACTTTCTTAAAAACATCAAAATTTTGGAGTATTCAAGTCTTTTGAAATTCTATAATATATATATTATTTCATAAAATTTCTTGTATATAAAATTTATTGCTCATGTTTTTAGCTCTATGCATTAGTAAATTCATAAAATAATTATAATATCTCTTATTAATTTTCAAGATACATTAATTTATATAAATAGTAATCAGGAGTAAGTTTTTTTTAAAACTAATCATATATGTGTGGAATATGTATAAATTCATAATTAAATACGGATAAATATAAATATCAATTGTCCCTTTTATTGCCTTTTCAGTTACCCTTTTCTTTTTCTATTTTATTTGAAAATGCATTATAGAGAATTGGAAAAGTCTCTTAATAAACCCCTCCTCCATTGCCATGACTTTCTCAATTCTTGTTGATACATTTAATGTATTGCAACCATTCAACTACATTTTTTTGTGTCTTTTGAAATTCTATTTAGCTTTGTCTATAGCTATTTTTTTTATCAATAGTATTTTTCTAAAGCTAATGATTGTAGTTTCATATTTATAGAACTCAAGTGATACATGTTTATTTTAAAGCATTAATCATTTATAATAGATTCATTATTTTGTTCCATAAATATGAATATAGTAGAAGAGTTTATGTAACTTACATCATACTAATTGTAGTTATTTATTATTGTGTTAAGTTATAGCATAAATTATGAGTTCAAGTATTTATCTACATAATAACTTATGATTGTAGCTAAAAGTTATAGCTCATGGCACACTAATTTGGAGGGGAAAATTAATGATGAAGTTGCCAAATGGATGTTTTTTATTGGGCAACGTCTCACAATATGCCACATGTCACTCCCCCAAGCTTCTACCTCAACTTGCCCTAACTTTATATTTTATAGATTTGGCAGATTGAAGAAGATAAAAGTGAGCAGAGGCATGACATATCAAATGTGGTTGAAGCCCCCAAACAAAAAATGCAAGATGCAAAACTTGTGAAGCATCTCTTCCTCCACTGCCCCGTCCTAGAAAAAGGAGAAAGGTAAAACCATTACCTTCTACAGATGGTTCTAATAAAAGAAGTGAAATATGGGATCACTTTACTAAATTAGATTCAGATAATGATAGAGCTGCATGTAATTATTGTCGACAAGATTATGCTGCATCTGGAGTTAGTGAAACTAGTAGTATGTGGAATCATTTGAAGACCATTTGTAAAAAATTTCCCTATAATGTGAAAGGACAAACAACTCTAGACAAATATAAGGGCAAAGAATCTGATGGAGAAGCAAATAAATCAAAAAACTTTAATCCTGATGAAATTAGGCTACAGTTGGCAAAAATGTGCATCATTGATGAGTTACCATTTAGAGTTGTTGAAGTAGAGGGCTTTCGGAGATACTCAGCCTAGGTTTATGGTGCCTAGTCGCATAACAGTTGCTCGAGATTGTATGGCTTTATATCATGAAGAGAAAAAGAAATTAAAAAACAGTTGAAATCACAAAGGGTGTGTCTTACTACTGATACTTGGTCCTCAATTCAAAATTTAAATTATATGTGTCTTACTACACATTGGATTGGAAATGATTGGAAGTTGCATAAACGGATTGTAAGCTTTTCTCAAGTCGCTAATCACAAAGGAGAAACTATTGGAAAAAACATTGAAGATAGCTTGTTAGAATGAGGCATTGATAAAATTTTCACTCTTACTGTTGATAATGCTAATTCTAATGATGGAGCAAATAGATACTTAAAAATAAGAACAAAAGACTGGAAATATATAATTTTAGGGCATGAATTCCTGCATGTAAGGTGTTGTGCTCATATCATGAATCTCATTGTCAAAGAATGTTTAAAAGAGCAAAATGATTCTATTGTAAAAATTTGAAATGTTGTAAGATATGTGAGGTCTTCCCCTGCTAGACTTGATGCATTTAAGAAGTGTGTAGAGAAAGAGAAAATAGAAAGCAAAAGTCTTGTTTGTCTTGATGTTAAAACTAGATGGAATTCCACATATATGATGCTAGAATCTGCTGAAAATTTTGAAAAGGTTGGAAGAGGAAGATCCCAAATATTTTATTTACTTTAGTGGTAAAGAAGATGATGAGGCAAATGATGAGGACAATAGTAGAAAGGGAAAAGGAAAAGCATCCAAGTATATTGGACCTCCTACATTTTTGGATTGGGAAAATGCTAAGTGTTTTGTGAAATTCTTGAGGCTATTCTACAATGTGACATTGAAATTTTCTGGTTCTTTATATGTCACATCTAATGGCTTCTTTCGTGAACTTGTGACTGTCCAAGCTAGATTGGCTCAATTAATGAAAAATGGGGATTCTTCTTTGAAATCGATGGCTATACGTATGCAAAAGAAATTTGATAAGTACTGGGATAATCTTGATAATCTTAATCTCTTGCTATTTGTAGCCATTGTCCTTGATCCTCGCTATAAATTAAAGTATGTGAGATTTTGCTTTAATCAATTGCACGGGAACAATCTTCAAAAGATTAAATGTTTGGTGCAAAGTGTGGAGTTCTCTTTGAATCAATTGCATGATCACTACGCTAATTATGACTCTAGTGATGGTGCTAATATTGGAATTGAAGCTAATATTGAAGGTCAAAGTAGTTTTTCCACGGATGTTGATGATTTTGATGATATTTTAAGTTTTTAGAATCTCAATTTGTCAAACACTTAGAAGAAGAAGAAAGTGTAGAGACTAAATCTGAGATTACTAGATATTTGACGGATGCTTGTGAGACACATAGTACTTCATTTGACATATTAGATTGGTGGAAAATAAACTCTGAGAAGTACCCAGTTCTTTCTCAAGTGGCAAGAGATGTGTTGGCTCTCCAAGTATTTACGGTAGCTTCTCAGTCAGCTTTTAGTACTAGTGGACGAATTCTTGATCCATTTAGGAGCTCATTATCTCCAAAAATGGTAGAGGCGGTTTTATGTTCTCACAATTGGTTGAGATCGGATCCATCACCAGTTGATCTTCGCGGAGCTATGGATGATGTGGAAAAATATGAAGCAATTGAGAAAGGTATTTCTTATAATTTAAATCCATTCTCTTGTTTTTTTCCTTAAAATGATTTCTAGTACAATTGCTAACTTTTGTATCTCATTCTACAATTTTCAAGTTCAAGTTCTTCAAGTGTTAAACCAAGAGATTAAAAAGTCATCATTTGGTATGCGATTTTAGATTTACCAAAAGATTTTAATGTATTTCACTATTTTGAACTAATAATTATGTAATTTTTGTGTTTTTGTGTTGTTTTCTTTTTTCTTGTAGGATGATGATTTTGCAGTAATTTGTTTGAAGTGTAATGATCAAGACCAAGAATTTATGTTTTATTATTTTGTTTTCTTTATTGTGTTTACCTTGAGAAAAGAATAGGCATATTTTTTTAAAAAAATATTTTTAGCAACTAACTAATTAAATAAAGTTTTTTTTTAAACTTTTTAATTAATATTTTTGTGTCTCGCAAAACCGAGCAACCAAACCAAACCAAATGCATCGGTTTGAGATTTTAAATGGTTTGGATTGGTTTCAAAATTTCCAAACCAAATATTTCGGTTTGGTTTAAAAAATGTGTAAAATCGAACCAAACCGAACCATGAACACCCTTAGTTAAAAGACTACAAACTTGTACTTTTTTTTTGCTAATTAAAGATTTACCCAATAATCATAAAATAGCCAAGGCCATTACAATCAAAAGATAAAACGCAAATACAAGAAAAATAAAAGTTATACAATGGTGTAAACACCATGATAACATATAAAAGTCCACACCCCGGACCAGGTAAACAACACAAAAAACAGTAAAAAAAATAAATACATGATAAAATTCTTCGCAGCAGCTTCTCCGAGATCCTGGAACAGCAGTAGCAAGCTCAGTTTCATCACCTTTCTTAGAAATCACCAATCTACGAGACCATGGGCGTATCAACCGTCCCATAGATTGTCTCGGAAAGATGAAAAAAACTGAGAAAGGGCCTAGAACAACTCCGGGTTTAGAGATAAACTCCAGATCTGGAAAGATCTAAAGTAGGTCTTGCATCTGAGTCTTGAATCTTGAATAATACTGCTTTAAAAAAATTCATCAAAATTTACGGCAAAAGAAGGGGGTGAGGTGAACACACCAAAAGTGGAAGAAAAATGGTTAGATCCAACCAAATGAAGAAGCTTCAAGAGGAAGAAGAAGAGAAAAAAAGAGAGAGTCAACTTCTTCTTGAACTAACAATGCTCTCATATAATTATTTCCTCTCCCAATTTACTCCCATCAATTTAACTTCAAATAGAATCTTTAGAAAAAAAAAGGCATTATCTGAACCTTACTATCTCTGATCATAGTTGGTATTTTCAATGGCCAGTTGACATGGCCTATATATCATTGTCAATGCCTTTTCAAATATTTACTTCCCAAGTCCAAACTCTAAAAATTACTTAAGAGGGCATGATCAGGACATTGCTTATATCATGGACAGTCAATCATGTTGTCCATGCCTCTTGGCAACTTCATGTACCCTCACTTGAATTGAAGTTAAAAGAAATATACTCCTTTCCATTTCCCATAACTCTAAAATCTTACAAATTGTTCTTGTCAATAAAATAAATAAATTAGAGAAAAAAAAATTCAAAGATGAAGGCATCTCCTTGTCTAATATAATCTTTGTTCTTGAAACAACCGGCCTTTGTGAATCCTGAAAATAATAAAATTAATTAGCATACAGAAAATCATATTATATAAAATATAATAATAAAAAAGAAAAAAAAAATTCAAGATTAATACAGATGGTTCATGGTCCTGGGACTGCATGTTGTTTTCTTAGAATGTGATAGCTCTTCAGTATAAGGAATTTGATTTGAATGATATATTAGATCAAACTTGAAACATTATCTTCTACCGTTGAGAGCGGAGTATAAGGTACATAACATGTGTTTCAATAAGAAAGATATTTTTAATTAAAATAAATAAATAAATAAGAAAGATACTTCTAGTTCAAATCCAATACTATCTTAGGAGAGTTATGTGATTAAGTGGATTTAGATCAGACACTGTTTTCAAATAATTCCGAACTTTAGGAATTATAATATCCTCCTAGATTATATTTTTTCATTAACTGCATTAACTAAAATTAACATTCCATTAAAAGAATTAAAGAAAATAGTTGTAAAATAAAGTGATGTAGCATTTCACCTGCATGTTGTGAGATCGAATCCCTCCTCTCATAATTTAAATAAAATAGTTTAACTTTTTTACACTAATCAAAAGTTTTATAACTAATTAAAAATATAAAATCATATAAAATGACACGTGGCAATATATAAGTAAAAATCTGAAAATGTGCTCTATAATATAAATATAGATAGACTAGAAAGAAATTATAATTTTTAAATACATTGATAAACAAATATTATATCGGGCTTAATAAAGATATATATAAAAGAACGTGAACTTAAATACTAATATGTAAGTACAATTTTTTTGTTCCCTGCAATTATAAAATCGGAAAATAAGTTCGGATAGTTTTTGTAAGAGAAAAAACTCCATATTTTTAATATGGAGTTTTGATTTTGATATCAAATGTTCACCCTACATTTGAATTCTTTTTAATACTTATAAACAACATAAAATATATCAATATTAAAGGACTAAAAATATATTTTTCTTAAGAAAATAAGATTTATATATTTGTTAAATAACTTCATGAAGTTTCCATTTATTGAGGGAAAAAAAAGGCGCATATATATTTTATACAGTGTTGCAAAACTCGGCCTAGTCGGCCGATTAGCCGGCGACTAGTCGGTAGTCGGCCGGTGGCCGCCTAGAAATCCAAAAAATCGGGTCTTTGAAAAAAGTTTGTCAAAAGTCCGATCTAGTCGGTCAAAATTCCGACTAGTCGGTCAAAAGTCCGATCAAGTCGGTCAAAATTCCGACTAGTCGGTCAAAAGTCTGATGGTGATGGAGTAGCCGCGGGAGAAGAGCAGCGGCGGAGGAAAAAGGGAAAAGAAAAAGAAAAAGAAGAAAGAGAAAACCTTACCTCACCGAGAAGGAGACCGACTGGCAATGGACTGAAAGCGGACCAACAGAAGACGAAGAAAATGAAAGAAGAGAGAGGAGAAGAAAGGGAAGAGGGGAGAAGAGAGGGCGGCGGCGGTGAGAGGGAGAAAGAGGCGGCGAACGCCCGAGGAGGCAGAGAAGATGGGGAGCACTAGCGTGAGAGGGAGAAAGGAGGAGGAGAGAAATGAAAAGTGGGCTAGGGTTTCTCTTAGTTAGGAGACATTATATACCCCTGCACTAAATGTGCAATTAAAGTATTAGCGACATAAGATCCTATAAAAATAATTATGTTACAAACAAGTTTTAAATGACCTAAATTTAGAAATAAATTGTATTTAAAGTCCGAATTACTTTTAAAAATTATATTTTAGACCTCAAACTTTATATTTTATATTACAAACAAGTCCTAAATGACCTACTTTATATTTTTAATATTTAATTAGACCAAAAATATAAAAGAAAACATTTTTGAAAATGATTAAAATAAAATATATTTAATATTTAGGGTCGCCGACTACTCCCCGACTAGGCCGACTAGTCGCTAGTCCCCTGTCTGCCGACCGACTAGCGACTTTTGCAACACTGTTTAAAAATCTCAATAAAAATCTCTCACCAGTTGATCTTTGATATATGCGGATAAATATCTTATTTATCTAAGACAATTAATGTTGTTAAATATGTGTCTCTACTCTCTACTATTCCAATGTTATTATCTAACTCGATAGTTATCCAATATAGGTAGTGTAATGTTATTATTATTTTTTTAAATAATAATGTAATAATGCTAATAGTGTAATGTTATTATTTAAAGAAATAAATTTACGAAGAGATGAGTTTTTTCCTTGCAAGATTTATAATTTTTTTTAACAACTATTTTTTTACCCTATCAAGATAGTCTTTCACATGCTCTAGAATGGTTTTTTCACTTTACTCTCTAAAAAATTACATGTAGATTTTTAGAGAATGTGGTTGGTTGAAAATAAAAACACCTTATGTAATATAAATATAGTTAGATTAGATTAGATAGTCTAATAACATGTGTTATTCTCGGGATTCCATTTTATCATATAATTAAGAGTATATGAAAACAATGGCTCCGCAAGATTTTTGAAGTTTTGACTCTTTAAATGAAAAACAATAAAAAGCAGTTATACAAAAAAATCAAATGACTATGTTAACTAATTTTTGTATTTTTTTTAAAAAAAAAATTTGACTATTGGAATTAAAAAGTTGAAAAGCAAATTAAGTTTGCCACTGAATTTAATGGACTAAATATCAACCCACCAATTCATTCAATTGAAAAAACATACTCAACCCCTTTATTTATTTATGTTGTCAAACTCCAAAAAGTTCGTACATTTTCAATGTGAGATTTTGAATAATATTGAAAAGGAAAAAGAAAAATCTAGAAAAATAGAATAGAAGAGAATATAAGAAAAACTATAACTTTAGATTAATAATTTTTACTTATTTTTATTTTATTAAAAATTAATTTTTTAAAAAATTAATACTTTAGTTTTAGAGATTTTATAAAGATATTCACTTGTCAGTATAAAAGAAGTGAATTGTTTTTTATTCATTTTTAAATATCCATATTTATTTATTTTTCAAAAGATATTATGAAAATAAAAATGATGCATAAGAATAAAAAATGAACATTGTATAAATTTGAGCTAAATCGAACTTGATTGTAAACTCGTTCAGAATTCAGACAACCAAATCATTTAAATTACCCGTTATTTGTTAAAACTTTAACTATTTATATTTATATAAATAAAAAATATAAGAAGCAAATAAATGTGCTTCCCTTCTTTGATGATGTGAAATGCCAGCCCAATTTATCACTCAAAACATTTAAAAGTACCCTTTATAGTATTGTCAAACTCAAACAAAAATCTAACTTTTCAATGTGGGATACTCTTATGAGTCAATCAAGAGTTTACAACAAAAGTAAAATTTAACCAACCAATCAAAATTAGATAAAATAATTAATTGAACCAAAATTCATAGAAATTACACGTAAGATTTAGAAGAAAGTGTTGAGTTTTGAATTCATTCAATTGTAAAGAATGTTCAACCCCATTATTTACAATGTTGTCAAACTCCAAAAATTTCAGACATTTTCAATGTGGGTGGGATCTTCAATAATATTGAAAAGGAAAAAGAAAAATCTAGAAAATTAAGATAGAAAAAAAGAAAAAAGAAAAAAAAATTAAATTATACAATTTAATTTGAATAAGTTAAAGATGTCAATCAATAGTTTTAAAATAATTATAAAAAAAAAAAAATATTAGAAATTAGATTGAGTACCCGAAAACTCTATAGTGCTGAAAAAGCTGGAAATGTCTTTGCTGATATCATATATAAATTTTATACACATTAATTTTCTTTTATAGTTTTGTCATTTGTCAAAGTTAAAAATTATAACTATTTATTTATGTGTGAGTCTTTATTGTTGTTAATTCTCTTATGTGAAATATTAATATTTTTTACTTTTTTATTTTTATTAAAAATTAAGATTTCTACAAATTAATACTTTCGTTTTAGAGAGTTTAGAAGAAGATTCACTTGATATTTGTAGTATAAACGAAGCAAATTGATTTTTTTCTCATTTTTAAATATCTATATTTATTTATTTTTAAAAATATATTATGAAAATAAAAATGCTCCATAAGAATAAAAAAAATGAACATTGCATAAGTCTGAGCTAAATTGAACTTGATTATAAGCTCAATCGAAATTTAGAGAACTTGGTCATCTGAATTACCCGTTATTTGTTAAAATTTTAACTATTTATATTTATATAAATAAAAAATATAAGAAGCAAATAAGAGGCTTTCCCTAATTTGATGGGCTGAAATGTCAGCCCAATTTTATCACTCAAAACATGTCAAAGTATCCTCTTTTATAGTATTCTCAAACTAAAAAAATAATGTAACTTTTCAATGTGGAATACTCTTATAAGCCAATTAAGAGTTTACAACCAAAGTAAAATTTAACCAACCAAATAAAATTTTATAAAATAATTAATTGAACAAAAATTAATGGAAATTACACGTAAGATTTAGAAGAATGTTATTGACTGAAACTGAAAACAGGCTCTGTAATATAAATATAGATAGATACTCCATCCGATTCAAAATATAAGTCTTTTTAGTAGTTTTTACACAAATTAAGATACTAATCAAGATGACTAAAGTACCCCTAATTAATACTTAAAAAGAACAAATAAATTAATGAAGAGTTGCATGGGAACTACACATTTTAACAAAAATGAATATATGAAGAAAATAATGTAAGGGTAAATTAGCCAATAAATGCACAATTCTTGTAAAAATACCTATATTGCAACTAAAAATAACTCTTAAAAAAACTTCTATTTTGAATTGGAGGGAGTATAAATTTTATACACATTAATTTTCTTTTATAGTCTTCTAATTTGTCAAGTTTTAAAAATAATAACTATTTTTTATGTGGGAGTATTTATTGTTATTAATTCTCTTATGTGACTTTAGATTAATATTTTTTACTTTTTTATTTTATTAAAAATTAAAATTTCTACAAATTAATACTTTAGTTTTAGAGAGTTTAGAAGAAGATTCACTTTATTTTTGTAGTATAAACGAAGCGAATTGATTTTTTCATTTTTAAATATCCATATTTATTTATTTTTAAAAATATATTATGAAAATAAAAATGCTGCATAAGAATAAAAAATAAAAAATGAACATTGCATAAGTCTAAACTAAATCGAAGTTGATTCTAACCTCAATCGAAATTCAGAAGACCCGGTCATATGAATTACCAGTTATTTGTTAAAACTTTAACTATTTATATTTATATAAATAAAAAATATAAGAAGCAAATAAGAGGCTTTCCCTAATTTGATGGGCTGAAATGTCAGCCCAATTTTATCACTCAAAACATGTCAAAGTATCCTCTTTTATAGTATTCTCAAACTAAAAAAATAATGTAACTTTTCAATGTGGGATACTCTTATAAGCCAATTAAGAGTTTACAACCAAAGTAAAATTTAACCAACCAAATAAAATTTTATAAAATAATTAATTGAACAAAAATTAATGGAAATTACACGTAAGATTTAGAAGAATGTTATTGACTGAAACTGAAAACAGGCTCTGTAATATAAATATAGATAGATACTCCATCCGATTCAAAATATAAGTCTTTTTAGTAGTTTTTACACAAATTAAGATACTAATCAAGATGACTAAAGTACCCCTAATTAATACTTAAAAAGAACAAATAGATTAATGAAGAGTTGCATGGGAACTACACATTTTAACAAAAATGAATATATGAAGAAAATAATGTAAGGGTAAATTAGCCAATAAATGCACAATTCTTGTAAAAATACCTATATTGCAACTAAAATAACTCTTAAAAAAACTTCTATTTTGAATTGGAGGGAGTATAAATTTTATACACATTAATTTTCTTTTATAGTCTTCTAATTTGTCAAGTTTTAAAAATAATAACTATTTTTTATGTGGGAGTATTTATTGTTATTAATTCTCTTATGTGACTTTAGATTAATATTTTTTACTTTTTTATTTTATTAAAAATTAAAATTTCTACAAATTAATACTTTAGTTTTAGAGAGTTTAGAAGAAGATTCACTTTATTTTTGTAGTATAAACGAAGCGAATTGATTTTTTCATTTTTAAATATCCATATTTATTTATTTTTAAAAATATATTATGAAAATAAAAATGCTGCATAAGAATAAAAAATAAAAAATGAACATTGCATAAGTCTAAACTAAATCGAAGTTGATTCTAACCTCAATCGAAATTCAGAAGACCCGGTCATATGAATTACCAGTTATTTGTTAAAACTTTAACTATTTATATTTATATAAATAAAAAATATAAGAAGCAAATAAGTGGCTTCCTTAATTTGATGGGCAGAAATGTCAGCCCAATTTTTCACTCAAAACATGTCAAAGTACTCTCTTTTATAATATTGTCTAACTCAAAAAACAATGTAACTTTTCAAAGTGGGATACTCTTATAAACTAATTAAGAGTTTACAACCAAAGTAAAATTTAACCAACCAATCAAAATTATATAAAATAATTAATTGAACAAAAATTAATGAAAATTACACGTAGGATTTAGAAGAATGTGATTGGCTGAAACTGAAAACAAACTCTGTAATATAAATATACTAGCAAATGACCCGTGCTATGCACGGAAATACTGAATTTCAAATTATTAATTTAATGGTTGTACAATTGTATTTAGAATTTAATTTTTCAGAAAACAAATAATAAAATTCAACATGATTAGGTAATATAACTTTTATTGAGTAACTCACAAATATAAGGGTGAACACCGAATGATTATTGGATCAAATAATATATAATCAACAGAATTAAACATAGTCCTATACTATTTCGATTAATGTTTCATCCAATGTTTTGGTCCAATAATCACTACACTACTACTATTAAATGTTAATCACCTAATCTTTTTAGAAAACAATAGAAGAAAATGTATTATCTCAAAATTAGTTGACACCCGCACTTGAGTACGAGTAACATAGTACGTCGGTATGCGATATATCCAGAAAATTAGTTTCTTGTTTTTTTTTTGATGAATAGTTTCTTAATGAGGATGAAATTTCCCAAACCAAAATATCTTCTACTTACAACACGGCGGGGCAAGTCATGTTGACCCAACCCCAAAGTCAATCATCACTTTCCTCTATTTAATACTTCCAAAATGAAGGAACAATTGAAGGCCATAAAGGGATCAATCTCAGACCTGAAACCTACCATTCTATTTTTGTTCTTCGGTAAGATTATTATTCTATTTTTTTTTTAAATTTATCTGTTGATCTTGCTTTACAGAGTCAATTTCTTGTTTTCTTTCATATATACCTTGATTATATATATATATTCGACTTATCTCTCGAAAGAATCTGCTTTAAATTGCTGTTTCATAAGATTAGGACACGTTTTCTGTTACAAAATTAATACTATAAAGGTATTAGTTTCAAGCTATGATCTTCAAAGTTTTGTGAGTTGTTCTCCATTGTTTGTGTTTTTATTTATTTATTTATGGGTTAATTTTACTTTACTACATTTAAGTAGGAGATTTAACACTTTAGTTTATTAAGTTTCAATTAATGCACTACAGCTTCATTGACTCCAATCAACACTTAAGGATGTGGATGACATCTAATTTAAATGTAGAACGACATTAATGTCCCTATCTTTTGTTTTGTGATTGCCATAATTTTTTCTTTGCTTTTTTGTTCTAAAATGAAATTTTACCACGAGAAATAAAGTTTTTGTGACGAAGTACGAATAAGTTGCAGTGTAATTTAAACATTATAATTAATAAAATTAAGGATATAATGATCACTTACTAGTGATTAATTTGATTTACATGGCCTGGCTAGCAGAACCCTGAAGACTTGCCAAGAAAATCAGAAATGGCAGAATCTATTGTTTCGGAAACTATAGTGATGCTGGGTCAATTGTTGATTGAAGAAGCTAGTTTTTTATCTGGAGTAAAAAATCAAGTTCGAGATCTTCAATCCGAATTACAAAGAATGCAATGTTTCCTAAAGGATGCAGATAAAAGACGACATGAAAGTGATAGTGTTCGTAACTTGATAAAAGATATCAGGAATCTCGCTTATAGAACAGAGAATGTGGTCGAGGCATTCGCTATTAAAGTTGAATCTAAGGAAGGTAATGGAATAAAAGAGTCCCTTCGAAGATTTTCTTGCATATTCGACTTTCACAAGTTTGGTTCAGAAATTGCAAACATCACAACAGAAATCGCCCATATCACAAGAAGTTTGCAGACTTATGGTATACAATCTGAGAAAGTAGGACAATGTTCCGATGCAGCTACCAAAAACTTTCTCAGACAAACGTTTGCCCACGAAATCGAGGAGCATTTTGTTGGAATGCAGAATGATCTCGAGAGATTAGTAAGCCTTGCGATGGATAGAGAAACAGATCACATAATTATTTCGATATATGGGATGGGAGGTTCGGGGAAGACTACTCTCGCTAAGCAAGTTTTCAACCATATATCAGTTCAATATCATTTTCAATCCTTTGCTTGGGTGGTTGTATCCCAACAATTCGAAGCAGAAAGTCTATTGGGAGAAATTTTAAGACAACTTGATCCAAGTAGAGATAAGGATGATATTAAGAAAATGGAGTACACACAATTAGTTCAGGAGCTTTGCCGGACTCAAAGTGCCCGAAAATGCTTAGTTGTCCTGGATGATATCTGGAAAAAAGAGGACTTGATTGTCCTTAGTCATGCCTTCCCCACTACTGCAGTCGATTGTAAAGTTCTACTTACAACGCGTAAACAAGGAGTTGCAGAAATGGGAATCCCTCACAAACTCAACGTTTTCAGTGAAGAAGAAGCATGGGAGCTACTTAAGAAGAAGGCATTGACTAGCACAAATGCCAGAGGTATGTCCAATTTTTATAGTTGTTAGCTATTTTTTTGAAGTTTTAATGTAAATAATATTCGTCAAGTAAAAGGTCCGAAATGACACATTTAGTTTCGACCATATTGGTCACTACTTCTAACAGAACATTTAAGTAATGTTATGTGAAATTTCATTTAGGATATAAGCGGATTAGATTTGGTCTGTAACCAAACTCCTTGAGTTGCTTAAGCAATATTATTTGTGAGAAGACATATGGGTCCTTCAAGTAAATAATGTAACCGGCATTCGATTCCAAACAAGGTGAATAACACTTGTTTGGTTGTTATCTATTTTGCAGGTTCTTATGCTCAAGAAGAACAAGAAAAATTAGGAAAGCAAATGGTTGGTAAATGTGGATGTCTACCACTAGCAATCTCAGTTATTGGAGGGATTTTGAGGAAGAAAGAAACATTAGAGGAATGGGAGATGGTGAATAGAGACATGGATTTGTATTTAAGGTTCGGTGAAGGAATAGAGGAAAACAATCAAATAATGCAGATTCTAGCTTTAAGCTACGAAGACCTGCCACACCAATTAAAACCTTGTTTTCTATATTTTGCTTACTATCCAGAAGATGCAGTCATAGATGTTCAAGTATTGTACTGGATGTGGATTGCTGAAGGCATGATTTCACTAAAGGATCAACAAAACAAGACATTAATGGAAATTGCAGAAAGATATTTAACTGAATTGGCGAGCAGGTCGCTCGTTCAACTGCAATTGTTTGAGTCATCAACTACTGCGAAATACATTTCTTGTCGCCTTCATGATCTTATGCGTGATTTATGTTTGATGAGATGTCAAGAAGAGGAGTTTTTCAAGGTCCTGGATTTTCGGGGTAGACAACAACTAATCTGTGGTGATCTCAGTCGTTACCACGAAGGTAATGCGTATAGATTAGCTATCTCGGGGGAGGTTGATGACAATATTGTTGGTGGCAAGATTCTTCAAGGTGCCAATGCAAATACTCGATTATACTCTTTGGGCTACTTTGGGTCTGGGAAACAAATTGCTCACAAAGTGCCAAAAACTTTGGAAAGGTTGCGATTCTTAAGAGTGCTTGCTTTTCAAGGTCTCGAGCTTTCCAACACAAAGTTACTCGGCAAAGTCATAAAAAAGCTAATTCACTTGAGGTTTCTCGGGTTCATAAGATGCAAATTGGATGAGGTGCCATCGTCAGTGGCCACATTACCATATTTACAAACCTTTTGTCTGCGTGTTGCTGTTGGAGTCAAGATGCCAAACGTCCTTTGGAAATTGAAAAGACTAGTTCACTTATATTTGCAAGGTTATATTTATGTTGATCAAGGTACGTTGAGATTGGACGGGTTGTGTGGATTGGAGATGCTATCTTGCTCATCATATCCCATACAAGTGGCGGAGGAGTGCCTTCCAAAATTGACCAATTTGAGGATATTTCGATATAATGTCCGGGACAATGAGACTCTTTCCTTGATCATTACTTGCATCGAGGTCCATTGGTGTTGCATACAAGATATAGTACTTGGCATTACTGGAAATTGTGATTTTATTAGCACAAGAGACGGACCCATGTTGCTATATAAGCTTTTCATGTGTCGGGCACTCAATCAGTTGATCATTCGCGTTCCCATACGCGAATTACCCAAGTACGAGCCAGGTATGTTGGCTTCATGCGACTTGGTTTCCTTGGAATTGCTTGGTAGTTTTATTCAAGTAGACCCAATGCCTATGCTGGAAAAGCTCCCGAAATTAAGAACACTCAAGTTTCATGATGAAAGCTTTGGAGGCGAGGAATTGATTTGCAGCTCATTCGGCTTCCCTCAACTTACCGATCTTAGCATTTCCGGTCTCCCTACACTAAGGAGGTGGAGAATTGATGGCGGAGCTATGCCTAAACTTACCGGTGTTGAACTTTGGGATTGTCCGGAATTGGAGATGATTCCAGATGGAATGGAATTCCTTACAACGCTAAGAAAGTTGACGATGGGTCTAATGCACCCAAAGTTTGTAGAAAGAATATATTCAGCTGATGGTAAAAAAGGACCAGATTTTTTCAAAATCCAGCATGTGCCATTAGTGAATTTAAGATCAAATCCTTTTAGAGGACTGTCTAATTCCTCCACCATATACGGTGATTTGTTTTCATTCGGTTTGTAGTAAAGATGTGAGAAAACTTTATCACAGTTATATTTCAATTTGGTTTGGCTATTTGAAGTTCTAATGGATCATGAAATAATGTTGTTATGCTTATCATTAATTTACATTTCATATGTTAGATGGAAATTTGGTCATGGATTAAGATGTATTAATGATCCATTAGGTTTCCACTCGTATCAATCTTTGTTGAGACACAATTATTCAGTTAATAAAATACTCATCACCAAATTAAAATATCTCAGGTTCAACATGGTGTTGTTAACACATGAAAAATCCTAACTGGCCGAGATCATCCTGGAAACGGTTCAACTGAGATTCATTGTGGGTATCAAATGTGTCCTTTGGAAATTGAAAACATTTTACCTCTCGCATTTCTATTTTGGAGCAGCAAAGCCACCTTGCCTAAGTGGCTTTAAGGATATTAAAGAAGTTATTCCTCCTTATAGTTCAAATTAATAGGAAGTCATCGAGGATATATACAGTGACTGACAAATAATTCCAGTTTAATCAGAATCTTGGGCCAAGATTAACCATCAGTCTCCATCTTGACCATCCGGGCAAAAGAACGATTATGCTCTCAACGTCTGTATGTGTGTGCTGAAAGCAGATGACCTGATGGAATCTTCTGCTTTCTTTCTCAATTGTTGGAGGGTATATGTGAATGCTTTGTAGTGTCTCTCTTTAAATATTGTGGCATAAATTTTTAATCTGTTTTTGAAATTGATGCAGTGCCATTTGGATTTTTTGGTGGGATGAAGTTTTCTTGTTCTCGGTTCATATTCATTATGGAAAGGTGGAATTAAATTCAACCCAAAAGATTTCACCTGCAGATGGTGGAGGAAAGCAGCTTTATGATGAAAAAAAAGAAGAATCAAGCTAATGCTGCAGTAAAATTCGACATTTTCATTTTTGTAATTAGGAGATTTAGAATTTTTTCGAACTCTTGGTATAATCAAATACTGCTATCTTTGGCTGGAGTATGTTTGTTTGCTTGTATTCATTTAACTTTATGTTAATAATAAGTTTATGAGAGTTCTGATGAATTTCTTGCAAAGTAGTAAGCCAAGGTGGTGATCCAACAACCAAGATCACTGCAATATGATACCTGAACCTCAAAAGTAGTTATTCTCTTTCACCATGAAGTCATTTACTGAAATTTATGTAAGAAAAGTGTCCATGGATTTTCATATTTTTTCAACAGAGCATGTAAGTCGGTCACTTCCAATATCAGGAAGAGTGGAAAATAAAGCCAGTAACGTACTTGCTGAATATCTCAGCTATAGGCAATCTTTCCCCAGTAATGGAGATTCTTCCTTGTCGTTTCCCTGATAGGATTCGGAAGTAACAATTGATGTCATTAGAGGTGCTTCATTCACAATGCAGAATAATTATATTTATTCTTCTCAAATCTTAAACAGCAGGTAAATTCCTCATTAGTCCAGTGCAGACTGATTGGTATTAAATTCAAAAGAGAATAGATATCTATGGAGAATCATATGGAAATGCAACCAGTTTCTTGTTAGCTCTATTTATTTTGCAGATGACTGGTGGCTTAATCAGAGGCGCAAGATCAAAGGGCAGAGTAGTTATCAAGGATATTTGCATTTGACATAGAACGTAAGGTCCATGATTTCTTATCTTTTGTCTCTTGTTTTAATAGCAAAAAATCCAGAAAATTGACAATATTTCAACCACTATGAAGAATATTCTAGCAGGACTAAGATTTGCAATATCTGTTTTCAGTAGCATTTGGAATTTTCTTTGAAGTAGTATACAATTTAATAACTTTGGTTATGTGCATGTCGAGAGTTAAGAGAGCAGAAAAGCCCACAACATCTTTTTGGTGCTATCATAGCAGAATATCTGACAGAGTTGACATTTGAGACTTATCTTTGTTCATTTGTAGTTTGTACTTTGATGCAACTGCATTTTACATATTGAAGGTGTTAGGGATATTGGGGTTTTAGATCATTTACCAGCTAACTTCCTATGTCATATGGACGCCAACTATTTTTATTTATTATTATAGAGTAGGAAAAAGAAGATCGTTGATGGATGACCAATAGACTGGTTTAGGAGAACTTTCATTTATCACAATGTATTAAGTTCTGGTATCTCCCCTCAGCCTCAAAGGAAAAAAAAAGGAGCTCTGGAAGATTAAGGTAATGAATTTATTTGAAACAAAGTATGTCGTAGATTCTTCGTTGTTCACCCAATAGAGATGAAAAGCATAAATTAAATTAAAGTTTAGCAAAAGCTAAGCTTCATGAAGGAGAACAACCTTAGAATAGTTTCCGTACCTTATTGCATTTGTTCTTCCAGACTTGTTTTGTCAGACCACTTTCCCATCAATGTGCTTATCCGGTATGTGGGCTATTTTGGGCCATTCTTCCCCATTTTCTCTCTGGCACCTTGCTGTTAGGAGGGGGCAACCTTCAATATCAAGGTATTGAAGTATCGCAGGAAGTCCATCCTCAGGTAGCATTGCAAGTTTAGGAACATTACTTATACGTAGCTCCTGGAGAGAGATGAGGTTTCTCAATTTATCAGGCAACTGGATGAGATTCTTGCATGCTGAAATTGAAACCCATTTGACACTAACAGGAAGTCCTTCATCAGGGAAGTATTCAAGACGAGGACAATTTCGTATGTCCAGTAGTTGAAGGCATGTAAGTTTGTGTAATCCACTAGGCAGCTCTTGTAGATTTTGACATTCTTTAAGCACAAGACGAGTCAGTGTGAGTGGAAACCCCTCTTGAGGAAATGATACCAGCTTCTCGTTATTGCTAATTTCCAAGTTGTTTAGAGATGAGTGGTGCAAAGAGGGGGACAAAGACTCGAGATTGCAACAGTATATCAGCTTCAAACTTTCAACTGTCCCAGGCATTCTATTTGGCAGAGAGATAATTTTGTTACAACACCAAATCTCTATTCGGCGTAGAGAAGTAAAATAGTCTTGGCCATCTTCTGCCCATAAAGATACAAGCTCGTCGCAGTTCGCAATCTTTAGCTCTTTGAGCCCTTCAAGACTTGTTACCACTGTTTCGGGGAGGCATATGACCTTTGGAATTTTAGAAACACAAAAGCAGGAAACAGATTTTAAGTCATGAAAGGGGTGTTGCAGCATTTCTTCGCACTCATCTATATCTAGTTTGCAAAGTGATGGAAGACTTGGAAGAACAGCTAACACATCACATTTCTTTATCTCCAACTTCAGCAGAGAAAGAAAGTTGCCTTTCAGTTCCTTAAGCTTGGGACAGTTCTTGATTACAAGCTCATGTAATGAAGCATAACCACTGCCTTCTCTTTCAAAGTTTCTAGGTACAGGAAGCCCTGGTATTCCTGTTAACTCCTTGCAGTTGCGTATATCCATTTTCACTAAAGATGGAAGGCAGTGTGGCAACTGAAGTAGCCCGCTACAGTTCCATATGGTAAGCTCATGAAGGCTGTTAAGTTCCGCATCCAGATGAGTGAAAGGCTGTTCAATTCCGTGCAGACCCTGTATACTCAGCCAGTTAAGTGATGGAAGCATTGGAAGAATAGTAATTTCTTTGCATTCATGTAGCTCCATTTTGACTAATTCCGGAAGAAGCTGAGGCAACGTTTTGAGCTTGGGACAGTTCTCTACTTTTAGCTCTTGGAGGCAAGGGAATTCTTCACCCTGTGATTCAAACCTAGGCAATGCTATCAACTCCTTGCACCATTGAATCTCCAAGGTAATCAGATTGGGAAATCTGTTGACAAAGGTTCTGAGTTTAGAACAATGCTTGATGTGAAGGCTTTTGAGGTGACAAAATTCACTGCCATCTGCTACTAACCATTCTTCCCACTCAGGCATATCTTCGAACTTCAGAGTCTCTAGTGCAGGGAATCCTCCCAGGGAAAACTCTTGGCCAATCTGCTTTATGCTTTGCAAATTTTTGAGGTTTAAGTGTCTTAACAGAGGCAACTGTCCTAAAGGAGGGAGGATTTTGGTTCTTGTGCAGCTATGAAGTGATAAAAATATTAGGTTGGGAAGAGATGAATGCCTTATCCATGTTGGTAACATTCTTCCACCATAGGATCTGATAGTAAGTTTCTTCAGTTTCTGGCTTGGCTGCAGGTATTGCAGGACATTTTCTTGTAAATTACCATCAAACTTTGCATTCTCTTCATCATCCCACTGTAGTTCCAACACTTGAAGCTGTTGTTTCTGTTCTAGATTGGCTTCCCTTGCATGCAAAGCATCTCTTACATTGTTTATTTTTGAAATGCAGAGCGACCCTCGGAGTTGCTGAAAGTTTCTCAAGTCTTGTATGGCTGATCTTTTCTTGTCCACAACAAATAAGGGCAATGTTTGCAAAGATGTCAATCTTCTGAAACCTTTAGGCATCTTTTCTAATTGGCAGTTTGGTGGAAGAAATATATGCCTAAGATTGATAAGGTTGCCAATGTCATTTGGTAAAGAGTGGAAATTAGGACACTCGATTAGCACCAGAGTTTGCAGATTATAGAGATTGTTCACTGATTCTGGTAGCCTGACGATCCAAGTTCGAGAGACGTCAAGCAGGCGTAAATGCTTTAAACCTCCAATTGATTCAGGTAAGTCAGTTAGTGAAATTTGATTGATGCACAGAACGCGTAGGCATCTGAATGCCTGAAACATATCGTTCAAGTTTAAGCTTTTAGGGAGTGAATGGAACATGAAAACTCTTTGGAGAAGGAATGTTCGTAATCTTTTAGCCTTGTACAAGTCCTGAAAGTTTATTGGTTTAGATTGTCCAAGGAAAAATGACGAGTGCCTAGTCCTTTCAGAAACATCCAATTGTATGCTTTCCCATTTGAGACATACTTCACTTGAAACAGATTGTGCTAAGCCATGAAAAACTTCGTGCATCACGAAGTTTTGTTCGTTCTGCTGAGAACGCTGGAAAAATGACTGATCTAATAGATCCTCGAAATACTCAGCACCCATCTCTTCCAGTAGCCTCTTCCCTTTTGATTGCACAAAACCTTCCGCGATCCATAGAAGAACTAACTTTTCCTTTTGGAACTCATAATTTCTAGGAAAAATAGAGCAATATGAGAAGCACCTTTTTAGATGTGCAGGAAGGTAGTGGTAGCTCAATCTCAATGCTGATAGAAATTCATTTGGTTGTTCTTGTAATTCCCATATATCTCTCCTACAGATGTCATCCCATGCTTTCTCGTCTATGTTTGACTCCAAGAGGGCTCCAAATGTCTTAACCATGCAGGGCAAGCCACCGCACCTTTTGACGATCTTCTTGCCTATTGCAACCAGATTAGGATATGCATCAATATTGTTTTCGGGGAGTGCACATTGTACAAATAGTGACCAACAATCTTCATATGGAAACGCCTCAAGATGGTGCATATGAATTGCTCCGGTGGCTGAAGATACTTTGTCGCTCCTTGTAGTTATTAGAATTATACTCCCTCTTGCAGCAAGATGTAAAGGGGCTTGAAATCGAGACCAACTATTTCTGTCTACATTCCATATGTCATCCAATACAATCAGAAATCTTTTTTTCACTTGAAATTTCTTTGAGACTAACCTGGAGCGGATCAAGGTTGTCCAGATCGCATGCTTTTCTTGTTGCAGATTCTAAAACAGCTCGGGTACATCTTTGCACATCAAAGTCGATAGAAACAGAATGCCATGCTTTAACATCGAAGTGTGCTGCTATCATTTCATCATTGTAAACGAATTGAGCCAGGGTCGTTTTCCCAAGTCCTGCCATTCCTGAAATGCAAATGACAGAGACATTCTTCCTAGTTGCTTCATCGGAGAGAAGCAGATCAACAAGTTTCTCCTTTTCTTGCTTTCTACCGTGAATTCCATTTGTATCGAGTAGGGAACTTGTTTGTGCTTTTCCTTTCACTTCAAAGACAGAATGACTGAATCCCTCTTTCAATCCAAGGTACACTCTTTCTTTTGCGATATCATCCAGTTTCTCAGTAATATCATGTATTTTGGACGTAATGCTGAGTTTGAATGTAGACATGTTCTGACTAAGAGAAGGGACAATGCTCCATGCCTGATTTATGTTTTCTTGATTTTGAGCTTCCAGTAGTTTTATTCGTAAAGCCTCGGTTGCAAATTCATCCAGAATATCATCGGCATCAAAAGCCAGGTCCTTGAGGTCATCTAGCCACATCCTGACTGCAGCTTCCTCGATCTGCCTCTGCTCAGCATCACTAATCACTGCCTGAATTTTTGATAAAGTCCCTCCTAGCTTCCTGAGCTCCCTATCAATACCCCACTGGAATCCAAACTCCCTAAGAATTGGAGAAGCCAACTTTTCAAAAACCACCTGTAGAGAGGCAGATAGAATGGCTTCTTCTAAAGGCATGTCTGAATCGTTTTTGAGATACTTGAGAGGAGTTTTTGAAGTTAGAAAGATAGAGCTTGAATTTCACTTACCTTTGCAATTTGCAGGCACCTTTCTAAGTTCCCTTTTAAGTCAATGGAGACGACTTGTTGATAATGTGAACAGAGCTATACAGAAGAATTCAATTCTGGTTCCTAAATCAGAAATTTCCTGGTAACTACTAACATTTTGTTAGGTAGCATTGAAGATAAAATGCATTGGACCACTTGGTTTGCATCACAGAAATAGTATTTTAGTTTTTACGTATATGCAAAATAAATTTTGGCATTTGGCTTTTAGGTTCTTTTATACAATAATTTTAATAACATACCTCATTAAATCCCCAATAATTGGGATATGGGCGGAGATGGATAGGAGACTGACCTAACCTTTGACAATAAATGCATAAAGTGGCTGCTCCTCACAGAATACCATTGAAAAAGTAGTCCCCTATATCGTCACGGTTGCTACGGAATCATACCCTCAAATCAAAGACAAAAGGCATCAGAGATAAGACATACTTAAAAACTATGTTGATTTATGTGTATATTACCATGCTTTTTTCATTAAACATCCAAAGCATTTTGGTTTCAGTACATCCGACAACCTATTAGATGTAAAGTTTATCAAGGTACAAGAATTCAGATTACATGGGTTCATAGAATTTAGCCTGGAAATGGATTTCTAATTGCTCAATTATTGTGGATTCCACAGCAACAGAAGGCCTTATGGTAATGGAAACGGAACGCGAAGAGCTGCCCTCTATTTGAACCATCATATCTGCAGTCTGCAACTCCAACGCTTCTCTTCTTGGATTTGCCTCCAAAAACTGTTAGACATTTTCCAGTACTGTGAGAAACCCAGAACCGGAATTCGCGGTGGTTATATTCAGGGGGTGCGGATACTGATTTCCAGTCTGCCTCGGCCAAGGTATCCAGCGATTTCAATGCACGGAGGCTTACTTTCCCGTGCTTGTTAACAGTCAGATAGCTTCCACCATCCGAACATTTGTCCATATAGTTTCTGAATCTGCAAAACAAGCCAGGATCTCAAGCCGTGCATAGGGCTGCAATCTATCGAACTGTTTGGGCTCGGCTCTAGTTCGGCCTCTACTTCGTGTATGATCTTAAAGCTTTAATCATTAAACGAGTCAAATTCGAACACTTAAATATTCAACCCAAAAGCTCGTGAACATGTCTATATATATATATATATATATATATATATATATATATATATATATATATATATATATATATATATATATATATATATAATAATATTATAATATAATAAAATATTTTATTCGATATAATCAATTATAATTTAAGACTCGAATCGAGCTTGGGTCAATTAGCTTAGGGCTCGACTCGGCTCGAATATACCCTTGTTTGATTGATGAAAGTTTCTTAGATGAGTTTTCTAGAATTACCTATGGTAGCCAGAAGCTGAACCAGAAGTTGATTCCCAGCCATAATAAGCATTGTATTTTGCAGAAGTATCGCCTTTAATATCTGGAACAGAAAAGACACCTATGTCCTTGGAGCTTACATAGTCAGATTGTAAGGAAGCAGCAATGAGAGAATCATCATATGCAGTCATATGCGGGTAGGATTCGCTAGGAGGGCATTTTCGTCCATCACATGCCGAACACTGATGGCAGAGAAGCTCACTCTTCAATTGCTTAGCATCAGCTAAAGCACAAACCATTGTCAGAATCAGCAGGGAAAGGTAAAATCTGCTTTCCTCCATTTGCTTCTTTTCTTTTCTAATAAGTGAAGAAATTATTGCTTATATAGCCTTGAATGTTTCCTTGATTTCATCGCTGTAATTTAAGATGCTTCTGACAACCATAATATGACAATCAAGAATGAATTTAACCCCAGTTGGTTTTGGGGTGGTAGACTGTACGGAAGGATGCATGATCAAATCTTTGCAGCCGTAGTGTAGAAGTTACTAATATTCTAATTTTCTTGTTCTTCAATCTGGAAAAATGTAGGATTTCGATAGGCTTTCTTAGAAGATGGAGGCATCCTTTTATTTTTTTTCCTTTTTAAATTTAATTTTTTGTATTATTACTGGGAAATGTGACCTATTATTCCGAGTTGTAAGTGTGAAACCCGTAACTTTTGCTTACGTGTTATTTTACATTTAATTTATTTTTGTGTGATTTATTGCGTAGGCGTAATTTATTTTGCGCGATTATGTGTTTACGTGTCTATTTATTTTTATAACATGTCACGTGTTACTTTTTTTTGGTACGTTTGTGAGGGGCGTTTCGTGCATTTATCGTAATTAAGGGACCTATTTGTAATTCACTTACAGGAGTAGTTAATTGGAATTAATAAGGAAAATAAATAGGAAGGCAGAGGGCATCAGTTGGGGGTTTTAGAATTGAAAGGAATTAAAAGAAATTAAAAGAAAAGTAAACAAAACATCAGACGTTTTCTTTAGAAAAGTAATATATATACATATGAGAATCTGACAATTTGATCACCAAAGTTAAAAAAAAAAAATAGAGAGGCATAACAATAAATAAAGGGTCTGGGATTGGTGTATGAATCAGACGTGGGCAACAAATAGAAATAGGTAAGGCGGTCAGTAAGTGGCAAGCATCAGTAGAGTTTTCTGGTAAATTTTAGGATATGTCCAGAACTTTGAGAGAACACTGAGGGAGCGTTACTGTTCGTTTTCAGTCTATAATATATCGATACGAAGATAATTGGATAAGGTTCGAGTGAGCGCGAGACTGAACGTCATTCCGAGTCACGAGCAGAAAGTTATCGCACCGAAAGCGAGACTGGGCAGTGCTGTTACGGGTTTGTTTATTTAATTACTTTCGTAAGAGGTAGGGACCCTGTCCTTACATTATTTTCTGTCCGAAATTATAAATATAAATTAGGTAATGTTTCGTAATTAATTATACAGTGATATCTGTGTTAAATTTGGTTCTGTAATATAATTGTTAGAATCTACTAGTTTCTGGTTTTTCGGTTAGATTATAATGTTTGAATTCTTCATATAAAGTTCCAAACAGTTCTGACTTAACACTCTAGTGATTGAAAATGAGTTTGGTGAATGAACTAGATTGCGTAGAGTGTTTGCCAACTGAAAAATGAATGAGAATTTGATTCCTTGTTTATTCACTATTTTGCTTAAATTTGGAGCTTATTGGTAGATGATAGGTTATGTAAATGTTCTATCATATAAAGTGCTAGTGATATTAATATACAAGTCTGTTTTATAAGGTGAAATTGATTACTAATGGTATTGATACACAATTCTGTTACACAATTTTGGTATTATTTCATGTTGATTTTATGGGAATTAATGCATGAACTGTTGATTTATTAATTTAATTGCACGTTTTGTATTTATCGTTTTGTTAATTATATTTATCAATGCTATAACATGAATTGATTTAATCTTTAATCTTAATCGTTATATGTAACTTTTAATGTGAGATATGGTCCTATTTGTTATACATATTATTATTATTATTGATATGTCCATAAACTGTTATTTGTTTCAATTTTTAGCATGTCTATTTGTTTATCGCTTGAGTCGTCATGTTTGGTCCTGTCGTCTTTAGTCCAATTTGGTTTTGGTCGACCGAGTCGTCGCCCTATTTTGAGCTCGTGTCTAGGATCTACTCAATGGCAGGACTCGTTCGATTTGAGGATACGGTTTGATATGATATGAAATTGGAGAGATTCCGAGGGGGTCATGTGATGTGTCCTTGATCCCGAGGGTCTTTCTGCGTGAGCCTTAACCTGATGTGGACTATCATTGGGATTGCAACGGTTTTGTGGAGTCCAAGGTGTTGGATGATGATACAATGTAGAATGAGTCCTTAAAGTTTGCATCTGTCGTTCAGGGAGTGAAACTGAACCCATGTGATGAACTATTTGAGCCCTCCTAGTTTGGACTATAACTAGGACCGTTGCAATTATTGTCGTAGAGTCGTGAATAGATACCTGAGCTCGAATGGTGGGAAGTCGTGTCATAGCGATGAGTTTGTGCTCGTAGTGTCTAAGCAAGTGTGTAATCGTGTGTACCGTATGAGTAGAGCATGGTGCTTGTCGTACATTCGGTTGTGTAAGTGCTTGGATATGAAGAGTATGGTTATCTCGCTTATTTTTTTGTTTAAACTTGTTTATTCATGTTTTGGCCATATTTGATACTTGATTTTGAGTCATATAACTTGTGTTTTGGGATTGGGAATGTGTTATGTGCCTATTTGTGTTTATCAGGTCCCTACTGAGCACCGGAGCTCAGTCCATCCGCTTATTGTGCAGGTGATGACGAGTACATTGATGATAGAGCATGGGAAGGGGAACATGAAGAGTGATCCATAACCGGCTTAGTAGAGATTTAGTTATTTTATTCACTTATTCATAGAACTATTTCATAAATAGCATTGTTGGACCCTTTTTCATTTGTAATTCTTAGTATATCACTTATAGTAATTTAATTCCGCTACTTAACTCTTGTTTTTGGATTATATCATAATTGAATTTCCTTTTAGTAACTCTGTTTGTCGGCTTTGGTGTTTCATTAACCAATGAGACACTGCCATGTCATCGACCCTGGTTACGGGTTGTGACAGAAGTGGTATCAGAGCAGGTCGAGCCTTAGGGATAAAATTTTGAATGAACTTAGGATAACAAGATAACGTAATGTGAGGTGTGTGATGGGTAGAGACCATGGATTAGGATGTACTTTTGTTTACTTATCGCTTTTTATTATTATCGTTCGTGCTAATTCATATTATTCTTATGTTTTATATTGTACCCTATCATACTTGTCTTTATTTATATGTATAACTTAATTTTATTGCCTTATCATTTTATATGTTATCAATTGCATATATTATGTGTTATACCTAAGTGTTATATCATGCCTACTTGCGATTATCTTATATGTTAAATGTGTTATCTGTTTAACGTTTATCTTTTCTATAATATAATTGTTGGGGTAAGATGGGACCGAAACAACGAGCAAGGCGGCGACTTGATAGACCGAGTAGCTACTTTTTGTCAGGCGGGGGCCACGGACCAACCGTCGATCAGTATGTAGGTTCATCTAGTCAGCAGATCACCACAATTTCCACCACCGCTGCCATCGGATGTATCGAATGCAGAGGCTGGGTATGTAGCACCACATCCACCAACACCAGCGGTTAATCCACCACCGCATATAACCCACCTCCACCACAACATATCCCTCCTCCAGCGCCCACTAGCTACTTGTTCCTCCAAGCACCTCAGTATAACATCCCACAACCGCCTTCACCGGCCAATGCGGGCGGTTCCCGACATGGCAGCTCGCTTTGCTATGTTCACTCGGATGTTTCGCGATTTCTGCAGCAACGGCCCACGATATCGGCGGCCTCAACCACGGTATCACGACCCACAGTATCAGCGAGCCTCAACCACATTATCAACGACCACCGCTGCAGAATCGGTATGTTGGGAATCGAGAGGGTCGAGAGAGTCGAATCGAGATCAGGGTATGTATTGTGAGCGCATGAAGAAGATGCGCATGTCATCCTTTGATGGAGGGGTAGGACCCGATGAGGCGGAGATTTGGTTAGAGAGTGTTGAACAACACTTTCGCATCATTAGGGTGCTCGAAGACATGAAGACGGATGTGGTGACACTTTTCCCTCACATCGGAGGCGTCTGAGTAGTGGAAAGGAGTTGAGCCAGTCTATGCTCAGGCCGGAGTTATCACTTGGGATAGGTTAAGGTAGCTTTCTTAGATCAGTACTTTCCCGACACCTTTAAAACTGCGAAACAGAATGAGTTCTTCGATTTGAAAGCAAGCGAGGAGATGTCTATTTTCGACATATAACAGCAAGTTTAACCGTTTGGGGAAGTATGCTATTTCCACTATCCAGGATGAAAAGACGAGGACTCAGAGGTTTATACGGGGATTGTTGCCTCGCATTAGAGGAATGTTGTCTGGAAACCGTCCTACCAGTTACATGGGACGCGTACGGGGAGAAGTTTGGATGTGGAAACGGAGTTTAAGACTACAGAGGTGGATAATAAGAGATCTATTTAGATATGTCTCAAGGTCAAAGTTTCAGTTCTAACTCAGTTTGCACCACTTAGCTCGGAAGAGGTTTGCTTCCACCTCGGGACCGATCCAACACGTTTAAGCCGGGAAATGGGGACAGGGAGCAAATTCAATTAAAGTTGGGGGACCCACGGGGGGCTCCAAATACTTCTCGAGAACTTTAAGGAGTGTCCTAAATGCGGAAGGAAGCATAATGGGGATTGCGAGATGGGCTTACAGGGCGTGTTTTAGATGTGGAAAGACGGGTCATCATGTTAGCTTGATGTACAACTCCCGCTTGAGTCACGGGTCGAGACTTCGAGAGTACAGGAACTAAGGCAAATTCACGAGTTTTCGCCTCACTCGAGTATAATGGGGAAATGATACTTGGTACACCGGGGAGGTACACTTATGTGAATATGTGATTATTGTATTTTCTTATATTGTTAGGGGAGCATCTAGTACCATACTTGCTATTCGTATACCCTATGAGCATTTTCGTTTAGTGAGTGTTAGTATGCATATTGTAGGGAGTGCAAGTTTCGGGGACGAAACTTGTATAAGGGGGGAAGTATGTGAAACCCGTAACTTTTGCTTACGTGTTATTTTACATTTAATTTATTTTTGTGTGATTTATTGCGTAGGCGTAATTTATTTTGCGCGATTATGTGTTTACGTGTCTATTTATTTTTATAACATGTCACGTGTTACTTTTTTTTGGTACGTTTGTGAGGGCGTTTCGTGCATTTATCGTAATTAAGGGACCTATTTGTAATTCACTTAGAGGAGTAGTTAATTGGAATTAATAAGGAAAATAAATAGGAAGGCAGAGGGCATCAGTTGGGGGTTTTAGAATTGAAAGGAATTAAAAGAAATTAAAAGAAAAGTAAACAAAACATCAGACGTTTTCTTTAGAAAAGTAATATATATACATATGAGAATCGACAATTTGATCACCAAAGTTAAAAAAAAATAGAGAGGCATAACAATAAATAAAGTGTCAGGGATTGGTGTATGAATCAGACGTGGGCAACAAATAGAAATAGGTAAGGCGGTCAGTAAGTGGCAAGCATCAGTAGAGTTTTCTGGTAAATTTTAGGATATGTCCAGAACTTTGAGAGAACACTGAGGGAGCGTTACCTGTTCGTTTTCAGTCTATAATATATCGATACGAAGATAATTGGATAAGGTTCGAGTGAGCGCAGACGGAACGTCATTCCGAGTCACGAGCAGAAAGTTATCGCACCGAAAGCGAGACTGGGCAGTGCTGTTACGGGTTTGTTTATTTAATTACTTTCGTAAGAGGTAGGGACCCTGTCCTTACATTATTTTCTGTCCGAAATTATAAATATAAATTAGGTAATGTTTCGTAATTAATTATACAGTGATATCTGTGTTAAATTTGGTTACAGTAATATAATTGTTAGAATCTACTAGTTTCTGGTTTTTAGGTTAGATTATAATGTTTGAATTCTTCATATAAAGTTCCAAACAGTTCTGACTTAACACTCTAGTGATTGAAAATGAGTTTGGTGAATGAACTAGATTGCGTAGAGTGTTTGCCAACTGAAAAATGAATGAGAATTTGATTCCTTGTTTATTCACTATTTTGCTTAAATTTGGAGCTTATTGGTAGATGATAGGTTATGTAAATGTTCTATCATATAAAGTGCTAGTGATATTAATATACAAGTCTGTTTTATAAGGTGAAATTGATTACTAATGGTATTGATACACAATTCTGTTACACAATTTTGGTATTATTTCATGTTGATTTTATGGGAATTAATGCATGAACTGTTGATTTATTAATTTAATTGCACGTTTTGTATTTATCGTTTTGTTAATTATATTTATTAATGCTATAACATGAATTGATTTAATCTTTAATCTTAATCGTTATATGTAACTTTTAATGTGAGATATGGTCCTATTTGTTATACATATTATTATTATTATTGATATGTCCATAAACTGTTATTTGTTTCAATTTTTAGCATGTCTATTTGTTTATCGCTTGAGTCGTCATGTTTGGTCCTGTCGTCTTTAGTCCTTCTTGGTTTTGGTCGACCGAGTCGTCGCCCTATTTTGAGCTCGTGTCTAGGATCTACTCAATGGCAGGACTCGTTCGATTTGAGGATACGGTTTGATATGATATGAAATTGGAGAGATTCCGAGGGGTCATGTGATGTGTCCTTGATCCCGAGGGTCTTTCTGCGTGAGCCTTAACCTGATGTGGACTATCATTGGGATTGCAACGGTTTTGTGGAGTCCAAGGTGTTGGATGATGATACAATGTAGAATGAGTCCTTAAAGTTTGCATCCGTCGTTCAGGGAGTGAAACTGAACCCATGTGATGAACTATTTGAGCCCTCCTAGTTTGGACTATAACTAGGACCGTTGCAATTATTGTCGTAGAGTCGTGAATAGATACCCGAGCTCGAATGGTGGGAAGTCGTGTCATAGCGATGAGTTTGTGCTCGTAGTGTCTAAGCAAGTGTGTAATCGTGTGTACCGTATGAGTAGAGCATGGTGCTTGTCGTACATTCGGTTGTGTAAGTGCTTGGATATGAAGAGTATGGTTATCTCGCTTATTTTTTTGTTTAAACTTGTTTATTCATGTTTTGGCCATATTTGATACTTGATTTTGAGTCATATAACTTGTGTTTTGGGATTGGGAATGTGTTATGTGCCTATTTGTGTTTATCAGGGTCCCTACCGAGCACCGGGAGCTCGATCCCATCCGCTTATTGTGCAGGTGATGACGAGTACATTGATGATAGAGCATGGGAAGGGGAACATGAAGAGTGATCCATAACCGGCTTAGTAGAGATTTAGTTATTTTATTCACTTATTCATAGAACTATTTCATAAATAGCATTGTTGGACCCTTTTTCATTTGTAATTCTTAGTATATCACTTATAGTAATTTAATTCCGCTACTTAACTCTTGTTTTTGGATTATATCATAATTGAATTTCCTTTTAGTAACTCTGTTTGTCGGCTTTGGTGTTTCATTAACCAATGAGACACTGCCATGTCATCGACCCTGGTTACGGGTTGTGACAGTAAGTACTTTCTAACAATGCTAAAATTCTGGGGCAGTCTGAACGGGGACATATTACCTTCTATGGTGCAATTGAGTTCTGGTAATGCCTTAAATGCATGCATAGTTCATAGACTAGAAAAGGTTGAATGGATTTATTTCCTTTCTCTTCATTTTTTTTCCTTCATTTTACACCAATATATTGGGGAAAGGGAATTCAATCAGCAACATGCGAGTCGAATGCTGCACTATATTGTCAACTAATCTCACAGGTGTTGGCACGCCAATCAAATATATATTTGGATCGAGTGTTGAGGGATGATGTGTTGGAATTTGCAGACAAGAAAGGCCAACTCCTCAAATCTTGTTATTTCGTCTACCTCACATGCATTTCCAATGTCCAGCAAATCTGAAGAATGTTGTTGTCCTAACTGGATCTGTTTGAAAGGAGCCAAATCCTAATTGTGTATAGTATTATTATTGACATGTTGCAAGTCACTTGCGTCCCGCTTGTATGAGTGGGGTCCACTTCTACAAGTAGGATCGGAGCTAATTTTTTTGTGTGCAGGATGTAGGCCAAGATGCATTGGGATGGTTCTAGAAACCATGAGTCATCTGACCAACTAGTAAGTCGATCAAGTTTTGTAATTGTTGAGGGTATAATTGGAATAAATTGTTGACACCTAATAAAATACATGTAGAATGACAATTAATTTGAATACATATATATCTTCAAAACGACAATTAAATAAGAATGGAGGGAGTATTAATATTCTAATTGGTTTTTTTGTTTTTATATTGAATGTTAAGTTTATTGTCCTAACATAGTTGATTGTCTCATGGACCACATTTTCAGTGGTTTTTCTATGGTTTGGTGTTAGAACTTGGAAGTCAAAACCATCAGTCATCTGGCCAACTAGCAAGTAGATCAAGTTTTCAAGAAAGGAATATCCCAAAGGAATGTGCTGTCCTTGCAAATACTCTTTGACTGACTATATGATAACATGGGACACTCAATGGGAATCACTTGTTTTCACCATTAACAAATGACCATTTTTTTCTTGGCCTTAAATCTTCTCAAAAGGACTTGTTTTCTCTGGAGCTATGAAAGTGTTTTGTTGTTGGTCATCTAACCTTGTTCATTAATTTGGTACCCAAAAAAGTACCTCAAAATGGTTAGATGATCATCAACAAACATCTTCATATCTCCCACATCATCAAGGCTTTGCCAAATCTCATATTTAACAGTGTCTGCGTATGATAGTAAGAATTCAGTGGAGAACAAATATTTTTTCGGATGTGCGGGACACATATTAGCCACCGGACTTGATCTGAAGGTTGAGGTTTGAAATAAAACGGAACCGTTGTTCTTCGAATAACTGAAAGAATAGACGTTCATCTGTCTTCAACTATTTTTTTTTTTTTTTTTATTTTTTTTTTTTTGTGCAGGTCCTCCATAACCTGGATTCGGTGGATTGAGTATTGCTACTGTCTGGTACTAATATTCTAATTGGTCTTTTAGCACATTTTCTTACATTATCTTGTTTTGTCTTCTTACATTTTCTTACATTCATTTGAGAATAATTTGTTGGAATGAATATTGTAGTTGGTTAGAGTTTAAGCTTATTCTCTGATGTGAGATTATAGGTGAAACTTCAAATGAAATCCCAAGTTGTACATTTCTAGCTATGCCAACCCAAACTATGGTTTATGACAAGCCAAAGTTCTACTATTAGAAGATGAAGGCATCCTTTTTTATTTTTTTCCTTTTTAAATTTAATTTTTTTATTACTATTGAGGAATGTCAAACTTGGACATATTATTCCGAGTTGAAAGTACTTTCTAACTACGTTAAAATTCCGGGGCAGTATGAACTCCTCAAATCTTGTTATTTCCTCTACCTCACCTGCATTTCCAATGTCCAGCAAATCTGAAGAATGTTGTTGTCCTAACTGGATCTGATTGAAAGGAGCCAAATCCTAATTGTGTATAGTATTATTGTTGACATGTTGCAAAGGGGTGAAAATCGTCTGTACCTCTATATGTATTCATTCTTGTGCCCAACCAATTAGAATTTGTCACGTGATCATTTTTTTTTAATTACATATACACATGGTGAATTGTGATTGGTTGGACAGAGAAATTAATACATAGATGGGTATAGAGAATTATTTGCAATTGCAAAGGGAGGATAGTGCTGACGAGGCTGGATGGAATATTCCTAAAGTAACAAATATTCATTTCTACAATGCTAATGAGGATGTGGGAATTTAAAAGAAACATTCAAATGGAGAATTGTGAATGGTCAAGTCAGAATAAATCCGTGTCCCATTTCTTGTCGAACTATGTCAATAACAATGAGACAGATGTATAGTATAATACAGTCTTTTTAGTACGGAAGCAATATGTTTTGCATTTGACATCCATTGCCATATTATTTTAAAAGTAAAACAATAATTGCCTTTCCAGCTTATTATTTTGAACAAATCTTGAACACAAATCTGGGAAATGACTAGAAATAAAATGTGATTTCGAAGCCAAATTTAGCTCATACAAACATAGCACCTTAACAAATGCAAACCACAATTGACCAGATCAAATCTTCCATTTCATTTTTTGTGTGTATATATCTTATGTTCACTAATAGTCGACTTTGAAAAGAACGCGTGACATTTCTTTAACAATTATCTGCAAATGAGATAGAAAATATGAGACAGAAGAAGATATATAGGAAATCGGAAATTGAGGGAAATGTTGATTAAAAACCAGTGACACATGAAAGGAGTCTATGGCTTGTGAAGCGGAGAAGCTTCCTAGAACCACCATCACCATGAATGGAATTACTTCGCCGGTAATGGAGTTGTTGTTGTTGTTGTTGTTCATGATTGAGGTCGTCGTGGGTGGAAAGGCATTGGTAGTGGCGGCGAGTTCTTGTTCTTTTGATGAACTTGTATACCAATGGAAGAAGACCTTCCATTGTTGATTACTCTTCTCTCTCTCTCTCTCTCTCTCTCTCTCTCTTTGAGAAGAAGAGACGGCAAGAGAATTAAGAGATCTAAAAGTAGTGAATTATTTCAAGACTTTCTTATTGGGGTTGGTGAGATTGGGATGAGTAGTGAATACATTTTTCTTATTATTTGACTTGGCTTGGCCACATATACATATGTGCTCACAATGAATTGGAAGATGTATTCCTATGCTTTGTGAAATGGATAATAGATTCTTCTCTCACAATTTATTGCAGGTGGTCGATGAGGTATTAGTTTAGTTGGCAAGACTGAGGCATCATGACGTAGAGGTCGTGAGTTCGAATTTCTTCCCCACTTATTAAATCATCCTTCCCCAATTAAAAAATCTATTACAGGTCCTTGTATCTAAATGTAAGGATATAGAGTGAATTATGAAAAAGATATACATTGCAAAGTCTTAAGACCTAAGTTATCTCATAATGAATATACATACATGGGGTTATTACAATTTACTACTTCTAGGGTTATGAGGTAATTGCACTTTAGCCCCTTATGTAAAAACAAAAAACACTAATTAGGGTGCAAGACCGCTAATAAAAAATTAAGCAGTAAGCTTCCGTTAGATATGCATGCAAAATGACAATTATGTTCCTCATTTGTAATTGAAAATATATAACATCATTATATGCATTGGTACAAGTCTTTAACCAATTTTAACCTCCTTGAATGATCACTACTTAACTTTTGACTAAACCGTTTTGAGACCCTAGGAGTCTCTTTTGAGACATAAGGTACTATAGTGCAACTACCCCATGACCAAGTTGATTTGTTATAATTCACTTTTTCATTTAAAGTTACTTCATCACCATCGACGCGTAGTCGAAGAAGGACTCTAACAACCTCCAAATAATGGTCTCCTTCCCCGCAAGACAAGTGAAAAGTGTGGATCTTAGGGCGCCATCTCTCAACTAGAGCGACCACTAAGGCATGATCTACTTTTATGTTACTTATGCGACATAAACCCCCCAAAACCAACTCTATCTAGACCAATCAAATTCTGATCTCTCTCTCGTATGCCATCCAAAAAGGGCTATCACCACAAATAAATGGTAAATGCTTATCTAATTTCTCTTTATCTATACCTTGCAATATATCTAAAGATCGGTGATCCCGTTGTTTGTATAAAACGCTAGAATCTAAAGGTCCAGGATGGACAGAAGCAGGTGTAGCAGGCACATCCGACATCTAAACATAAAATAACAAAAAATATTCTCAATTATAATTATCTTATACATTACTTACAATATAAAAACTAATAATATCAGAAAAAAAAAAATCCAATATCAGACAATTATAATATCCAAAATCAATCACATTATCAGAAACTTACAATATCCAATAAAAATTTTAAAAAAAATCACATGAAATTAATAATATACAAACAACAAATTTACAGAAATTACAATATCAATATCAGAAATTACAATATCCAAAACATTTACATAAAATCATAATTTCCAAACATAATTACACATAATACAAAATCTATAATATATAAAGTTAGGTCAAGTTGAAGTAGAAGATTCATGATGTGACATGTGACATATTATGAGATGTGGTCCAATCATAAGCTTTCATGTGGCAATTTTGTCACTTTCTTTTAAAAATAGTGTCTCATGAGCTATAATCTTCATTTTCATTCTAAAGTTAATATGAAGATGAATAGTTTAGATATAATCTTCATTCTAAACTTACATATTTATAGATTATAGAAAAAAATATGTAACATAGATGAATTGAATTTAAGAAATTCTTACACTTCGATATTCATGGCAATTAAATGTATTCAATAAAGTAGATCAATGCCAATGTTAGAATATGAATAGTTTAGCTCATAAATGATACTATAAATTTTGTGCATAATTATAGATTATAGAAAAAATATGTAACATAAATGAATTGGATTTAAAAAACTCTTACAATTCCCTATACATGACAATTAAATGTATTCCATAAAGTAGATAGTTACAATACATCTAAATGTTTTGAGATATTCATGTAGAAAACAAAAAGTTCAATATTTTTTTTAATGAAGAAGTTCAATAGTTTTCTTTTTTAATGAAGAAGTTCATTGTTTTTTTTTTAATGAAGAAGTTGAATGGGATTTTTTTAATGAAGAAGTTCAATGGTTAATCACTATTTATGCCCTTTCAACTATTTTCAAAAGCAAGTTATGCCCCTTTTGATTTTTGCGTGCCATTAATGCCCTAAATATTTGCGGGGTGTTAAAAATACCCAAAATGGGCAGAATCTAACGACACACGGTGGCTTTGCACATGTGCGGTCCACATGGGCGAAATTGCAGGGGTAAAATCATCAAAATTCCCCAACTTCATCTTCACCTTGATCTTCTTCAAATCCAAACCAACCTACTTCAAGTTCAAATCTTTTCTAAACAATTTTATCAAAGGAACACATATTTAAGTTTGAAAAAAGTCACAAAAATCACTCTAGTTGAATCCTCTATGTGGTTCTTGATTTGTTTAACAAATTCAAAGCAATGAGGTTTCTTGAGATATTTTTATTTAATTGGTGTTTTTTGAGTGGAAAAGTTTGAATCCTTTTTAATTTTAGGAGATGTGTTTCTTTTTAATTTCATTTTTAAGCAAATGGGTTCCCACTAAAGCTTCATATAAGATGAATTGAAGAAATGGATTAGGGGAGAAGATGAATTGAACTAGAGGATTGAGGAAGAATATGAAGTAGGGAAATTTATGGACGAATTTGCCCCTGAAAATTCGACCATGTGGGTCGCACATGTGCAAAGCCGCCTTGCCTCTCCGGATTCCACCCATTTGGGTATTTTTAGCACCTCGTAAATAGTTGAGGGTATTAATGGCACGCAAAAATCAAAAGGATCATAACTTTCTTTTGAAAATAGTTGAAGGGGTACAAATATTGATCAACTCTTTCTTTTTTAATGAAGAAGTTCATTGGTTTTTCTTTAATGAAGAAGTTGAATGAATTTTTTTAATGAAGAAGATCAATGATTCTTTTTAATGAAGAAGTTCAATGGTTTTAGATCACATTAAAAAATCAGGAAAACCAAAAGTCATTTAAAGTACAATTTTAAGTTCACATCAGCCACTTCCAAAATCATTTCTTCAACAAATCAACACAAACACAAAGGAAAGTTGAAAATCCATTGTATTTCTAAGATTGCAAAATATGGAAAAGTTATTCCTTCATTCTCTTATGTTTTCCTTACAACTTAATTTGAATCAGTTTTGTTTGATTGCAGGTTTCCACATTCATTCCAAAGACAAAACGATAAGAAGCAAGAAATTACCAGTTAAAGCACTACAAGAAAACAGTTAAATAGCGACCGAAATTAGCGACGAAATTATTCAGCAACTAATTTAACGACGGAATACCGACCGAAAGGAAACCGAAAAACATTCGGTCGGTATTTGGTTGCTATTACGACGTCCATATCGGTCCCGTTGACCAAATTAAAGCGACGTCGTTTTTCTATACTTTACCGACGGAATACCGACTGAAATCAACGACCGACTGCCGACGGAATAGATAACGGTGTCAAAACGACGTCATATTGCTATTTCATTTAGGTAAAAAAATTACTGTTTAAAATTAATTAAAGCGACGTTGTTTTTCTATACTTTACCGACGGAATACCGACTGAAATCAACGACCGAATGCCGACGGAATAGATAACGGTGTCAAAACGACGTCGTATTGCTATTTCATTTCGGTAAAAAATTAGTGTTTTAAATTAATTAAAGCGACGCCGTTTTTCTATACTTTACCGACGGAATACCGACCGAAATCAACGACCGAATGCCGACGGAATAGATAACGGTGTCAAAACGACGTCGTATTGCTATTTCATTTCGGTAAAAAAAATTAGTGTTTAAAATTAATTAAAGCAACGTCGTTTGTAGATACGTTACCGACCGAATACCGACGGAAAACAACGACCGAATGCCGACTGAATGTATAACGGTCGTCATTAAGTCAAAAACGACGTCGTTTTGGTATTCCGTTGTCTAAAATCCCTCAACAGAAGTTAAAATCCCTAACTTCCTCTTCCCCCTTCGAAACTCTCTCCCCTCGCGAATTCCCCTCGCCGCCCCTCCCAGTCCCACCACCTTCCCCGTCGCCCTCAGTCCACCACCTCCCCGTCGAAGACCGACTGTTAGCGGCACAAGACGACCGTCCCTGAGTCACCTCCGTCCCACCACCTCCCCGTCTCGTAGTCCGTTGGTGGCTGGATTCTCGCTTCTCCGACGGCCCTACATCCATCTTCTTCTCCCGAAATCTTGGTTCACATAGTGGTGAATACCCAAAGGTCGCAAAGAGGTAATCTTTGTTCCCGATTCTTGATTTTTTTTTGCTCTTGGGGGTATGTTAGCTGCTTTAATACAAATATCAGCTACTGAAAACAGTGATGACTTACAAAGTGGGGGAAAACTGAGGTTAAATATTCCCTTAAAAACAAATAAGGTATGCCCTTGAATCCCTTTGATTGTAAGTTTTGATAATTGAAATAAATTACTTTGAACGTGAGTGTTGTAATGTAATGTGCACACTTTGATTGTGAGTTTTGATAATTCAAAGTGTGCACTTCGAATGTGAGCTTTGTAATGTAATGTGTACACTTTGATTGTGAGTTGTAATGTAAGGTGCACACTATGATTGTGAGTGTTGTTATTCAAAGTGTGCACTTTGATTGTGAGTGTTGTAATAAGAAGTTTGCACTTTGATTGTGAGTATTTAATGTAACGAGAATTGATTGTGAGCATTTTGGTTGTGAGCATTTTGATTGTGAGCATTTTGGTTATGAGCATTTTGGTTATTGCTGCTATTGCTGCTGTGTTCTGTAATAGGGATTTAATTAAATTAAATTTTTATTTTTTTAAATAACAACAATTTAGCGACGGCAAATACCGTCGGTATTCGGTCGCCATATGGTGACCCGCTTTTCCGTTGCTAATTATCCGTCGGTATTCGGTCGTTCCTGGGTCAAGTCTAATGTCAACAATGTTGACCAGGCCGTCGGTATTCGGTCGCCATATGGTGACCCGCTTTTCCGTTGCTAATTATCCGTCGGTATTCTGTCGTTCATGGGTCAAGTCTAATGTCAACAATGTTGACCAGGCCGTCGGTATTCGGTCGCCATATGGTGACCCGATTTTCCGTTGCTAATTATCCATCGGTATTCGGTCGTTCCTGGGTCAAGTCAAACGTCAACAATGTTGACCAGTCCGTCGGTATTCGGTCGCCATATGGTGACCCGCTTTTCCGTTGCTAAATAACCGTCGGTATTCGGTCGTTCCAGGGTCAAGTCAAATGTCAACAATGTTGACCACGCCGTCGGTATTCCGTCGTTCTTAGGTCAAGTCAAATGTCAACAATGTTGACTATTCCGTCGGTATTCGGTCGTTAAAAGGCAAATTTAAAAGTCAACCATGCATTCCTTTCCGTCGCTAAATTGTGACCCCACTGGCCGTTGCTAAATACATAGTCGGTATTCGGTCGGAAAATATGTTAGCGACGAAAATTACACGACCACAAGGTTCGGTCGGTAATCGGTCGCTAAACGACAATTAGCGACGGAACTGTCCGTCCCTGTTACACAGTTTTCTTGTAGTGAAGCTTTTTTTTCTTTATAAAAAAAAAATTTAGTTGTTGATAATGTTTCTTTCCAATGAATTTGAGAAGAAAGTTGTTCTAGGCAAGACAATTGGTGATCAATCATACGTTTTGAACATCTCATAGTAGACTTTTTCAACACAGATTATGAGATTCATATGAATCTATGATTCAATTTGAATTTTTTCTTTGATTGCAAGTTTCCAAAAAAAAAAATGGTTTCTATTTATCCTCAAGAAAAAAAAGTACTTACTTTCCTGATAAACAACAAAGTGAGGGGAGCCGCGGCCGAGTGGGGATTCTGAAAAAAAAAAACTTTCTTTTATGATAAAAAAAAAAAACAGTAAAGTGGAGTAGCGGTTGATTTTGCATAGATGGTTGATGGACAAAGGAGAAAGGGAAAATGTGGATCTATGGCAAATGGTAGGGAAAATGAACATAAAGGGGGTGGTGGCAAGGGATATGCGACACATGCTTTAGAAAAGAAGCATCAAGAGGTTGTGGTGGTGGGTTGACTGAGACGGAAGGTGACGACGACGAGGTGGAGGGTGAGAAAATAGAGAGTTGGCAATGTGGATTTGTAGCTGAAGGGGAACGGCGACGGTGACCTGAAGAGGAAAAGAAGAAAAAGAGATAAGAGACTAGGGTAAGGTGAATATTCTTTGTATTTTTTATTTTTAAGCTCTTTTAGTTTTATTATTTTTTAAAACAAAATTACAACTTGCTGAATCCCTTGAAGATTCATAATATCCATTTTTTAATTTTTTTTAAAGGAAGTTCAAGTTATTAAGATTTATCCAATGTTGGGTAAGCTGCACAAAAAGTAATGATCATTTGATCTTTTTGATATTATTTTAATTATTAAATTCAGAATCACCTTTTTTTTATTTTTATTGTTAAATGTTTGTGCAAAACTATTTTTTAATTTGTTTTTAAAAATCATTGATGCTAATCTTTGTCAAAATAATAGCATTAAAAACATTATCAAAATGAAAATATGTTGTTTAATAATTATAATTATCATATTTGTTTCGGAGACATTAACTTATATGAGCATATTTAATCCTTCATCGGTGTAATTTTGGCAAGATGATTTGTTTTAATAATTAAAAGTTTAATGTCAATGAATGTCAGTGTAGTTACCTAAGTACTTCTAACTTAGAATAATAAGTTAAAATAAATAAATAATAATATAACAATTTTTTTAAACAATCTGCGCAACGCGCATGCATAAGACATAGTAAAAGAATAAACAAACATTCATATATCCAAAATTAATTTCACAAAAGATTACAAGTAATAAACATAAAAAATACAACAAAAAATTAACAAGAAATCCGAAAATTTTAATACAAAAAACAGATTTTTAAAAAATAATAATAATAAGGGAATATCAAATAGAGAGTAGGAGATGAGGAATTGCGGTGGGTGGGTACCGATGGTGGAATGGGACCGGAGGATAGGATTTTGCGCAAAGGGAAGAAGTGGAGGAGAAGGGTTGTTTTGCAGTGTTTTCTGTTGCACGGAATGGGGGTTACGAGGATGATATTGAAATTTTAAGGTTGGGGGAGGACGGATAGGAAATCCGTCCTCGTCCAAGACGGATTCCACAAATCCGTCCTTGGTTGAAGTGGACCTACGTGTAAAAATGTGGTCCACCTGAGCCCATGACAGATTTGTGGAATCCGTCTTGAACCAGGGACGGATTTCCAAATCCGCCTTAACTAAAATTGTTTAGCTAAAAAAAACTATGCCATGTCAAGCTATTCTAATTTTGTATTGAAATTAGGGTTCCATAAAAAACTAACGACATTTATTATTTTTTATTTGGATTAATTGCACTTTACCACCATTAAGTTAGAAGAGCTTACCACTTTGGTTAATGATATTCCAAATATGCACTTACAATCCAACCATTAAATTATTGTTAAAAAAATGGTAGTTAAATGACTTTGTTACCCTTGTGCATACTTTAGCATTTCACTACTATCAAATTGAGACATTTTTCAATTTAGCCCATTCAATAAATGAATTAACTCTTCCGCATGATCGCGAGAAAGTAGGGTTAAAAAAAAAAAATCCTCCAACAATGTTTATAGTTACAACTTAATCATGTTCTGATTTTTCAATGATTTTATCTCTATATCTATTTTCTTTTAATGTTTGTGGTCCTCACGCGATACAATCAATCGAAGTTGTCGTTGCTCATGCAGCGGAATCAGGTGACGTCTCGTTGCATGAGGACTAAAAACATCTAAAAAAATAGATATGAGATAAAAATGATGAAAAATAAAACGGTGACTAATTTGCAATTACAAACATAGTTTGTGACTGTTTTGTATCTTACTCTATATAGTTTGCTAGTAGCTAGTAGCTAGCTAGGTTGATAGAAATTAGAGTTTCTAAAGAAAAGAATGCGAAAAAGACTAAAGAAAAGAAAATTAATGTTTTTATTGACTTGTCTAAACATTAATGGTTTTTTCTCCGATAATGCATTGGTTTAGTGATAAAGGCTGAAGTTCAAGACGTAAAAGGTCTTGAGATCAAATCTCTTAGAAATTAGAGTTTCTAAAGAAAAGAATGTGAAAAAGACTAAAGAAAAGAAAATTAATGTTTTTATTGACTTGTCTAAACATTAATGGTTTTTTCTCCGATAATGCATTGGTTTAGTGGTAAAGGCTGAAGTTCAAGACGTAAAAGGTCTTGAGATCAAATCTCTTACCTCACTCTTATGTTCACATGCACCCTTTCACACCCCACTCCCCATTTCTTATTTTCTCAGCCTTTTTAAGAAAAATAATATTTTTGTTCAAAAAGGTTATGGTGCATGGGTTCAAGTCTGGTTACCCCTATGATCTAAGGCATGCTTTTGGGATAATAATGCTCTTATAATGGTTCTTACCGATCACACATAAACACTACTCTCACGTTGACAACGAAATTCGAACACATAACTTCTATAATAAACGTAAAATCATTACCAACTAACTTCACTTGTTTTGGTGTCTATACATTAATATAATGTACTCGCAACGAATATATATAATCTAAGTGGTGATCGCTTAACTGTAACTAAAACGTGCGGCTTCAAAGCTTGGTTTAAGATATTTTACGAGCAACTAATATTGAATATTTGCAAGTTCTTCTACCAATAGAAAATCACAGTACACCTATTCGATCTTCAATCTTAATAAGATTATAGTAGTGTTAAATACTGAGTACTGATCATTAACGACATACTATTACTAATATGATTGAGTTTGCCCCGGAAGTACTGAGTGATGATATTTTGGAGTCTGACTATTTATATATATATATATATATATATATATATATATATATATATATATATATATATATATATATATATATTTCTGAAGATTTAGTCGAAAAGGACGATTTTATTTCTATCCATCATGAAATGTTAGGATAAAAGCTAAAAATATTAACATTTAGTACCACACGACAATTAGATATAAAATTTGTAAGATGCCTTAGTGTATTTCTTACAAGATGATTGATAATTTGTACTTTTCATTTTACGCGATCTACTTATGGAATTAATAGCCAAAATAGTCCCCAAAGTAGTTGCGCTTTTCCTGTTTGATCCTTTTATGAATTTTTTAACTTTCTGGATCCTCAATGAATTTACGGCTAGCCAGATTCATCCTTCTGCCAAAAACTTTGTAAAAAATCGTTAGTCTTGTTGACATGGCTTAACGTTGAAATTTCTACCAATTTAATCCGAGGGCATTTTTGGAAACACAGAAAACCCCCTAACAAATATCCCTAATATCCGCCATTCCCCCCAAAGCAAAACCCTAATTTGAGCTAAATTCTCTTACAAAAAAATCAGAAGAAAGAAACTTTTCTGCTGTTTCAGCACCCAATTCTGCAGTTTCCGTACCCAAATCAATAGTTTCAAGACATTCTGCAGTATGTTCAGGAACTTCTGATTCAATTTGTTCAACTGGTGCATCTTCACTACTCTTTTTTCTCTCACTCCAGGACTCTACAAAACACTCACTTAATCCATCACTATCAGAGAATTGTTCATTATCACTCCCAAAATATAGTTTAAAATCAGATTCAGAATGTGACATATACTGCTCATCATCTTCAACGTGTGCTTTTCCTTTACCTTTTGCTGAAATAGGACTCTTGATAGGAGAGTTGAAACAACAGAAAAGTTTCTTTCTTCTGGGTTTTTTTTGGGAAGAGAATTTAGCTCAAATTAGGGTTTTGTTTTGGGGGGAATTGCGGAGATTAGGGATATTTGTTAGGGGTTTTTTTTGTGTTTCCAAAAACGCCCTCGGATTAAATTGGTAGAAATTCCAATGTTAAGCAATGTCAGCATGACTAACGATTTTTTACAAAGTTTTTGACAGAAGGATAAATCTAGCTAGCCGTAAATTCATTGAGGATCCAGAAAGTTAAAAAATTCCTAAAAGGATAAAACAGGCAAAGCGTAACTACTTTGGGGACTACTTTGGCTATTAATTCTCTACTTATGTCTAAGGTCTTCATTGCCCTTCTTGTATAAAAAAAATGTTTTATATAAATAAAGCATAATTCCGTAAAAAAAAAAAAACATACTTATATGCAAGGTTTTGAAATCTAGTAGTTTTTTATTTTTCATAATAAAGTCGCATGTCGGCCTTACGATTAATATCATGATAGTATCAATTTTTTTTCCTTGTCTTAAATTAGGATTTATTTTGAGTTTTTTTGTAAGCAATATATTGAGGCGACCGTCTCAAATTTGGAGAAACATCCCTCAAGATAGAGTTCTATGACCGCGAGTCTTGTAATGTTCTGGTTCATTGATTAGCTGGAATTTTTCTAAGGCTTGATGCCTCATTTCAAAGGGTAGGGGATCCATTAGAATTTCACCTCCCTCATGTAGTTCCTAATATCTATGAATGATATTATTTTCTTTTCAAAAAAAAAAAAAAAAACCCAATAAAGACTCATGTATTAGTAGATTTCATGTCCCTTGAACTAACGAGGTAAATTATAAAACTTTAGGTGTAGAATATGTTTCTTTTACGAAAAGAATTGACATTTTAAAATGAAAAGCCGATAGTATACGTGGTTCAGATCAGGCCGACCACCATAACTAATCTCTATAATTACGGGAGCTCTTTTAAAAAAAACATGCTTTCTTTGTTCAACTCGGTATAATTTGACGGTCGGACCGTCTAACTTGGAAATCGGAACATGTTTAGTAGAACCGGTCGGGTCTAATATGTTGTAATGTTTTTTTAAAAAAGTTGCAGTTTAAACAAAAATGCGAGAAACACCTAATCTAATTCTCTCAGTTCTATGGTAGACATCTAGCTGTCTAGGGAAAGAAAAAAGAAGCTCTCTCTCAGTCTAACTCTCTAGCAAAATTCATTAAATTTCTGTCACAAATCTCAAAGCTCAAACATCCATTTGGTGAACCAAGCTCTTCTAAGGTTAATTTTTCTTAATTAAATCTCCTTATTGTTGTTTATTATTGGCCTCTGAATGAAACTTCATTATTTTGGTTTAGTTTTCAATAATTTTTTGATGAAATAGTACAAATTGATTTCATATCGTAACTCTAGTGTGACTGAATTTACATAACATTTTGTTAATTTTCAAGTTTATATTAAGCTGATATTTAAGTTTTGAATTTGTGCATCCCATATGAGTTGGAAAATTTCACATTTAATTTATTTTAAATAATAATTATATATTATTTAATTATTTATGTATTTATAATATTTATGATGTTACCGGGTCAATTAACAAGTCGATGGCGGTCCGCCAACAATCCGACCAGTGACCTGTAACCTAGTAACTTTTTTGGGTCGATATCCGGTCTGGGTTTCAAGACCTTGCTTATATGTTACATTTATTGAGAAAATATTTATTAGAGAAGATTTGGTCATTATGCAAATTTTGCGTCTGTATAAATTTTTAGGGAAATGATTATATATATACTACCAAATGACTCGTGTTATGCACGGAGATACTGAATTTTAAAATACTGATTTAATGATTGTACAATTATACTTGGAGAGACTACGTATTGTGACTTAATTTTTCTTATGGAGCTATCTAATTGATGAAGTCTTTCAGCATTATGTCATCCACGTTTTGAGATAATGCATTTTCTTCTATGAGAGCGAGCAATTTTTTGCTCAAGTTTTCTTCGCCAAACTTGCATTACTGTAAGATCTATTTTAGTAAAGGTTTCTGTCACACCCCGTAACCAGGGAGATGACATGGCAGTGTCTAATTGGTCGATGAGACATCAAAGCCTACGATACAGAGTTATAAAAAGGAAACTCATTATGCATTAAATCCAAAAGTGAATTAAATAGCGTAAAACTGAAAATGAATCTACTTAGTACATTATTAGAATAAGTCTAAGCGTTCTAAAAGTGATAACTGAAATGAAACTAAATGTCCAAATGAAATACTAAAAGAAATAAATATATCCATCAGCTATGTAGATTATGATCACTCCTCCAATAGCCCCTCCCAAGTATCATCATCGTAAATATGATCAACATCTACATCACCTGCACAATAAGAAAGCGGATGGACTGAGCTCCGTTGATCAGTAAATAATAACCAGATATAAACAGAACATAACACAACAAAAATAGACTCAACAGATTCCCGTTTTCCAAAAATACCCCTTTTTGAAAATACGCTTTTGACACGACACAACCCAAGCCTCACGGAACTCAGAACACATGATAAGACAGTACAGTACATTGCAGAATAGAGCAGAACAAAGCAGAACAGAACAGAACAGAAATCTGCACAGTTGCACTGTGACCTTCCGGTCGACCACATCCTCAGTCCGGTCGACCGGTTATATCCAGAAGCACAAAAACATAAAACAGAGGCTCCGGTCAACCGAAGTGGACAATATTGGGGAGGGGGATTGGGGCGACAGTTTAAAAAAGAAATGCGCCGCAAATGCCATTTAATATAGGATAGTTCTGATATGGAGAATGTTCATTGAGTCATGTGTTAAAGAAATGACAACATCATTAAATAATTAGACGAGAGATAATTCTATTATAACATGGCTAATACTGGATCACAAATTTTATGTGAAACTGGTTATACCAGAAAAATCCTTTAATATACCGTCCATCAAACATTAACCATTATTTCGTTTCCCTCACTTTGCAATAGATGAGAGTTTGTTTTTAAACAAATATATGTAATGTGTGTGAATTTTGATATTTCATATAAAAGTGTAATTATAATGTGTATCTATGTTTGATCAATTTTTTATTCCAATAAATATTACTCATAATAAATGTTCTTTTTAATAATTTATTAATATACTAATAAACTAATTTTATCTTTCAGGGAATGGAAACCTTTACTAAAATGGATCTTGCAACAATGCAAGTTTGGCGGAGAAAACTTGAGATGAAAATTGCTCGCTCTCATAGAAGAAAATGCATGGTCTCAAAACGTGGAGGATATAATGCTGAGAGACTTCATCAATTAGATAGCTCCATAAGAAAAAATGAAGTCACAATACTACGTAATCTCTCCAAGTACAATTATACAATCATTAAATTAGCATTTTAAAATTCAATATCTCTGTGCATAGTACGAGTTATTTGGTAGTGTATATATATATAGTGCATACGACAACGTCAATATGCATACCGCCTATATAAAAGAATGATCGTTTTTTTTCTTCCTTTTGGGTATTTAATTAATAGGTGTATAATAAGAGACATGTTATAACAAGACTCTTTTTTTTGGGTAGTATTCAAGATAGATAAAAAGTTTTTTTTTAATTCCCTAAAAAACAAATATTTTTTTGGGTGGGGGGTGGGGGTGGGTGGCGTAGAATATGATATATTGCATCAAGAGTTTAGTTCAAAAACAAAATACTTGTTATATATCTTGAATGGCCCATCTAGCTTGTAAGTTTAAATAAAAGTTATCTTCATGACTCATGAGGGTATACCAAAAGGGACACCCCATCACCATTCTTAGCTTCAAGAGTACAAGGCAGACATCCTTTTATAGTTTGCTCAAGTAGAAAGATTTTAACATCTCTTAAATAAGTTTTGAATTTGAGTTTTGTATATAGGAAAAAAGAAAAGGAAGAAAAAATTTGGTAACTTCTTCCGCGAAAAGCACTTAGTAAACTAAATTGAATTAGTGGTGATCTATAAAAGAAGTGCAGTTGGGCCTCAATCTCAAGAGTTACTAAGCAGGCATATCAAAGGAAAACAAAGGAAATTGTTGTTGGGTAGACTTGAGAAAGCTTAGAAGCAGTTATTATCCTGACTGTAAATCCTCATATAAAACCATTACATCAGATTTTTTGTTTCGGTCCCTTCAACACTTTCAACAATATTTTTTAATTATATTATGTTTACACACGAATTATATATTTCACTTCAAAATTTATCTTTTTAGTTTAGGTTAATATAAATACAAAAAATTAAAGTGTTGTATGAGTGGAGTTAGTAAATCCTAACCACAAATACTTCCTTAATAAACTAGATGACGTGGTGGATATCATCAAAACTAGTAATAAAATTTGCTAACAAATAACTAATTAATGAATCATGTACATGAAAACTAGTAATAAAATTTGCTTTGAAAAAAGTGTGTTAGGTAATGAAGGTTGAGATGCAAGACTCACTATGAATGAAGCCAAATTAATGAAGTAGTTCTACTTATTCTATATGTTGGTGGAGTTTGTGTGTTAATTCAATCTCACGCGGGATAACTTTGAAAATTATAACTAATACGTAAGTATGAAGCTAAATATTCACTATCACATTATTATATTCGTTTTAGCATAATAAATACAGTTGTCAAGTATATAATCTTGAGTGTTGGCTCATAAATTGCGCTCTCGAGACCAGATCTTGAGTAGTTGGAAGCGTGACATGGTGTCTACAACTCTTAACAAATCTTCCTTGTTGACTTATTGGAATGTGATTAGGTTTGTATTTTTGGACACTCTTTCAAAAGTCCATTCAGCATCCTCATCCTCATCCTCATCCTCATATTGTTATTATTATTTTTTTTAAGTGGGTGTGAATTTGAATATTTATTATTTAGAAGTGATAATAAAAAACAATTTCTGCAAAAACCAACCACTAAAACTTCAAAAAGTAGACTTTCCAAAGCATATAAGACAAGCTTGTTATTTTGTGAAAACAGCTGAGATTGTCTAATTAGGTTATTAGTTCAATCTTTCTAGTTTTATCCTCTTATGCGTGTAAGATAAACCACTTGATTGAAAGTGCAAAATTTACCATGCAACTTTTTTTTTCTTTCTTAGTTGTACAGTAAATAAATTTTCTTTTTCCTCCTTTTTTTCATTGTCTTCTTTTATCCGCATGAAACAAAACGGCCCGGCAGTGTTCCTATCCAACTGTCGGAAAAGCTGGCTTGTAGAGTCAGATATGACTTTGGACTATTCTAGAAGCATGTGGTATAATCTTTAACAATCATCCTTGACTTAGTCTTATGTCACAACATTCCTTTAATCTTCACTGTCAAGTAATAGAGAAAATGATGAAGAATGTGGAGAATATTTAGGGATAGTTAGTCAGACAAGCTAAACACGCGGGAAATGGTTGCCAAAGAAAATGGATGATAACTAACTGTGGGAGAAATTGGTTTTTCTAAAAGAATTAAAGTGTCGTGGGGACATTTTTGAGCCAATATTATTACATGTTACACCGCTCGGTTTTGAATGTTATTGAGATTATCACGAAGTGGGTTGCGCAAGCTTCGTGATGATATATAACATGTGAGAAAACCAATTCTTGGTGTGAATGATAAATTGGTATAAAGTAGGGTGATTGAAATGTGGAAATTGGGTTTTAAACTCACATCCCACATGGGAAACTCATGAAAGGGAAAATCACTTTATAAGTTAAAGTGGTTCACATGGGTTTAAATTGTCTTACTAATATTATGCCACATGCGAGTTATGTCGATACCAAAATAGATGGAACTTGGGTTTAACAGTCAGTGTTAATCTGAGTGTTAGTCTTGTTGACTGTAACAGCAGTCTTTATACTGAGATTTATGGATTGACTGTTACAAGTCTCATTCCAATGCCTATAAAAGATAGGCCAGAGCTGCCAACAAAGGGCAACACGAAATTCTTCTTTCCCTCTGCATTCTGTTTGTTCATGTTTTTCTGCATTTTCCAGGATATAAATCCAAAGTCAGTAACATTCCTTATTTGTTTCACTGCAGTTTGGTTTTTTCTGTTTTTGCATAATTATGTTATTTAATTTTAGTGTTTCTTTTTATTCTTCTGATATAAAAATATTAAACAGTAGCAGTCTACTATCTCACTTTATTTTTTATGCACTGTTTTAATTTATTATGTTCTGATATAACTATAAAACAATAGCAAAAACATTTTCAGAAAACCAGTAATAGTTCTACTACTGCAACAAACATTGGTATTGGTTCCGGTAATGTTCCGATTAGAGTTCCTACTACTGTGGTTCCCCCTTTCGGGAATCATACAGGCGGTATTGAGATTGTCTTTTTACCTTTTGTGGCTGCCATGCCAAACCGGCCAATTCATTTTGGTTAGTTTGACAAACCCGAGAAGTTTAAGGGTGGCAACAACTTTAAGTTGTGGAAAGAAAAAATTATGTTTTTTCTTACCACTCAACATCTTATTCGGTTTATCACTGAGGATAAACCGGTGGAGGACAGTAAAGATCCTCAATCTGAAACAACGGTACGAGCGTGGCTAAGTGCGGACTACCTCTGTAGGCACAGTATATTAATGAATTTAGATGATTCTCTTTATCAGTTGTACTATGAAAAAAGTACAGCAAAAGATTTATGGGAATCTCTTTTGAAAAAATATATTGTGGACAATGGGTCCAAAAAGTTTATAGCCACTCGTTTCCATGATTTCAGAATGGTGGATGGAAAGTCTATTCTTGAACAGAGTAAAGAGTTTCAAAAAATATATCATGATCTTGCCGCTGAGGGCATGGGAGTCAACGACTATTTACAACTGGCGGTGTTGATTGAGAAGCTCCCTCATTCTCGGGATGATTTCAAGCATTACCTGAAACACAAGAATAAGGAAATGACTCTGGAAGATCTGATGTTGAAACTGAGGATAGAACAAGACTCAAGAAAGATGAGTAAGAAGCCTTGTAGCTTTGTGGCTAAGGCTAAAGTAGTTGAAACTGACAACTCAAGGAATAACGCTAAGAGAAAGTGTCCAAATGAGTCAAAGGTTTCGAACTCTAAGTTTATTGGAACCTGCTATGTGTGTGGTTAGTACTGTCAAACGGACCGGTCCGGTCTAAGTCCGCAACGGACTCACTTTAAACGGACCGTACCTAACTTAGTTCATTTTTTGCGGACCACAAAATGATAAGCCCATACCTACTCGTCTTATAGTCCACGAATTACGGACTGGTCCACGGACTTTCTACTTTTTATTTTATAATTTTTAAAGGAAATATAAAAAAAAAAAAAAAAAACTTAAGATTAATGGGTCATAACATATAAACCGTTTATGTTATGATAAACTTAAAAAATAAAACATGCAAACACAAAAAAAAAAAGATCATCCTCCACTCTAAAAAAAATGTGGATCATCCAAACTCCAAAGTCCTGACAACAATTAAAATTTCCAAATGTCAAAGTCCAACAACAAATTAAACATTCAAATAATAAAGAGAGAGAGAGAGAGAGAGAGAGAGAGAGAGAGAGAGACGCAAGGAAATCGAGAGACAGGAAAGTGGGTAAGGAGAAAATAGGATTTGGATTTTATATAGGTTTTAGGGATGGAAATCTAAAAAATTTCAGACTGTGACAGTAGTCACAGTAGAGTCAAACTTTGATATATAAAAATTGAAACATAAAATAAATAATATATATGTATATTGCAGACTGAACCGCGAATAAGTACAGTTTGGGTTTGTAAAGTCCGGGTCCGTTTTTATATTTTAACTTCGCAGACTAATCCACGGATTAATCCGGGTCTGGTCCGTGAAGTCCAAGTCCAAACGAATACGGGCAAAAAATACTCGCATTTAAACGGATTTTTATTTTCGAGTCCATATCCAGTCCATTTCGTGTGGGTTACGGACAGTCCACGGACTTTCGGTCCGTTTGACAGTACTATGTGTGGTAAAGCTAACCACAAAGCTAAGGATTGCCATAGTCGAGTTGCGGTAAATAACAAGAACAAGAGAAACCTTGGTGCTGGGAAAAAGAACCAAAATCAGAAGGCTGACCAAGTTAATGTGGCAGAAGATGGAAGACTGGGCTCTAGAATAGAAGACATGCATCTGGTAGCTGTCGTTTCATAGGTAACTTGGTTGGAGGCAACCAAAAGGAGTGGTTTGTTGATACGGGTGCCACTCGTCACATATGTGTGAATAAGTGGATGTTCAAGACATACCAAACTGTTGAAGATGAAGTCTGCTTTATGGAGAACTCTGCGGACTCCAAAGTAGAGGGAAATGGCACTGTTATCCTAAAAATGACATCGGGAAGTTAGCTGACTCTAACTGATGTGTACCATGTGCCAGAGATCCGGAAAAACCTCATTTCGGGAACAGTGCTGAACAACAAAGGTTTTAGACTTGTCTTTGAAGCAAACAAGTTTATTCTTACCAAAAGTGGTGCCTTTGTGGGAAAAAGGTATTTAGCTGGAAATTTATTTAAAATGAATGTAATGACAGTACTACCAGGTACTAAGCCAATTGGCTTTAATGTAACAGAGGCTTCCACTAGCTCAGCTAGAAAAATTTCCCGAGAGGCTAATAAAGATGTTAAATTTGCTTATTCTGCTAAGTCTTTTAATTTATGGCAGGATAGACTAGGTCATGTAAATATTAAAAGTATACAAAAGTTAGTTTCATTAAACTTACTTCCAAAATTTAACATTGATAAAAATTACAAGTGCGAGACTTGTATTGAGGCAAAGCTAGCTAAATCCTCTTTCCATTCAATTGAAAAAGTTCAGAGCCGTTAGACTTAATTCACACTGATGTATGTGATTTAAAATATGTGCAATCAAGAGGCGGTAAAAGTTACTTCATCACTTTTATTGACGATTGCACAAGATTTTGCTATGTTTACTTAATGAGAAGTAAAGACGAAGCAATAACTGTGTTTAGCCATTATAAAGCTGAAGTTAAAAATCAACTTGACAAGAAAATTAAAAGGTTAATGAGTGATAGGGGTGGAGAATATGAATCTCCATTTGCACAATTGTGTGTTGAAAGTGGCATAATTCATCAAACAATTACGCCATATACTCCAGAACAAAATGGAATAGCAGAGCGCAAAAAAATAACTCTTAAAGAGATGATGAATGCAATGCTAATAAGTTCTGGCTCACTCCAGAATTTGTGGGGGGAAGCTTTGCTTTCCGCAAATCACATCTTAAACAGACTACCACATAACAGATTAGATAAAACTCCTTATGAATTATAGAAAGGTCACGCACCTTCTTATAAGTTCATAAAAGTTTGGGGATGTCTAGCAAAGGTTCCAATTCCGCTCCTCCCTAAGCGGACGAGAATAGGACCTAAAACGGTAGATTGTGTGTTTATAAGTTATGCACAGGATAGTAGTGCTTATAGATTTTTAGTGCATAAATCAGATAACTCTGAAGTGCACTTAAATAAAATTATAGAGGCTAGAGATGCTTCCTTTTTTTAAGGGATTTTTCTTACATTAAGCATTTGAGCTTAGACCCTAAAAACAATCAAGTTGAGAGGATTGTTGGGGGAAAATAACTTCAAGAAGAAGTTGAAGAACCTAGACGTAGCAAAAGAGCTAGAAGGGAAAAGTCATTTGGTCCAGATTTTCTAACTTATTTGTTAGAAAATGATCCTTTGACTTATAGAAAAGCAATTACTTCTCCAGATTCTGACTTATGGAAAGAAGCAATTGATAGTGAAATAACTTCAATTCTTCAAAACCATACATGGGAACTTGTGAAACTTCCACCAGGTTGTAAAGCATTAGCTCACAAATGGATCTTTAAACGAAAGATGAGACTTGATGGTACAATTGACAAGTACAAGGTAAGACTTGTAATTAAAGGATACAGACAAACTGAGGGTGTTGATTATTTTGACACTTATGCCCCTGTATCTAGAAAAACATCAATCAGACTAATTATTGATTTTACAGTCTTGTTTGATTTGGAGATCTATCAAATGGATTTGAAAACAGGTTTTCTAAACGGAGAACTAGAAGAAGAAATATATATGGAACAACCTAAAGAGTATATTGTTCCAGGCCAAGAAAACAAGGTGTGTAGACTTGTAAAATCACTGTATGGATTAAAACAAGCACCTAAACAATGGCATGAGAAATTTGATAGTGTAATGCTATCAATTGGTTTTCAAATAAACTAGAGTGATAAATGTGTCTACGTGAAAGGAAGTAAAGACGATTATATAATAGTTTGTCTCTACGTAGATGTCATGATAATTATTGGTAACAAAGTAAATATTAAAATTACCAAGAAATTATTGTTGCAAAACTTTGATATGAAGGATGTGGGACATGTTGATGTAATACTGGGAATAAGATTACCAAAACATCAGATGGATATTCACCTTCTCAAAGTCATTATGTTGAAAAAATATTAGACAAATTTGATAAAATAAGTGATTTAATTGCGAGAATGCCTATGGAAGTAGGTGCTAATCTTCACAAGAATCGTGGAGAAGGTGTGCGACAACTTGAATATTCTAGGATCATAGGCAGTCTAATATATCTCATGGACAGCACTAGACCAGATATTGCAAATTCAGTCAACCGACAGGCGAGGTATACAAGTAATCCCAATTATGAGCACTGGAGAGCGTTAGTTAGAGTACTTAGATATATAAGGTACACTGTTAGTTATGGATTATTTTATACTAGATATCCAGCTCTACTTGAAGGGCACACCGATGCAAATTGGATAGTAGATTCCAAAAATATAAAATCCACAAGCGGGTACATTTTGCAATAGGAGGTGCAACGGTTTCATGGAAATCATGCAAACAAACTTGTATTGCGAGATCAACTATGGAATCATAATTCATAGCTATGGATCTAGCAGGCGAAGATGCCGAATGGTTACGTGGGTTTTTGGAAGATGTTCCAATGTTTTCAAAACCAATGCTACCAATTAACTTACATTGTGATAGTATGTCAGCTATTGGTAGAGCAAAGAATAATGTGTATAATGGGAAGTCTAGACATATCCGTCGTAGAAATCCGTAAAGAAACTATTAAAAACCGGTGTTATAGCTTTGGACTTTGTGAGATCCAAAGAAAATATAGTGGACCCATTAACAAAATGTATAACGAGAGATATTTTTAAGATTTCATCGAGGGGAATGGGGCTGAAGCCCGTAAAATTGATTACCACTCATGATGGCAACCCTACCTGAATTGTAAAGCCTAATTTGCAAGTTTAAAGGGACAACTAAATTGTGTGTGTGTTGGGGGGGAGGGGAGTCGAACAAAGCACTTGGAAAAAGAGTTCCCTTCTCATTCCTATGGTGAAAGAGTGATAAACCTGTCTATTGGAAGATAAACGGAAGTTTTTAATGATCCTTATACGTATTATGGAAGTATGACAAGATACTTCTAAGTAAGAGATCACCTATATCGAATGTGAAAGGGCCACTTCTATGAGATGACTTCAGGGCTAAATCTCTAGAGCATTCGATGAACATTTCCAAGGCAGTCCAGGGTCGAAATGGACAACAATGAAAGAATCGATTAACAGTATAGAGAAATTGTTGTGTGAGTATCGTTGTATTGGTACACACAAAACACTAAATAGTTCAAGGCATCATCACGTCCACTGGTTAGCAAGTGTATCCGATGGTATTTCACTATGGAGGTTTAAGGCTAACAACTACCTATCTTGATGCAACGAATGCTCGCCGAACTCTTGCATTACATTTCATGTGCTTTTTTTAAAAGATTTTTCATTCATGTGGGGGATTGTTGGAGAAATTGGTTTTTCTAAAAGAATTAAAGTGTCGTGAGGACATTTTTGAGCCAATATTATTATATGTTACACCGCTCGGTTTTGAATGTTATTGAGATTATCACGAAGTGGGTTGCGCAAGCTTTGTGATGATGTATAAGATGTGAGAAAACCAATTCTTGGTGTGAATGATAAATTGGTATAAAGTAGGGTGATTGAAATGTGGGAATATTGGGTTTTAAATTCACACCCAACATGGGAAACTCATGAAAGGGAAAATCACTTTATAAGTTAAAGTGGTTCACATGGGTTTAAATTGTCTTACTAATATTATGCCCCATGTGAGAAGCTCGTGTGCGCCCGCGCAGGGGGTGCAAATCGAAGTTCAGTCGATACCAAGATAGCTCGAACTTGTGTGCAGGCGCGACCATGGATTGACTGTAATAGTCAGGTTAATTGCTGTAATAAACCCGGACTGTTACAAGTCTCATTCCAGTGCCCATAAAAGACAAGACAGAGCTGCCTGCAAAGGGCATCCCGAAATTCTTCTTTCCTTCTGCATTCTGTTTGTTCTTGTTTTTCTGCATTCTGCATAACATTTTTATAAGAGTTCTGCTATTAATAAACTCGAAGGTACTGTTTCTTCTGCTTCAAAGAAACTGTTGGGTTGGGCGTCGTACCTTGGAATTTCATTGTTCAAGAGGGTCTGAAGCTGATAAAGGCAAGACAAATTAAACTTAAGGGGAAGCGGAATACTGCTGTCTCGTCCAGGATATAAATCCAAAATCAGTAACATTTCTTATTTGTTTGACTGCAGTTTGGTTTTTTCCGTTTCTTCATAATTCTGTTATTTAATTTCAGTGTTTCTTTTTATTCTTCTGATATAAAAATATTAAATAATAGCAGTCTACTATCTCAGTTTATTTTTTCTACACTGTTTTAATTTATTCTATTATGATATAACTATAAAACAGTAGCAAAAACATTTTCAGTAAACCAGTAATAGTTCTAACACTAACAACCGCGGATTCTACGCGAGTTAGAGTTTAAGGAGTTGTTTGCGCGGAACGACGTCGTTTTTACGTCTTCTTGACCTAACGACCGAATAGCGACCGAATTCCAAAACAACGTCATTTTACAACGCCGTTATGTATTCCGTCGGTATTCGGTCAATAAAGGAAACAAAACGACGTCATTGTATGCCCTTCATTTATAACTTAATAAAAATATACCGTTATGTATTTCGTCGGTAATCTGTCATTACTGTCCGTCGGTATTCGGTCGTTAAAGGAAACAAAACGACGTCGTTTTATGCCCTTCATTTATAACTTGAAAAAAATGCACCGTTCTGTATTCCGTCGGTAATCTGTCGTTAAATTCTGTCGGTATTCATTCGTTAACGGAAACAAAATGACATCATTTTATGCCCTCATTTATAACTTGAAAAAAAATACACTGTTATGTATTCTGTCAGTAATATGGTGTTAAATTTAGTCGGTATTCGATCGTTAACAGAAACAAAATGACGTCATTTTATGCCCTTCATTTATAACTTGAAAAAAATACACCGTTATGTATTCTGTCGGTAATCTGTCGTTAAATTCTGTCGGTATTCGGTCGTTAATGGAAACAAAACGACGTCATTTTATTTTTATCACCATTATGTATTTCGCCAGTAATCTGTCTTTAAATTCCGTCAGTATTCGGTCGTTAAAGGAAACAAAACAACGTCGTTTTATGCCCTTCATTTATAACTTGAAAAAAGTACACCGTTTTGTATTCCGTCGGTAATTTGTTGTTAAATTTCGTCGGTATTCGGTCGGTATTGTTATATACAGCGACGGAATAGCGACCGTTAAAGTATTGGTTGGAATTAGTCAACGGGACCAATATGGTCGACGACTTAGCGACGACTATTTTTTTGGTTTCAGGTCGGTCGGTATTCGGTTGCTATTTCATTGACCGTAAATTTTGGTCGCTATTTTCGGTAATTAAATAACTGTTTTCTTGTAATGCCGGCCAAGACATGGATGAACAAACGCATCACTACCTACACTACTTCCATAATTTGTGGAGCAAGGCAGGACATGCAAGGTCATTGCAATTATGAACGTTTTACAAGGAAAATGGGCATGTTTTCCAAGGAATGGAGCAGTTATAAATAAGAGAAGGCTTGAAGATGAAAAACCCCCTTCAACACAACGTCAAACATGATTTTTTTTCATAGTCTTTACCTTTTATTTACATTCATTCTTTATTTCTTTCCGCATTTACATTCATGTAATCCTTTTTTAGACTTAGAATTTGGATTCGGCTAGGCTTCTTGATTGAGGATATTTGACTCTTCAACAATTGTTTTGGTATAAAAAATCCCACACTGAATCTCCATTTCTGAATGATTCTTTGAAGGAAAAAAATGTTGCCCCCAAATACTGGACTCATTGATCCTGGGACCATGCTACTCTTACAACTGCAAATATTTTTCATTCACTGGTCCTACTTGTGCAAGTAGGGATGCGAAAGACTTGTGAGGAAAGTGCAGGACCAGTGTAAGATTCACTTTTCCATCAATTAGTTCTTGAACCTTCAAAGAATAGAGAAGGCTGCTTATACTTCAAACAAGTGATTTTTGTAGCAAAGATTCCAATCTGAATCTCCGATTCTGCTCGACAAATTCAGGTGATTTAATACTATCATTTTCAAAGAGCTTTTGTTGTTTAACGGTAATGGCTTCGAAAGCCAAAGGCTGCAGTTTTTCAGATTGGTTATCGTCTTTCTCTTCATCTGACAAGCATCGATAACAATCAAACTCATCCGCATAAAAAATTCGACTAGCCAATCATTCTCGCCACAAAATTCTCATGTCTGATAATGACAAGTTCTGTGATGTGGACTCAGTAATCCAAGAAGCGTGATTGTCCAAATCATCAATGGAACAAAAACCAGGAGGAACCCACATTAACGTATGACTTATAGAAGATAAGCTTGTTCTGACAAAAGTCTCTGCCACTGAATCTATCATAATATTATATTCATTTCTTTCGGTGTCATCTGCAGTTATTTGTGAACTATCAAGAGCCTATCTGAGCTCGAATTAGATTTTGGGTTACCACTGCCCAAAACATCAGTGGAAAATGGAGATTTCTCACCTACGGAAAATCTTCAAATGGACATATAATTAAGGTTTCCTTCTCCAAGAGAAACGTGGATGTCACAACTAGACCTATTATGGGGAGTAGTTAACTGCAAATCTTTATCCAGTTTTCGTGGTGAGGGTCCTGAAATGCCTTGGACATTAGAATCCCTCCTAGGATAAAACAAATAAAATCCTAGTTTTTCCCGTACTTGTTGTGGAATCAAGATTGTTGCTTTTATTAATCTCTTCATTATGACTTACTATATCGGAAGGAAAATAGCAATTCGAAGGCGAAGAACTCAGTAATGTCATACATTGATCAACAGAATCACATTTCTTAACCTTATCATCACCGTCTTCGCCCTGTGGAGTGGAGATGACAACCATCTCATTGAAGCCTCAACAACATAGGGATGAATGAAGGTCTAGATTTCGCAAGAACCTCATTATCATCCTCATAATCTAAACAAACATTAGTTTCATCAATAATCAAAATCCCTCTAGGCCTACATTTTCTTTTATCAGTAACGCCCGAAAGAAGATGTCCAACACCATAACAAACGTGTGTTTTTGCAGCTGAAACTAGCAAACTATTAGAGACCCCATATGATTGGATCTCAGGAGACACCGAGGGTTCAATTGGAGAGGTTTTAGTATTAGTCGAATTCGAGTTCGAGTTCTCCCCTATACGTGTATCATGATAAAAAATCGAAGAATCTATAACAGACCAACATGTTAATTTACTAACATGAGTACATTTCTCAATGCTATTCAAATTATTATCAGTTACTTTAAAACTGAAAATCTCAGTACCTGAACTTGAACCACCTTAACTTCTTGATCTATCTGCTTCAAACCATTATAACAAGATTCTGAATTCTTCACAGAACTGCTCAAATTAGAAGAAAGATTCGACCGTTGAGATGTTTTTGAATTGGGTTTCTTCCCAGATTTCCGTTGAGAAAGAAAATAAGGGTTCTTTTGAGGCTTCTGAGAAGTAAATCTAGGCAAATCATTTTCTTTAGAGGATTTAGAACGGAGTTTTGTTGAAGTAGCAGCAGACTTTAGGGTGGTAGTAGTAGAAATGGATTTATGATTATTACCAAATTTAGATAAAGATTTGGGCTTTCTCTGACATTGAGTTCTTGTTGCTAAACAAGAAGAGGAATTTGATTAAGTTACAGAAGTAAGAATCTAAGACAACCTCTTGGTGCTTCAACAGATACCGAAGTTGAAGACGAAGAAAAAGAAGAAGGGGTGGTTTTATTAGATCTTGGAAATATTTTGAGTTCTTGCAATGGACTTCTTTCAGAAGAACTCTGTTTCTCTTTCCCTTTCTTCTTCTTTATCTTTCTCTCTTTCTTCATTACCATTTCAGCTTGCTTATGTATCATACAGTTAGAGTACTTATGTCAAGATGATTAGTCACTACTGCTGGCATTACCAGACTCTACAACAATGGATGGGGGCAAGAAGAAGAATGTGGGGTAGGGTGGGGTGTTGAAGATACTGGCAGAAGCTCAATGTTCTTATGCAAGAGGATGACTTCTGCTAAAGGAAAGATGAAGAATGGAGATGGGAATTATGATAAAGAAGCAACAAGATGGACTGAAACACAGGCGGGCTGAAAAGCTAAATGGGCTGCTTAAATAATAAAGGAATACTTGGACTGATAGGTTGGACCAGACTAAAGTTTATATTAGAAAAATAAGTTAGGCTTATTATTAGTTGTCTAATATAAGCCTGGCCCATTACGTAGTCAATTTGTTGTGTAGCATTTTACAAAGTAGTGCATTACACACAATAATTCTCTAGTAGTTTCTATTCCTGTAAGCTACTATAAATAGGGCAAATAATCCTCTGTCCCCAATTCCTGTCCCCATCCCTGTCCCAACCAATCACAATCCACCCTGTGTATATATAATTGGAAAAACTATTTATATAGTAAATTTTGATTGGCTGGGACAGGGATGGGGACAGGAATTGGGGACAGAGAATTTTCACCCTATAAATAGCTATAGCCTTCTTCTTTTTCATTAATGAAAATAATATCAAGAGCAGTTATTCTTTTTGCTCTCAATTCTCTCTCTGAGTTTTCCTCCAAATTCTAACATGGGGGGCTTGAAATGGGGAATTTGAATGAAGTATGGAAAAGGGGTTTGACTTGTCTTTGTCTTGGTAGTAGTGAATGGAGTTTAAGGGTGTGCTTGGACAAGGTTTGGCTTGAGACTGGTTTGATTTGGTCTCACTTTTGGAGGGAAATGCCCAAAATTTGACCATTTAAAATAGGCGAGAAACATTCAAATTCAAATTTTTTTCTTCAAATAATCGTTCAATTCCAAATTTTGGCCTCTAAAATTGTCGGGAGATGTTCAAATTTCAAATTTTTGAACGTTATAATAGAACCTGCAAAAGGGTAATATTAAAAAATGTGGGTAAGGCCCTCTTTTTCTTTTTGTTGTTTCTTTTAGTGGGCTTGGGTTGGGGCCCGGTGGGGGAGCTGGAATGAGAGAATATTACCCCATTTATGAGAATTCAATGATTAATGAAAGTATGAGAACCTTTTTCAACAATCCAAAACCATAAAAAGGTAAAAAAAATTGTCTGATATGGAAATTGTGGTACAAATTTTATAACTGGAGATAAACAATTAAGAGAAATTGTCGCTCTTTTTATCTTGTGATAATGTAGAGAACTCTGTACAAAAAGGGCCATCGAACTAGATCGATGGCAGAAGTATTAAAAAAATATCGAAGAGATTTTAAATACAATTTAATGAGGAGATTTTGACAATTAAAAATTCAAGTTGGAATTTTGCAATAATTGCTACACTAGAGTAACCAACACAATAGATCAAGTTGTTAGAGTTTGATCCCTCTAATCAAAAGTCATAGTTCGACACATTGTTAAGATAATCATCCCTCAAATAGGTCTCTATAACAATCGGCTCAGATTACTCAAACCTTAAAACACGAACGGTGCATAGGGAGTTCAAAATAGAAGCAACCAATCCAAATATCATGCCCGTCTTTTTTCTAATATCCGTCTCATTTTATTTCTCACAAAAATTTAAGAACATGAAACTTTTGTACGCATGGCGTTCAACTACAGTCCAATATTTAAAAATACTAAAATATGTTTTCAATGCAATCTAGTGAGAAGAGTTTTATCATGTATTTATTTTTTCTACTATTTTTTGTGTTATATAACTAGCCCGGGGTGTGGAGTTTTATCTGTTATCATGGTGTGTACACTATTGTATAATTTTTTATTTTTCTTGTATTTTCGTTTTATCTTTTGATTGTAATAACCTTGTCTATTTTATAATTAATGGGTAAATTCTTATTTAGAAGAAGAAGAAGAGTTTGACCATTAAGAATCCAAGGACTTAAATATTTAAGAAAATCTAAGGACTTTTTTAAGCTAATTAGGAATAAAAAAATATTTATAACTAGAGGAAGACCCCACTTGAAACGCATACAATTTCTCTCAAAAAAAAAAAAAAAATCCCTTAGCCCTTTCGGATGAACATTTCAACCCTAATCCAAGGCCAATTCTTCTTCATTTTTGCTTGTTTCTTCATCTCCTAGGTAAGGTAAGCCCTTCTCCTATATACTTTTATTTTACTAAAATGTTCAATTTTGATGAGTAATGGGGTGAATTGTGATTTTGGGCAGCCTCCATTGATGAAACTTTTAGAGTTTGATTTGGTTATTGATGGATAATAATTTCTTGGGTGTTTTTCTTTGAGTTTCATATGTTTTAATCATGCCTATTATGGTTAAAAAAATATTTAGAAATGCATTGGATGTTAGAGAATTTGGGTAATTTCTCAAACTAGAAATCTACTTATTCATTCGATCATACCTTCACCTCACTGTTTTTGCATTTCTGCAATTTACAGGCGCATAATATGCATATGTACCTTACATATTTGGATAACTGTGTGTCTTAGGATTAATTTGCAACAAATTTCACCAGAAAACTCCACCAGAATCATTAGATATAGCAATTTTACTCCCGGTTATCCGTGAGCGACGAATTTTCTAAATTGAAAATTGAAGAGTTCGCACATGTTTAAATGATGTAATAACGGTAAATATATAAGTTTCTTAAACATTTATGGGTGATTGGTCACGATTTGGTTCAGAAAAATTGGTGATGTCTTCTTGATAAAAATTTAAAAGATAGCAATGCGAGTTCATATCTCTTTCCAAGTTTTCTCTGTTTTGTGTTGCATTGATCTTTACTTGTTTTAACGATGATTTTAGCTTGTTTGGTGCTGAATAACGGCTTGTATTGAATACTAAGACATAGGGATGCATCGTGGAAGTTTTAGTTTTGAGTAAAGTGGCTACGATTCATGAAATAATGAAAGTATTTACGATTATCAAAGCTGAAAGTGTCTTTTGAACTCTCAAAACTTAGTTTCTGGATTGGCTTGATTAAAATAGAGTTTAAAACGATAATTTCTTCGGTCACTATATATAATACTCTGATTCTTGATGAAGTTTAGCCTCAGTAATTGATGTTTTAATTGGAATGAACCATGGAGATACCATTGGAGGTACGAGTTCAGTTTGGTTCCTTGTATTACTCAGGATACCTCCTGATAGGTGAGTACCCCAAGTTACTTTATGATAGAAATTATCTTGTGATGAGAAACATGCAGTTTCATTCACTGTTTTACAAGTTCTAAAATTTATTTAGAAATCTATATTCCGTTTTAAGTTAAGGATGATATATCAACTATATTTGTAAAGAGTAGGTTGCTAAATAAATTGTTCTTGGAAAAGTCTTAGTCTTACTGCTTTTGGCCTTTAAAACATGGAAGGTTACTAAGTTATGATAATTCTTATCCTAATAAAGAGTTTCTTCCAAGAAAGATTTTGTCTAAAGAAAAACTCTAGCTCCTTGGTATGCTTTCCTCTTTGGAACTAATCTCAATCTCTGGGAACCTAGGAGCTTATCCTTTTGGAAAGTAAATACTTCATGAAAATTATCTACTTTTAGAAAGTTTCATATTCCAATTGATCTTTTGAAAATAAAGCACCTTGGAAAAATTCTTTGAACATGGAATTTGATATGTAAAGCATATTTGGATATGTTGAGAAGAACGTGTTCTTTTGAAGCATGAATGAGACTGGATTTTGTCATTTCGTTCAATTTCTTGTTAAACAAGTTATGAAAACCCCGTTCGACCCCTGAGCGTCCTTCGAGATGTTGTCCGTTCTTCGAGATTCGCATGGGTACGAGGCTAGTCACCTGTACCTGGGCTTTTTTCTCAACTGAGTTATGACTTGTACTTCTGAAGAATTCGATTTCGGTCTTGTGTGGTAACTAAGGGATGGGGAAAGCTTTGGGCTGACCGGGATTTTGCCTTAAGTGCCCACAGTGCTCTTTCTTATCACAAGGGATGGTTAGCTCGGGTTGGGAGTTCAATCTATGACGATCGTTCCGAGACCCTTGGTTGGACGAGTACCCCAGTCATTTGGATGTCTCCTCTGGATTTGGTGTATAAGGTTGAAATACATGCGATCAGGTGTACGAGAGGTATGGCAAAGGTTTTCCGGGCTCACGCCTGACGTACCCTTTATTTTGAGTTCAGGAGGGTTTTTCGTATAAAGTCTGACGTACTCGATGGGTTTTCCAGACGCATTTGATGTACCCTTAACCAATCTGGTTTTTGGAATGAGTATCACGAAAACCTTCATGTTTTTACTTTATTGAATTATCATGATCTCAATCTGTCATATACACTCCTTATATGTATAAGCATACTGTTCTTTTTAAGAGTATTCACTGGAACATTCTTCTCCTCTTTTCCTAATAGAAATGGTTGAATTTGATCAAAAGAAAACTCTCACACGTTCGCACATACGGGGCAACTCACTGAGCTCTTTTGGTCTCACGCCTTTATATTTTCAATGTTTTCAGGTTGGAAGTGATTTAGCTGATGGTTGCTTTTGTACGGATGACTAGTTTTCCTACTTATTCTTTAAGTTAGTTTTTTTAATCCTTATTGTATCCATTCGGTCGGTTAAATATTTATTTCCGCTGCATTTATTTTAAGATTGCCTCGATGTTTACAATTCCGGACGCTTATATTTACTAGGCAAGAGTGTCGAGAGGCATGCGACGCTCTTCTCAACTGCAGTGACACCTAGTGGAAGGGTGGGGTGTCACAACCTTCATGTGCATCTACGCATGTCAATTACTTTGTATATAAATTCCTTTTATTATCTGTGGATAGATAATTGAATCTTCTCACAATCTTTCAACATTCAAACTATATGCCAGAACTTGAGAAGAAGAAGATCATCATCGACACTGACCCTGGCATCGGTAATTTTTTCTTTTCTTTGTTGTTAATTTAATTTCATCAACGAACTTCGGATTTTCTAGTAAACTGTCTAGTAAATCAATTGAAATTGTCATATCAAATTAATTAGTTTAGTCCAATCATATTACTCCACATTTGATAATTTCATTGGTGTACTACCGTTATTCTGCATTACAAGTCGTTTAGGACATTTCATAAACCTTAAAGAAGCAAAAATTAAGATAGTAATAATTTGTAAGTCAATCAATATTACCCTCAGATATTTTGAGTCAAATAAAGGCATAATTGAAAATAAAATATGGGAAATTGTAAAACTACCTAAAATGACTTACATAATGAAATCTAAGAACTACTTAGAATGACTGACTTGTATAATAGAATGGGGGGGTATTAAACGGTGTATTAGAAGAAGTATTAGAATACTCAATAACTGGTTCCAAAATTTCATTGAATATTTGTATGAATGAATCAGATGATGCAATGGCAATCTTTGTGGCGCTACAATCACCGGAAGTGGAAGTCATTGGAATCACTACTATCTATGGCAACGTTTACACTACTCTTGCCACCAGGAATGCTTTACATTTGGTAAGAGAATTTGTTTCATTTTTGCCCACTTTTTGTTGTTCCCTTTTCAAATTTAGATTTTTTATATTACTACTTCTTCCGTCGCAAATGTTCATATTTGAATTACAAGTGTTAGTAGCGCTTATATACTTAGATATAGGAGGTTAGTGCAGATGATGATCTGGGGATATCCCGGCTTGTATCTAGTCTGTTGCTTCTGCATATGTTTCTGGTTTATAATACATGAAGGTCACTTATGACAGTTTAAAGAGAAAATATATCCAAGTTAGAAAGTGGACATTTGTTTCGGGGTAAATTGGAATAGAAAGTGGACATTCAATTTGAAGCTAAGATAGTTTTTTGTTTTTTTGGATTTACTCATAATCTATCTCAGATGGTTAAGTATATTTGTTTTCAGAGTTGGGTTCTTCAGTAATGAGGGTTTTTTGTGAGTTCATTTGTAATAATATTATTAACTTTTCTGCCTTTACGAATTTAGATTAGTTGATGTTTGCTTAGTATTGGACATCAAAAAAATTTAACCAGAATTTGCTTCTCCTATTGATTAATACTATGGGCATCGATTTCTTTTCTATTATTTTCCTTTTTTGGTGTCCTTTTATTTCATAGTATTATTGGAGATATTGATGTTTTGAACTCTCATACTTTCAGTTAGAGATTGCTGGGAGGACTGATATACCTGTGGCTGAAGGATCCCATGTCACTATCACTGTATGTTTTCTTCTTTTAATGCTCCATCCTATGTCTTATAATTTCTTAGTGATACTTGCTTTTTACTGTCATACTATTATGAAACTAAATTTTCTTGCTGTTGTACTATTATGAAACTATATGAAACATGCTAAAACGTCCCCTATTATGAAGTGGGGGAGTACCATATTAACGGATAGAAAATTTCATAACAGTAAATAAAGCATAGAATGGAGTGAAACTATAATTTCTTGCTAATTTTTACTACTATACTTGATTGAGGGTATAATATTAAAAAAAATTCTTGTCTCCGCCTTCCTTAATCTATGCTAAATTGCCTTGTATGACCTCTATAATGAAACGGAGGGAGTATCTTATTTTGATGCCGTGAAGATTATAATTGAAGTTAATTCCTTTTTTTTTTTTCACTTTGTAATTTAGTTTGAGTTACTTCATGACTTCCAGATTGTGCATATATTGAAATTTTCAAAATTGCTACTAGTTCCATTGCAATTTTAACTTCACAATGCAGTAACACAAACATAGTCAGAGGACAATAATGCATCTAGAAAGATTGGATTGTGACATTCATGTTACGATTAACTTGACAGTTCTCTTTTTCTTCCTTTTCATTTGAAGAAAGTTACAAAAATTCCCGGTTTTGTACATGGCACCGATGGGCTTGGAAATCAAAACTTTTCTCCACCAAATGGAAAGCCAATCGAAAAGTCTGCAGCTGATTTTCTCATCGAGCAAGCTAGACGTTACCCTGGAGAAGTCACAGTAGTTGCATTGGGGCCCCTTACAAATGTTGCGCTGGTTTGTTATCTTGATCTTAGAGTATGAATTGATCAACTTAACAATTTGTATTTTCTTGTTGTATTAACTAGATTGATCCTTTGATGCAGGCTATACAAGCGGATCCTGAATTTGTTAAAAATATTGGTCAGATTGCTCTTCTTGGCGGTGCATTTGGAGTAAATGGACACGTGAATCCTGCAGCTGAAACAAATGTGAGTTGCTATATTTAGGTACTTTTGGCCCATAACTAGGAACATTCGCATGCATCCACACGTGATAGAGCTTTAGTAAACTTAGAACTTTTATCTATAAAATGTAGAAAGAGAAAGAAAGCACAATGGAGGAGAGATACACTGAAACTGAGACAACAACAACAATAGCATAACCCATTAAGTCCCCAATAATTGGGGGTATGGGCGGGGATGGACGGGATACAGACCTAACCTTTGTCAAACAAAGTGGCTGATCCCAGGATACCACTGCAACAGATGTATTGGAGACTAACCTAACCTTTGGCAACAAGTGCACAAAGTGGTTGATGGTTGATCATATAATACACATGTAACAATGGTCCCCTATGCCGTCGCGTTTGCTACAGAATCATGCCCTCAAATCAAAGCCAAAAGGCATCAGAGAAGGCAGACCCAAGAACCATTTTGATTTATGTGCACATCACCATGCTTCTTTCATTCAGCATCCAAAGCATTAGTGGTGCACAAACATACACTGAAACTGAGAATTGTAGAAAAACCTTTCACGATTATTTGCACCAAGCCTAATAAAACCAGATCTCCCTTAAGGTCAGAAAGGCTCCTTACCTTAGCAAGACCATTACCATCCGAAAACGCTCAATCATCTCTTGAGGAATCAGCCACCGGTCAATCAAATCAAGCAAATTCATGCTAAATTTTTTACCAGTGTCTGTTCCTGAAGGCTTTCTTATCTAATTTTCTCATTCATAGTTTCTTGTTTCTATGAGTTCTCTTGGAAGTGGCTTTCTGGACCATTTTCGACACCATTGAGAAATTTAGGTCTCCTTTATTACCTCCATATCAACGACCTTCCAAATGCAAGGCTCTTAGTTGACTAATTGCCTTCAACATCAACACTTTTATGGAATATTATGATCATGGCTTACTCCAAACTTCAGAATTCACTATTGTGAATCCTCCAATTTTGCTTTTATATACTCATTGAAAAAGTAACTCCCTTTATTATTGCACTTTAATTGCCTCAATATAACTCCTAAAATAATTTTCTTTAACTCTCTCTCTCTCTCTCGTAAATGACTCTAGAATAACTGATTTCAATTATTTATCCCATTAACAATGTCATTAGGTTTTTCCCTTTTTCTAATGGATTTGATAGTCCACTTGGAATGGCATTTTTGGCAATTCAAAAAAGGAAGAAACCAAATATGTGTAAATCAGCATGCCCCTAATCATACTTTTAGTTGAGATTAATCTTTCAGCTCTTCTTCTCTTGTAAGATTTTTCATATTTCCTTCTTATCCTTATCCTGGAGAACTAGATATTCGGAGATCCGGATGCAGCAGATATTGTTTTTACATGTGGAGCTGATGTTCTAGCTATTGGTGTAAATGTGACGCATCAGGTTGTTTTTACTGGTATGATTAATAAGACCGGTTTACAAGTCGAAGAAATGTAATTAAGTGAATTCCTGGCTTAATAATCACGTGATTTTCACTAACCTCATTGATCTATATTTTGCTTTTTCACTTTTTAGATGCTGATCGAGATAAGCTGGCACAATCGTGTGGAAAGTATGCCCAATTCCTATGCAAGATTTTAGAAGTTTACTTTTCTCATCATCGTGATGCTTACAACACAAAAGGTTTATAAATTTTGCGAATTAAAGCGTTGAGGGACGATAGGACAGTTTCTAAATTTGGGTTTGATGACAGGTATTTACCTTCATGACCCAACTGCTCTTCTCGCTGCTATTGATCCTTCACTAATCACATGTGTGGAGGGTGTTGTTCGAGTACAGACAGTTGGCATTACGAAGGGTCTAACTCTGTTTTATAACAAACAGAAAAGGTAAAAATATTGCATGCGCCCTAAATTATTTACATCATGATTGCGAGTGAGCCATTTCGTTAAGATTCTGAACATATTATCTTCCACCCTAGAAGGATACGGAACCATATCAACCATACGTCTTCATCTATTATAAAAGCTATTCCATATTATTCAAAGCGCGTTTTCAGTAATTGCTTTTGACTATCTTTCATGGTACTGAAGATTTTTGTTTTCTGTTTTGGGGGATTAGGTTTGGTGAAGTGACAGAATGGTCGAACAAACCATCAGTGAAGGTGGTTGTCACGGTTGATGCTCCGAGAATTGTTAGCTTGGTAATGGAACGCCTCATGAATTCATAAATACTTTAGAATCCGGGATTGCCTCTTCTTCTTCTTCTTCTTCTTCAACCACACCCGGAAAATGATGAATGTTCGATCTCTTCTAGTATTAGCTTAACAACTTGAGCTACATACATATCCTTGATTTCGTCTTCTTCATTGGAGATATAGCACTGTTCTTGGTCGAAGAAAATGTATAACATTAGAACTTGACAAATAGTTGGTAGGCAAATGAGGTTATTTCCTCTAGTATATATTTTGAGAGGTTAAAAGACTTGTATTATAAGAGAGTATCATTATGTTAGCACTGTTAGCACACATGATTCTTTGTAACACACTAAGTGACATTAAGAGTGGCAACGGGTTTGGACCGGTTCAAACCCGTCTCACATAGCTAAAAAAAAAATGTGAGCGCAAGCTCAGTATTCGAACTCGAATTTTATGTGAGCCGAGTGTGAGCTTTATCACGCTTAGTTCGCTTAAAGCTTGCATCCGAATAAGAATAACATAATTATAAATATTATATATAATTATAATTTTTATGTGAGCTATCCAATAAATGTATTAATAGATGCGTATGGATGAACGGGAGTTGAGATTTCTAATTTTTATGTGAGCTATAATAAGCTCGACTCACATAATTATAAATATTATATATAATTATAATTTTTATGTGAGCTATCCAATAAATGTATTAATAGATGCATATGGCTGAACGGGAGATGAGATTTCCAATTTTTATGTGAGTTATAATAAGCTCGTCTTACATAACTCGATTAACACCCCTATGCATTGGCGGAGCTATGTGGGGGTAGTCTGGGGCCACGGTCCCCCCAAAATTTTCGTAAAAAATTAGTACTGGTGTGTATTCTCATATGCACTTTTATATAAATTTTTAATACAGGAAAATTGATAATAAAGTACTCATTAGTTTTGTATCTATAAAATATTGTTCAAATACTTACATTCTTTATGATAAAAAAATGTATATTTAATTGAATAATCATTCCATCCCAAATTAAATATATATTTTTTAATTTAGTTTATTTTAAAACGATTGTTCATTTTCTTAGAATGAATATATTTTCTCTCAAAACTATCATAACTAACAATATATTTAAGAGAGGCAAATTTTAATAACATATGAATTCTACCATTAATTTATTAATTAATGGACTAAGATAACTTCTTCATGGTCAAACTACTCTTCTTGTTTTCCTGCGCTAGTCAGATGTGTTTATTTAATTTGGGACGGAAGAAGTATTTTATATAAAAACATATATTATTTATCTCTCATTCTATTCGAATTTGAATGTACAATTTTCCTTTTTTGATTTCCAAAATTGAATGTCTCATTTATAAAATAGAAAAAAATTATTTGAACTTCCAATAGTAGTATCATTTAATTATAAATTTTTTTTCTAAAAATATACATACATTTAATGAAATACTTTTTTTTTTTTAATAACTTTCTCATGCTAGTTTGAAATATGGCACATGACACTAACCTCTATAAACTAGCCGATTTTTCTTCTTTTTTTAATATTTTTTTTGTCAATTTTCTTTCTTAATTTTGTCTTGTTTCGAAGATAAATATGATTTAAATTCAGATTTCTAATAAAAATATATGCACCTACCTCAAATATATCGTCTTATATCGTGAACGAATTTTAATTCGGCTCCCTAATTTTAATTCCCGACTCCGCCACGTAAAGTTTATCATCAAAAGTGATATTTCATAGAGAGTTTGATAGAAGAGTTCTGTCACTCTTTTTCGCCCAAAATACAAACAAAAAAAAAAACGGAAGAAAAAGACGCGACCTTTACAAAGCGAATTATTAGCCATTTTTGTCATCAATGTATTTTCAAACAGTCAATTTTATCGTTTTTCGACTTTTTTTCACCATTTTTGTTATCAATGTATTTTAAACAATCATTTTTGTCATCAATGTATTTTCAAACAATCAATTTTATCCTTTTCAACTTTTTTTTAACTTTTTTTCATCTCCAAAGATTTTACTGAGCAAATTATTTTTATCCTTCCATCAAATAATTGTCTAAAAAAATTGATGACGTGTCAAACGGCTCTCAGATTGTCCCTCTTACGCAGGGGGTAAAGATGGAAATTCCAAAGTATACTAATTGCCTCCCTCTGTAAAGCCCGTTATTCCAACTCATATCAGCTTCAGTTCTCATTTTGTCTCCATATCAGCCTCTGTTCTCATTTTGTCTCCAATGAGAACGGAGACTGATATGAGTGGGAATGACGGGCTTTACAAGGGAGGCACTTAGTATACTTTGGAATTTCCATCTTTACCCCCGCATAGAGAGACAATCTGAGAGCCGCTTTGACACGTCATCAATTTTGACTAGCTTTTAGACAATTATTTGACGAAGGATAAAAATGGTTGCACTTAAAATCTTTGAAGATGAAGAAAGTTAAAAAAAGTTAGGATGAAAGTGATGTTCAAAAATAAGTTGATGACAAAAATGGTCTGTCAGAAAATCTTTGGGGACAAAAATGGCTGAAAAAAGTTGAAAAGGATAAAATTGGCTGTTTGAAAATACATTGATGACAAAAATGGCTAATAATTCTTTACAAAGCTATCCAATAATTTTAATCAAAATCAGCAACAAGAAATTATAGTAAAATTGGAGCCAATTTACTTCATCATCTGCATCACATCTCAATTTACTATCTCTGAACCATATTTGAATATTCTTATCAATCAATCAATCAATATTATTCGGTTACGATTGAAAAAGATTGGATTGTGACATACGTGTTACGATTAACTTGACAGTTATCTTTTTCTTCCTTTTTATTTGAAGAAAGTTACAAAAATTTCCAATTTTGTACATGGCACCGATGGGCTTGGAAATCAAAACTTTCCTCCACCAAATGGAAAGCCAATTGAAAAGTCTGCAACTGATTTTCTCATCGAGCAAGCTAGACGTTACCTTGGAGAAGTCACATTAGTTGCATTAGGGCCCCTTACAAATGTAATGTTGCGCTGGTTTGTTATCTTGATCTTAGAGTATGAATTGATCAACTTAACAGTTTGTATTTTCTAGTTGTTGTATTAACTAGATTGATCCTTTGATGCAGGCTATACAAGCGGATCCTGAATTTTTGAAAAATATTAGTCAGATTGCTCTTCTTAGCGGTGCATTTGGAGTAAATGGACACGAGAATCCTGCAGCCGAATCAAATGTGAGTTGCTATACAATTTAGGAAGAAACCAAATATGTATAAATCAGCATGCCCCTATTCATACTTTTAGATTAGTAAAGATTAATCTTTCATCTCTTCTTCTCTTGTAAGATTTTTCACATTTCCTTCTTGTCCTTATCCCGGAGAACTAGATATTTGGAGATCCGGATGCAGCAGATATTGTTTTTACATGTGGAGCTGATGTTCTAGCTATTGGTGTAAATGTGACACATCAGGTTGTTTTTACTGGTAAGATTAATAATACCGGTTTAGGAGTCAAAGAAATGTAATTAAGCGAATTCCTGGCATAATTATCATGTGATTTTCACTAACCTCATCGATCTATGTTTTTCTTTTTCACTTTTAGATGCTGATCTAGATGAGCTGGCACAATAGGGTGGAAAGTATGCCCAGTACCTATGCAAGATTTTAGAAGTTTACTTTTCTCATCATCGTGATGCTTACAGCACAAAAGGTTTCTAAATTTTGCAATTAAAGGGTTGAGGGATGATAGGATATGATCATATTATTCGGTCCTTGTTGATTGTAGTTTCTAAATTTGTGTTTGATGACATGTATTTACCTTCATGACCCAACTTCTCTTCTCGCTGCTATTGATCCTTCACTGATCACATGTGTGGAGGGTGTTGTTCGAGTACAGACAATTGGCATTACGAAGGGTCTAACTCTGTTTTATAACAAACAGAAAAGGTAAAAATATTGCATGAGCCCGAAATTATTTACATCATGATTGCGAGTGAGCCATTTCGTTAAGATTCTGAACATATTATCTTCCACCCTAGAAGGATACAGAACTATATCAACCATACGTCTTCATCTATTATAAAAGTTATTCCATTTTATTCAAAGCGCGTTTTCTGTAATTGCTTTTGACTATCTTTCTTGGTACTGAAGATTTTTGTTTTCCGTTTTGGGGATTAGGTTTGGTGAAGTGACAGAATGGTCGAACAAACCCTCAGTGAAGGTGGCTGTTGTTAGAGGAATAACCGGGTCATACACATAAGCGCAGCGGAAATAACTTTGACCCGCCTCTATCAGGATCTTTCACGAGTAAGTACCTACTTCTATGGGATAGTGTTTTACCTTATATTGATGCTAGAATTGCTTAAACGCTTTCAGCGGTATGTTGTCACGAACGGAACACCACAATGCAGGCTCCGTCTCTCCCAGTATCCACTCGATCTTCCGGGGATGGTCTTCTACTGCTTGGTGCTAGCCAACGCCTTGTAGAAGCTTTGAAGACACTCTTCAATGGAGTATGTATTTCAGACCTTATCAGAAGAATAAGATACAGGATTTCTAACTTATTTCCTATTAGCAAAAAGCTAGAAAACAAGTCTAGAAATCTATCTTTTCTTTTCTCTCTAAAACTCACTTTTTCTCTCTTCTCTCTAAGCTTCAAAAGCTGGAGAAAAACTGATTAGAATGTCTTAGGAAAATCAGTATTTTCCTAGTCTATCAAGAGAGAGTGGGGGGAGTGAAAGGGGGAAGTGGGAGATCATGGAAGAAACTACTCCACCACTTTCTCCACCACTTTAACCACCTTCTAAGAGATAAAATGGCTGGATAATATCTCTAATTGTCCAGCCATAAGGTCGGTCCAAAACGGGTCGGTCGGCCCAATCATATTGGTCGGCCCAACCCGATTAAGGGCCCAATCCAATCCCGGCCCAGGCCGGACCCAATCGAATTAGCGCACCTTAGATTAAATGTACTCCAACAGCTGTCACGGTTGATGCTCCGAGAATTTTTAGCTTGGTGATAGAACGCCTCATGAATTCATAAATCCTTTAGAATTCGGGAATTCCTCTTTTTCTTCTTCAACCACACCCTGAAAATAATGAATGTTCGATCTCTTCTAGTAAGCGTAACAACATGAGTTATATCGATATCCTTGATTTCGCCTTCTTCATTGGAGATATATCATTGTTTCTTGGTCAAGGAAGATGTATAACTTGTCAAGTCAAACAACCTTATAGGCGAGTCAATGAAGTAACTTAGGGCTTACTTGGATTGGGTTTGGTTTGGGATTGGTTTGGGTTTTGGTCTCAAACCCAGTCCCAAACCAGCTTTGGATTGAGTCTGGGTTTGAGTTTGGGTTTGGGTTTGGGCGGGAACTATTCAAATTCAAAATTTTTTCTTCAAATAATTGTTAAATTCAAAATTTTTAACTCTTAAATTAGCGGGAAATGTTCAAATTCCAAATTTGTGAAGCCAAAATTTGAAATTGGACGATTATTTGAAGAAAAAAATTTGAATTTGAATTGTTCCCGCCCGTTTTTTAGCCTTTCCCGCCCAAACCCAAACCCAAACTCAAACACAGACTCAATCCAAAGCTGATTTGGGACTGTGTTTGAGACCAAAACCCAAACCAAACCAATCCCAAACCAAACCCAATCCAAGTAAGCCCTTAATTAGTCAAGCATTGTATATAATTTCGGGAGGTTTCGAGTTTGACGTTTATATGCTCTTTATTTTCCCCTTGATAAACTGCGTCCCTTACTGAAGTTATTGTTGCACATTTGATCAATGAAGCCTTCGTTTTGCAGCCTCTTTATTTCTTCTATGTTCTTGATTATATTTTTTTGGATTATATTTAAATTTTTTAGTTTCAATAATATTTTTATTGGGAGTTTTTATTGTAGTATTTGGAATAGCTTTTTGATTTAAAATTTTTTTGTTTCAGAATTTAGACAAGTAAATTATTGGTGAAAGGAGATGTGAAGATTAAAATTAAAAATTATATCGAAAATACGTTAAAATAATATCCAAATGCACTTTATGTCAAAATATGATGCCCACCAACTATAGAGGAAATAACAATTTTCTCCGACAACTATTTGTCAAGTTCTAATGTTACTCATAAACTATTTTTAAATATAATTTTGTCTACTGATTATTTTCGGTGTGTCAATATTGTTTAGATATGGAGAAATCTGATAATTATAAGGTGGCGTTGAACGGTAAAATAATCAAAACAAGGATAAAATTAAAATTAATATAACCCTCAAAGTTATCTTATTCTATCATTTGAGTTTTTGAAAAAAAAATTCGCCTTAACAATAGACATTTGCCCCTACAATCCTCTTATGACGATTACTATTTAATTTTCTTCTATTTCCTTGGTTTACATTGTAGCACATTGGCCAAGAAACTGTAAATGATTCATAATTATTTTTTATGTGATTGTAAGGAGGGTTTGAGGGGTTTTTTTATCCAGTTTTTGAGCATATATCAATATTTTTAAACTAAGGTAGTAAAGTATAATAAATTTAAAATTTTGTCTTGCCTTGACTATTTTACTCCTCAGCATCGTCGGATTTTGCCTTAGTCTATGTAAGATTGACACATTGTAAATAGTTAGTCGGTAAGATCATAATTGAAAATAGTTTGTGAAAAACATTAGAACTTGACAAATAGTTGGTAGGCAGGAGTTATTTCCTCTAGTATATATTTTGAGAGGTTAAAAGACTTATATTATAAGTGAGTATCATTCTATTAGCACACGTGATTCTTTGTAACACAATATGTGACATTAGTTCGGCCCGGCCAGAACTCGACTCAAATATCTCGAAAAATTGTGAGATCGAATTTTATGTGAGTCGAGTGCGAGTTTGACCCCGCTCAGTCCGGTTAAAGCTCGCACCTGAATAAGAATAACATAATTATAAATATTATATATAATACTAAACTTCTAATTAAAATAAGAATATAAAAACTGGTAGTAAAACGTATAATTTCTTTTCTTTTATTAGTTTATCTTGCTACAATAATTAAATATCATTGTATTATATATATTCGTTTCTTGACAAGCTGTCATTGTATTCTACTGTTCTTCCTACGTGTATTTTGGTTTTTACTAATATAGCTTAGTTCGAGCTCACATTAAAATGTACGTTGAGGGTGAATTTAAGGTTAGTGAGCTTTTTCAAGTTGAACGTTGAGTTGAGATTTCTAATTTTTATGTGAGTTAAGCGTGAGGTATGATAAGCTCGACTCACATACTTCGATTAACACCCCTGTGTGACAGTTCTAATTGTATTCACATCTAGTAAAGTTTATCATCAAAAGTGATACAAAAAGGGGAAGAAAAAGACGTGATCTTTACAAAGCTATCCAATAATTTATAAGCAAATTGGTCATTATTGTCCCTAAACAATTTATACCTCAGGTGTAACGTCCCAAACGATATTTTCTGGACATTAAAATACTCAAACAATTTACAATTGGTATGTAAGGTCCTTCCGTCCATAAAAGTGTTAGTTAACTGTTAATTCAAAATTTTAATCGGGTCAACCAAAATACTTGTAGGGGCCTAATTGGTAAATCATAATGTGCATTTTAGGAACTCTACATTTAAAATAACATTCATCCCACTCCCCTTCAGCCTTTATCTCTCTCAATACATATCTCCGGCCACCAACAATCACCACCATCTCCATCTTAATCAGTTACATATTCAAAGAAATTAAAACAACTTCATACATAGAGATTATACAAATTGTACAATTTCAGAAAACTTCAAGGGATTAAAATGCATTTAACCCAGAGTTCTGTTTGATTTCGCCATGTAAGCTAAAGCGGTGGCGTAGCTACCAGAGGCGGAATCCGCCATTCTCGCTCCGAATGCGCCGCGGTTGGTGGCGGCGGCGGAGTTTGATGCCGATGGCGAAGCTTGAAGAAAGAATCAAATTCAACCAACATGTTCGAGATAAAGTATAATTAGGTCCTGTAATTGATGGATTTGTTTTACTTTGTAGTGCAGATTTTTGGAACCCAATTTAAATTCTCGGAAATTAACAACCAATTCTCCTGCTTATAATTCTTGTTAGAACATATTTGCTAGGTGCTCCATTCATGACTGTAATGTGTAAGATCAAATCTTTACTCAATGCTATCTCTTGGGCAAGCATAATCTGGATCCACTTTCAATTTTATAAAATTGTATTTCGGGAAGAAGGGGGGTGGGGGGTGGGTGTGGGACGGGAAGATGATGGAGGAATTAGTTCAAGAACAGAAATTTTTGGGTGGCCTCCAATTTCCTCTTCATCACAGTCAAACCAAAATAAGAGGAGTATTTTTTGAGGGTTTGTTATGGTTTTTAAGAATTGATTTACAAAGGGTCTTTCTTTCTTTTCCACCCAATATAGAAAAATTGGTTGTTAGCTTGGATTTGGTATGTCAATTTTGGAGTTTGGTGATGGGTAGTGAAAGAGGGGTGAAAATCTCTGTCATCATTTATGTAGTGTCACGTGTCCCACATCAATCGAAATTTACTTATATAAATATTTGTTTTCAATTATATATACACATGGTGAATTGTGATTGGTTGGGGACACAGGGACACACACAAATGGGACAGAGGATTTTTTGCCGTGAAAGAGGTCGCGGTGGTGGTGGTGGGGTGGGGGAGGGGGTTCGCGTAGGGACGGAGGTGTTTAGAGGGATTGGGGTGGTTGAAGAAGAAGATAAGTGGGGTGTAAAGTACTATATTACCCCTAATTGTTATTTTTTTTTAACTTTATTTTCCCCCCCAAAATTCATGTTGACTGTCACTTTTTAGACAGAAAGACTTTACATACTGAATAATTCTGATATGGACTTGGCCTACCACTTGGTAATGAACCACTTGGTCCACATTCAGTCACATCACAGTTTTGATTAAAATAATAAAAACAGGTGGGGCCTTATGATAATTTTGTTTTTTTAATCAAAAGAGGTGATGTGGTTAATTCTGGACCAAGTGGTAGGCCATGTCTATATCAGAATTTTCCTTACATACCAATTATAAATTGTTTGAGGATTTTAATGTCCAGAAAATATCGTTTGTGACCTTACACCTGAGGTATAAATTGGTTAGGGACAATAATGACCAATTTGCCTAATTTATAATTAAAACCCAATCAAAATGAGCAGCCCAAGAAATTACGTCCCGGCTCCTATGCGGAACAGCTTTTATTCCGTACGGTGCGGGACACGTTTTTAGTTCGGATGAGATTTTTTAACGGTCCAGATCTGGAGAGAGAAAAGTTTTTTATTTTTATTTTTTAAGTCAGCCGTAACTTTTTTATCTCCAGATCTGGACCGTTAAAAATTCCATCCGACGGCTGGGATTGTTCCGCACGTGCGGAACTTTAGCTGTTCCGCACAGGAGCCGGACTGAAGAAATTATAGTTAAAGTGGACCCAAAATGATGCCATTTGCAAAGTCAAGTTCATCATCACATCTCAATTTACTATCTCCGAACCATATTTGAATCATCTTTCTAACATTCATTCAATCAATCAATATGTCACAACCCAAGAAGAAGATCATCATCGACACTGACCCCGGCATCGGTATCATTATTCTTCCTCTCCTTTCTTTTTTGTTGTGAATTGAATTCCAAGAACTTGTTCCTTAAAATTTTGTATGAATAAATCAGATGATGCAATGGCAATCTTTGTGGCACTGCAATCACCGGAAGTGGAAGTCATTGGACTCACCACTATTTATGGCAACGTCTACACCACTCTTGCCACCAGGAATGCTTTACATTTGGTATCAATTTTTTAACCAATTTTTTTTTTTTTTTTTTCCCTTTTAAATTTTTTTTTTGGCAGGCTTTTACTCATAATAATCTGTCCCAGATTGTTAATTATTTGTTTTTCTGAGTTGGGTTCTTCTGAAGTGAGATTTTTTTGCACCCCTGAATCTTCTTACAGTCTAGTACAACTATATTGGAATGATGCTTCACGCGGAGCAATATCATTAGTGTACTACATTATATCGTTTTTTGGACCCTGGATCTTATGGTACAGTCTAGTACATCAACGATATTGGAAAGATGTTACACGTGGAGTAATATCATTGGTGTACTAGACTATGTACTATAACATCCATGGTCGGTTTTTTGTGTTCATTTTGTAGTATATACTGTTAATGTATTGGAGATCAGAAAGCTTATGACCAGAGTTGGCTTCTCGAATTGATTAATACGGGGATTGAGTTCTTTTATCTGATTTATCTTATTTTGGGTGGAATTTGTTTTTCCCTTTTGTTTCATAATATTATTAGAGATATTTATGGCATTTGGTATCAATTTTTTATGGCAACGTCTACACCACTCTTTCCACCAGGAATGCTTTACATTTGGTATCAATTTTTTAACCAATTTTGGTTTTTTTTTCCTTTTCAATTTTTTTTTTTGGGTTTTCCCCAGATTGTAAATTTCTCCTTTCATTCCTTAATATAAGTAGTTTATAACATGTAGCGAAAATTAGGGAAGCAAAAAATAAGGCGTTTTTAAAATCATAATATAAATATTACTCTCTTAAATAGAAATTAGTGGCATACAAGTCTTATTTAAAAGAGTAATATTGATATTTTGATTAATAAAGTACCTTATTTTTTGCTTCTTAATTTTCACTGAATGACTTATATTATGAAATGGAGGTAGTATTTGTTTTCTGAGTTGTGTACTGAGGTTTTTTGGACCCTGGATCTTCTCGTACAGTCTAGTACAACAACAATATTGGGATGATGTTACATGTGTAGCAATATCATTGGTGTACTAGATTGTGTACTAGAACATCCAAAGTCGGTTTTTTGTGTTCATTTTGTAGTATATACTGTTAATTGTTTGGAGATCAGAAAGTTTATGACTAGAGTTGGCTTCTCAAATTGATTAATACGGGGATTGAATTCTTTTCTCTTATTTATCTTATTTTGGGTGGAATTTTTTTTCCCCTTTTGTTTCATAATATTATTGGAGATATTGATATTGTAAAATATCATAATTCAGTTAGAGATTGCTGGGAGGACTGATATACCTGTGGCTGAAGGATCCCATGTCACTATCACTGTATGTTTTCTTCTTTTTAAGCTCCATTATGTGTCTTATAATTTCTTAGTAATGCTTTCTTTTTTCGTTTGATCAAATTCTGTACTGGACATTTTGCTGTCCCTTGAGAATATCTTGTTTCAACACAGAAGATTTTAATTCGATGGTATTTGATTTTTTCGCACATTGTTAGTTTTATTAACGACTTAACTTGGCGATTGTACATATAAACCTCACAATGCACTGATGCAGTAACACGAACATAGTATAGGAAAATAATGTATCTACAAAGATTGGACTGTGAACATTCGTGTTATGATTAACCTGATAATTCTCTTTTTCGTTTAAAGAAAGGTACAAAACTTCGAATTGCCAGTTTTGTACATGGTACCGATGGACTTGGAAATCAAAATTTTCCTCCACCAAATGGGAGGCCAATTGAAAAGTCTGCAACTGATTTTCTCATTGAGCAAGCTAGACGTTATCCTGGAGAAGTCACAGTAGTCGCATTGGGGCCCCTTACAAACGTTGCCCTGGTTTGTTTCCTTGATCGTAGAATCCGAATTAAACAATTTAATATGTTGTGTTTTGTTCTTGTTATTAACCAGATTGATCCAAAATGATGCAGGCTATACAAGCAGATCCTGAATTTGTGAAAAATATTGGACAGATTGCTCTTCTTGGCGGTGCATTTGCAGTGAATGGAAATGTAAACCCTGCAGCCGAAGCAAATGTGAGTTGCTAAAGTTCGGTATCGCTTGTGCATAATTAATCTTTCAGGTCACTCTTTCTTGTAAGATTTCTCACATTCCCTTTTTTACCCTTATCGGAAAACTAGATATTTGGAGATCCAGATGCAGCAGATATTGTTTTTACATGTGGAGCTGATGTTCTTGCTATTGGTATAAATGTAACACATCAGGTTGTTTTGACTGGTAAGATTAATAAGACCCGTTTATGAGTCTAAGAAATGTAATTATGTGAATTCCCGACATAATACTTGTGTGATTTTCTCTTACCTAATTGGTCTAATTTTTCCTTTTTCACTTTGTAGATGCTGATCGAGATAAGCTGGCACAATCGGGTGGACGGTTTGCCCAGTACCTATGCAAGATTTTAGAAGTTTACTTTTCTTATCATCATGATGCTTACAGCACAAAAGGTTTGATTTTGAGAACTAAAGCATTAAGAGATGATAGGATCATATTCTTCGGTGCCTGCTGCTGTTGGTAGTTTCTAAATTTGGGTTTGATGCAGGTGTTTACCTTCACGACCCAGCGGCTCTTCTCGCTGCTATTGATCCTTCACTAATCACATGTGCGGAAGGTGCTGTTCGAGTACAGACAATTGGCATTACGAGGGGTCTAACTCTGTTTTATAACAAACAGAAAAGGTAAAAATATTGCACCTGCCTGGATATGATTCACATCATGATTGAGAGAGAGCGATTTCGTTAAGATTCTGAACATATTGTTGTCCACCCTAGAAAGATATGGAAACATACCCTTCTACTTTTATTTTTATTTTTTTTATACCCTTCAACTTATTTCTAAGAAGATTGATAGCTGGTCAGAATCATTTGTACTCCAAAAAAGAAAGCATTGTTTCAGAAACAACCTAGAAAGCATGCATCTAAATCTATTGTAGAAATTTTATTAGAATTGTAACATAGGATTGGACTCCATAAAATATACATATAGATCTATTATAGAAATTTTATTAGAATTACAACATGCGACAAAAAAGAGAAAGCAAAGTGAAGTATCGGCTTGAGTGATTTCTAATTGTCAGATCAACTTCCTTTTCATGTTAGAATGCTATAATGGGAACCAGGAAGTGTTTGAAAATAATGCATTTGCTCTTATGGGAATGCCAGAAAGTGTTGTGGATATGTATCTGTTATGATATGCTTACTAACTAATTGGTTTAAGGTTTACAACCGAAAGAAAAGTCAGTTTTTTCTAATTTCTTCGGTTGGACTTTTCACGAATAAGAATCACTTGTACTAAAAAGATTTTTTTTACTGTTTTGCGATCTGGATAGGTTTGATGAAGTGACAGAATGGTCGAACAAACCATCAGTGAAGGTGGCTGTCACGGTTGATGCTCCGAGAATTGTTAACTTGGTGATGGAACGCCTCATGAATTCATAAATCCTTCAAAATCTGGGATTTCCCCTTCTTCTTCTTCGAACACGTCCAAAAAAGGAAAGCTCGGAAGAAAGGAAAATAAGGAATGATCTCTTTTAGTAGTTTGTTAACATGAGCTATATATCCTTAGGTTTATTATTTTTCATTGGAGACATAGCATTGTTTCTCTTCTTCTGCATTTAGTTTTAATGTATTTTCAGTTTATGGAAATTTATGAAAGAAGAAGGTAGACAGTTTCTCAATGAATCCACTTGAAGAGCTTCTTCTTTTCTTGTAGTATATAAAGTGCTAAATGAGTAATTTTTATCTGTCTTCATTTTCCTAGGAAGGGGATGGGATAGGATGTGATGGATGAGAAGTAAATGTGGTGGGGGAAAGGTTTACTTATAAGCCAATCAACTCTTCCAAATTTAGAGGAGTTTGAAGTATTTGTGATGTAAAAGAAATCAAGTTCATTCTACCCTTTTCTAATTTTTTACTTTAATTTTTTAAAAGGGTAAAATAGTCATTTAATAAAATAAAATGATTTAAATTAACAGCACTATGTACTTTCATCTAGAGGAAGTAAATGCTTTTACGTCATTCATTTTTCTTTGGTATGAGGGGATGGGAGGGGAAGTAAAACACATTTGTTTATTTTATTAAAATGATTATTAAACCCTTTTGAAAAAGTTGAAGCAAAGAATTAGAAGAAAGTATAAAAAACTTGAATGCCTTTGCAAGCATTTACTAATATTTGGAGGGGTTGATTTGCTTGTGTGGAAAGGAAGAGACCCCCCACCGCATTTACTTTCCCTCCTTCTCCCCCCTCATACCAAATAAGAGTTTTTCATCAAATATCTTCACATTTACTTTCCCTCCTCGCCCTTCACTTTTCTTTCTACCAAATAAAGGCCAAGTACAAACCCTTCCTAAGTTATTTATGTATAAACAGGGTAATATTTGTTTGATTTTCAATAGATTTAGTATTTAATTAAATAGACGAAAGAATTGAGAATTTGGACTCTCAACACTATAACCCCAAGTCTAAGAGGGAAAATTCAACAAAGAATAAACAAAATATAAAAGATAGAGATATCCAGACTCAGCTTTTTAACTGCACAAAAAGTCTCTTCCTTGTGGTATTTGATTCTTTATTAATTATCATTTCAAGGTATAAGTTAAAATCTCAAGCTTTGTTTTTTTTTTCTTCTACATACAGAAACTCAAGAAAAGAGCAAAAATAAGAAAAAAGTGAACAAGAAATTTACTTTCCTTTTCTTGTTCACTATTGAGTACAAACAAAATCAACAGCCCTAAAACTTTCAAAAATCACCTTACTAACCATCTGGATTGGATTGAGAGTGTGACACCCTGAACTTGTCATGCTTACGTGTCTAGTATGCCACATGTATTTTGGTGTATTAATTGTTTTCTGATGCTTCTATGTTGTGTACATTATTTGTTGAGGGGCGTTTTAGTATGATTTAGGAGTGGAGGGACCTAAGTGTTAATCCTATAAGTTAGTTGGTTAATTTGTGCAATTAGAAGGGAGTTAAGGTAGTTTTAAGAGGTGGTTATAAGGGTGGTTTTGTTGGAGTTATTAGAGGGGAGTTAGAGAGAAGAAAGGAAAGAAAAGAGAGGGGAAAAAAAGATAGCAGATTTCTGGCAGATTGGGTAGGCTGTGGGAGAATACACTTTTGAGATAGCAAATGGTGTCGGTTTTCAGCGATTCTTAGTGCGTTTCGAAGAGGAGTGATAGATCTACGATTGGGATTCAAAAGAGTATCATTTGGAGTTCTGTATTTCGAGTTATAGGATTGGGAAGTCAATTCTAAGTCTCAGAAAGAAGAAGAAAAACAAGAAAAACATATTCTGGATAGCATGCGTGCACTGCACTAGAAACGTCATAAAGGTAAATCTAGAACTCCAATTCCTCTGATCCATTTTTATTTAGAAACTAGACTTATAGGGCTACGATATGACCAGAGGGATTATGATTTTAACCGTTAGATCTTCCTGTGTACGTCTTTCAATTAGGAACACGAATCAGATTTGCTGAATTTGTACAAGTTAAGAACGTAACGGTGATAAGGTAAGAACCCTTCAACTTTGAGTTTTTCCAAAGCTTTCATAAACTGATATTTTACAGATTATGTATGAAGTATGAATGAAAATGGTTTTATCATATTTTCTTGCATAAAAGTGGATGAAGTAATATTTAATGTGAATGCATTAATTATATGATGTTTACTTGCATATGTATGTGATAGCATGATTACTTGCTGTTTTTATGATTGTAAGCATAAGGGAACATCCCAGTAGGGACATTGACTAAGAAAGGATCCAGTATGTTTATGTTATACTTATGTTATGTTATGGATTTCACGAGGAGTTAATGTACCTAGTTTGGGATAAGATGTAGCATGTAGAGTTGTGTTATATGATAAGTACATAGATAAGATGTTGGGAGAGGCCCAAACATCAAGTCATGATGTACGATGTCACGAATAGTATACAACGATATATGATGTTTGCATTTGATATTTGATGTGAGCTGTTTTGCATGGAAATGGAAGTCGTTTTCTAACTGTTTTTCAGGTTTTGGAGTTGTTTAGTTGTCTCATAGTGAGGTTGTAGACGACGGCCATCGTCTGTACTTGAGCTATTGATAAGCTAGGCATTCCCACGTATACGCTAGGCTCGAACCTTCACTTCCTAGTAGCCTCGCAGTGGAGGGGTAAGAGTGGCGGGTGCGCAACCGTCATTCCTGAAGCTGTCGAGAAAGCTATGAGGTTGAGTCGCAGGTATTTCTGATTTCTCGGGTGGAGGCGTAAGAGTGCAGGGTCGTATGGGAGGCAATTCTACACTCCCAATATTCTAAGAAGTCAGAAGTATTTTGCATACCATGATTTCACTGCTTTATTGGTGATTATGTTTTTAAAGTTATGAAGTGTTTTTGGGATGCATATAATGTTTTAATCAAGTGTCTATATATTTCTTCATCCCATGGTTGAAGGGATCTTACTGAGCAATAGTCGGTTTTGCTCACCCTTATCCACCTTTCCTTTTCAAATGAGCATGATGTTAGCTACGAAGGGTATGCGGGGGACGTTGTGTTCGAGTTTCAGGGAGATGACACTTTATAGACGTCTAGCTCACTTTACTGCTTTGAAATAGACTAAGTGTGATCAACTTTGAAGTATGTTTAAGTTGTACTATTTCCTTTTAAGTTGTACTATTTCCTTTTAAGTTATGATGTGTACCATTTTAAGTTAAGTTTATATATATACTATTTGAGGGGTTTTAGCATGTTTTATAACTTATGTTGATGCATGCATGAGTTTCATGTTATGGGTTATGTGTTCCGTTTGGCAAAATGGAAGGCTTCCAGGTCATTTCCCAGTTACGGGGCGTGACAGAGAGAACTCCTATAAGCATTTATATCATCATCATTGCACGAAAGACGACCCCTTCAGCTCCAAACCTTGTACCTTAATTAGGTTGCAGGATAACAACTTGTTTCTATGGACCCAAGAGGAGGATATCAAGCTATTTTAACTGTAAGTGGTTTTCCTCGGCCCATTGAAAAACCTCTAGTCCCATCTGGAATGCACGACACACAAGGCTGCTTCCCTACATATGTCTACTCTATATTGACAGTAACAATTGATGTTGCCCCTGCATGGTTTCCGCGGTTGTTCACATGATGTGACTGCCTTCCACGTCCCTTTCCCCGGTTACGTTTTTCACCACCTTCACGACTACTGCCCTTTCTAGGTGCACCACCATCCTTATCATGGGGATCAGTGGCGGAGCCAGGATTTGAATTTAGGGGGGGCCGAACTAAATTTTTGCTTACGGTGTAAAATGATATATTTTATTAGAAAAATTGAATTTAAACGACATATACAAAGTCTTAGGTTAGCGTAAGAGGGGGGGGGTCAAGGGCGCCCTGAATTTTTTTTTGATTCTTCATCGACTCATCGAATGAGTTTTTCACTCTCGATTTTAACCCTAAATCGCTTAACATACATAACCGAGCTATTTTATTTACAAGGAGAAGTGGACCTATTTTACTTAATTCTTTTTTTGGCCCAATGCGTAAATCTTCACTCCCACATCACAACTCACAAGTCCATTCTTCCTTTTCCTTAGCATTTTTGCAGCTCTTTTTATTCTCTTTTGCTTGATCTTTCCGCTTGCAACTTGAAAGAACTTCGACTTGATCTTCATTTCTTCTACTAATCTTCAACATTGGTGGACCAAACGATTGTAAAAATTTCTAAATGGTATATTTCGGTGTGTATCATAAAATTCTTGGGGGGGCCGTAGTAGAAAAAAATCTACAGTTGGATATATATACCTAGTATATAAAAAAATTGAAAATTCTTGGGGGGGCCAGGGCCCCCCCTGCCCCTTGTATCCTCCGCCACTGATGGGGATGCTCCTCTCCCTGTGCGTAAAACCTCATATATCAGTACATGGAGCAAAGAATATCTGAGCTCATGGAGAACTAATTAGTCATATAATTGAAGAGAGAATAGAACTCTTTAAGGTTTCTATTCCTGCAACTCAAAAGGAAGCTTGCCATATAGACAATACATTCCGTCAACTCAATTATGGTATTCGATAATACTTCTCTACTAGCAATCTACAAGCATGAGGTAAACTAGAGTAAAAGAGAATTTTTGATCTTCTAAACATTCTTTCTTTTTGTTAAGTCAAGCTGGGAATTTGTAAATTCCTATTGTTTTTCCAACAAAAGGGGAGATTTATATAAACAGCAAAGGAATATAAGTATCCTTCAACGATGCAAAACTCGTAGAAAATTAGAATGGAAAACCCTTAGTTTTAACTTAACCAAGTCGAAAAAGCACTTACATCCGTCATATGTGTAGACTCTTCTAATTCATTGATCTCCAGATGTTCTGCTGCAAATGCATCTTCTTCCTTGAAGTGGAATTCAGCCTCATGACCGCTTCTTTTAACACGTGACTCGCCAGATTTTGGGTGTCGAAATGTAAGAAAACATATATTTAGCGACTGAAATTAGCAACTGAAAATTTTGGTCTCCAAAATAGCGACGGAATACCGTTTGAATAAAGACCGAAAACAAATATGTCGCTATTCAGTCGCTAAATGGTCGTTCCCATTTGGTACCTTTAACTAGTTAAGCGATCACTTGTGGGTACATTAACTTGTATGCGTTGCATGTTTTGCAGATGTTGAGTTTGAGGAATCACCTCATTATGGAACTTATGTAATCGAATGGTTTAATTCCTTTTATAAATGAACTTATGTTTCATCTATGATGTAAGAGCTAGAAGATAACCTTTAAGTACCTTATTTACAATGTAAGACTTTCAGTTATGTTATTATGTTGATGGAGTTATTTCGGATTATAGACTTTCTCATATGGGTTAATTTGGTGTCTCGTTGCTAGATGAGGCGTTGTCACGTCATCACTCGATTACAAGATGTGATAATAATGATTTTACAATTCTTTATAGAAGCCATGGTTTTTAATCTCTCTATCGACGTGAGAGTAGTGTTGATGTGCAATTTGTAAAAACTCTTATAAGCAACTTATAATTCTCAAAGGCATGCTCTAGCTCGTGGTGGTAATAAGAGCCGAACCCATCCTAACGTTTTCGGACAAAAAAATTATTATTTTTTATTAGAAAATGTGTGAACAAAAAAAAGAATAGTGAGGTTTGAACTCAAGACCTTTACATCTTGATACCTCATGTTTCCAATACACCAATGCCTTATAGGGAAAAAAAATATTAATGTGTAGACAAGTCATTAGAAACATTGTTTTTTTTTCTTTAGTCTCGTACTCTCGTTCACCTCCTTCTTTTTTTAGAAACTTTAAGTGTCCTAGCTAGCTAGTTGCTAGTTGCTAGCACAGTAGCACACTACATTTTTTTTTGATGAATAAAGGATTATCCATTAATAATAAAATGACCGGGGCCATTACAACCTGAAAAGTTCCCAAACTCTTTCTCTAATACAACAAAAGAGAAGAATTGAGGAAAGAAGAAAGACAAACATGACAGAAAAATAAAGTTACACAAAGTAACGGATAATAACCCACACCCCAAAAGGTGGGAAGCAACTAAAACTACTAATTTAACAAACAAACAAAAGATAGTCTTTTCCGCAGCATCTTCATCGCCATTTTCGAACCCCATAGGCAAGCACTTGGTTTCAACCTCTTTCATAGACAGCGATTCTGAAGAACATGAGCTTATCAACGATCTAAAGAATCGCCTAGAAAAGAGGTGGAAACTCAAGAAAGGGCCCAGAACATAACTGGGTATCCATAACTTACCACCAACTAGTCGATCTAAGAAGATTGACAAAAGATCTCGCCCCCAAGTCTTGAATCTTGATGAAAAACGCATTAGGGAAGGTCCATCGATGTCTGTGGCCAAAAGTAGGGGTGAGGACACCAAAAAAGGATGGAGAATGACTAGATTCAACCAAGAATGGTTGGATCTAGCCATGGAAACTAAGAAAGGAAGAAACTTCAAGAGGAAGAAAAGAGAGAAAATGAGAGAGAGAAGAGACAGTGGGTTTTTTTTAGTAGCACACTACATAGAGTTAGATACAAAAACAATCACATACTATGTTTGTAATTGCAAATTAGTCATTGTTCTATTTTTTTATAATTTTAATCTCATATCTATTTTGTTTAGATATGTTTAATCCTCATGCAACAGAACATCACAAGATCTCGTCACATGGGCAGACAACTTCGACTAATTCTATCGCGTAAGGATCACAAACATTGAGAGAAAATAGATATGGAATAAATTAAAAAATGTCTCAATTTGATAGTAGTGAAATGCAAAGGTATGTATAAGAATAACAAAGTCATTTAGCCGCCATTTTTAACAGAAATTTAATGATTGGGTTGTTAGTGCATTATTTGGAATATCATTAACCAAAGTGCAATTAATCCAAATAACAAAAACTTAACTTATTTTCTTTGGAAAGTCCACTTTTGAGTTTGAAATTTGGTTGGTTTTGCAAGAAATGGTTTGCCCACTTTATTTTAGCTTAATTATAAGAGAGATTGATGCGGAATCGAAGTATAGAATACCAAGGTTCGACTAAAGATTGGATCTTTTTCTACCTCTTGAACCCTTAGATTAGCGACTTTCAACACTTGGAATAAAATGTTGACTTGGAAACTCGTATTTGGAATGTATGAGTTAAGGATGATCCCTCATCAGAGATACACCTATATGTGGTTATGACTTCCAAATAAAAAATATTAACTTTTTGTCTTGGATCTTATCTCAAATAATAATAAGATTTTTTAGATTTTTCAAAAGAAAAAAAGAAAATCTCAAACCAAAACTGATGAGGATGAGGATGAGGATGGTGAATGGAGTTTTGGAAAAATGTCCAAGATATACAAACCTAATCACATTCTTCTTAAACAAATAAGGGAGAGATTTGTTAGAGAGTTGTAAACACAAACTCCACCAACATATAGAATAAGTAGAAGAACTACTTAATCAATTTGGCAATTAAGATATATACACGGCATGAATATTGGGGCATTGTATTGGACTGACCATGGTTTGACATAAATGGTCAACCATGACAATTTTTTTTTACCAACATTTATGTCCATAACGGAATTGCCACTTCCGTCCTGAGGGGAGAACGGAAGTCTCGGCCTACGTGGCAAGACTCATAATATCTCACCCCGTAACCAGGGAAATGACATAGTAGTGTCTCATTGACCGACAAGCGTATTAATACAGTTATAAACACGTCAAAGGAACAATATAACATAATATGTATAACACAATATAACATAATACAAGAATATCATAGAATATGAGGATAGCACAAAATAACCTGAGCAATAATATATAAAGCGGTAACTAAATAGAAGTGACTAAAGCATGATATGATATAATATAAAGGATCACATAGAATATTGCATATAAGAAAGAGTCACAATATATACATATAAGAGTTTAAGCTTTAAATAAACAAATACATCCTAATACATGGTCTCTACCCATCACACACCTCACATTATGTTTACGTGTTTTCCTATGTTCATTCCTTATTTTAATTCCTAAGGTTCGACCTGTTCTGATACCACTTATGTCACACCCCATAACCAGGAAAATGACATGGCAATATTTCATTGATCGATGAGACACCAAACCTACAATACATAGTTATAAAAAAAGGAAATTCATTATGCATTAAATCCAAACGTGAATTAAATAGCGCAAAACTGAATACATAACTGAAAATGAATCTACTTATTACATTATTAGAATAAGCCTAAGCGTTCTAAAAGGAATAACTGAAATGAAACTAAATGTCCAAATGAAATACTAAAAGAAATAAATAAATCTAGCAAGTTACTAGATTATGATCACTCCTCCAATAGCCCCTCCCAAGTATCATCCTCGTAAATAGGATCAACATCTACATCACCTGCACAGTAAGAAAGCGGATGGACTGAGCTCCGGTGCTCAGTAAAGATCTATAATAATAAACATATATAAAAAGAACAGAATACAACAAAAATATACTCAACAGATTCATGTTTCCCAAAATACCCCTTTTTGAAAATACGCTTTTGACACGACACAACTCAAGCCTCACGGGACTCAGAATGCAGGACATGACAGTACATTGCAGAGTGGAACAGAACAGAACAGAAATCTGCAGAACTGCACTATGACCTTCCGGTCGACCACACTCTCAATCCGGTCAACCAGTGATATCCCAGAAGCACACAAACAGAAAACAGAAGCTCCGGTCGACCAGTACACAACCCGATCGACCGAAGTGACCCGCGGACGAAGCATCGTCCGCGACTTGCAAAAATCAGAAAACAAGTGCAAAACGTGTACACAAGTGTATTTTCTTGCACCAAATCAAACTCAACCCAAAATACAAGTTAAAAGGACTCAATACCAAGTATCAAATAATACCAAGTATCAAATATGTCCCAAACAAATGTTCGACTATACTTATCAAATATGACACCCCATATCGGAATTCATGCCATGAGCATCCCATACTACTCATACACTACAAACCAATAGTTATGTCAGACAATCGAGTATAACACGAACAAGACCAAACAAGTGAAAAGCAACACTTAAGCTAAACAACTATATTCTTCACGTCTAAGCACTCACACAACCGAACTCATAACAAGCACGTCTGCCATACAGTATTCACGATTACATAATTTGCTCGAACGCTACGAACATAGTTATCGCTATGACTCTACAATCCCACAATCAAGCTCAATTGTCCAATCAGACCCATAATCACTGCTAACAGTCCCCATGTAATAACCCACTGAGGAAGGGCCACACAGAATCAGAAATCCGGGGGAAAGATTCAGTTGGATTTCTCCCACTAGGGTCCGGGCCATACATATCGACATACAGAATTATTGCGAACTCACGGGTTCTGGACATAAAAAATGGACGTATCATGCTACAGATCTTTCATAGATAAGAGCCTGAATGGGGCGACGACTCGGTCGACCAATATCAAATAAACGACGACGACCAACCAAATAGATAACAACGACAATCCCAAAAGACAAAGAACCAAATAAGACGATGACTACTCAACCAAAAGACAACCAAAGCGGTAATTAACAACACGAATAGCAGATATCCAAATTCTCCAATTATCGACCGACGAACACGTAATTAACAATTATGACAATATCAGAATAATTCAGAAATTAAAATCGAAATAACCATAATAATCATAAATAATTCCAAAACAGAAATCCAATTAACAATACGTTTTTACCTTTTTATGCAATATATACATTAAATTGTCAAGAAAGTCGTAGCCCAGTGGGGCGGACCTTCACTCACGACTACGAGGTCCTGAGTTCGATACCTATCCCCTACATGGGGCAAATAAATACTCCTTTCATAGGGCAGTCCTCCTCCTCTAGTTAGGCTAATCAAACATTAAACGAATCCAAATCAATCCCCAAAAATATATATAAATCCGGTAGAAAATTTAAAAGAAATATTGAGTTCTTACCTTGTCAAACGGAAATTAAAGCAAGTAAAAATTCGAACCAGAATTTTCAGAAATCTGCCCCGCTCTCGGTGTGATATCTTTCCGTTCCGAATCGACTCCCGTCTACATGCACTCGTAGCTATCGTGAATGCCGCCGTTTTGATATATTGTGCATCAAAAACAATGTAGAAACACTCTTTTGATGGCCTCTCAAAATTCCCAGAATCTCAAAATATTCCTGTCTTTTTCTTTCTGTTTCTCACCCACGGCAGAGCCATTATTGTTCTCTCTCTCTTTACGATTTCACCGTTCCCGAGGCTGCCCGCTTTACTGATTGGTTTTGATTTATAATTTCCTTTATTTTCCCGTGACTCTACACATCCCACGAAACTTGCTTTCTTTTATTATTATTATTTTAAAAACCCTTCCCTGATGATTGCCAATCCCCACGAAATTTGCAATAAAAAAAAAAATCCCACGAAATTTTAATTTTTTCTTTGATCGATTAATTCCTTATTATATCATGGATTTTTCTATTTATTTTATTTATCTTATGTTAACTTTCCTAATCCAAATAAAATTCCTAATTAATTCCAATTCCAATTCACATCTAATTAAATTACTCGTATACGCAATTTATAACTACATTCTCGATTACGATACGCGAGCGAAATGTCCCTCAACAAGACGTACGAAAAACATAATACGTAACATGGTTTAGAATTAAATAAACACGAAATCATATTAACACGAATAATTCACGTCAACGAAATTAAACATACAAAAATTAATTACACGTAAGCAAAAAGTTACGAGTATGTCTAAATATGCAAGCAAAATGACCATTGTGCCCTCACTTATTACTAGTGGCAACACTACTTTCTGCATTGGTTTAATTTTAACCTTCAATTACGGTGCATTTATATATTTATTATAGATTTAGTGATCATCCAGGGTGGTTAAAATTGGCTAAAGACTCATACTAATGCGGATAATAATGTGATATATTATCAATTACAAGTGAGGAACATAATTTTTTATTTTGCATGCATATCTAACAGAAGCTTACTGTTTAACTTTTGACTAATAGTCTTGGACCCTAAAGTGCAATTACCTCATATCCATAGGAGTAGTAAACTGTAATAAACCCTTGTCTAGGTCAAGACTTTGTAATAGATCTCTCTTTCACGAGTAATTTTATTTTTGGTAGATGAGTAAGTTTAAAACTTATATTCAGACCAATGAATGTAATATACGTAGTCCAAAAGTCATTTCTATTTCCTGTGAGTTTGCACTTTTGAGCATGTGTGTATTATTTTTATTAGTCTAAATATAATTTACAAACTTACTTATCTACCTAAATAAAACTACTCCTCTTTCACAATTCACTCTGCATCCCTACACTTAAATGCAGAGACATGTAGTAAATTGTGGGAGAAGAATCCATTATCCATTTCACAAAGCATAGGAATACAGCTTCCAATTCATAAACTCCTCTCATGTGTCCCTGGTGTGGGTGAAAATCCTCTGTCCCCAATCCTGTCCCCGACTAATCAGAATTTACTATATAAATATTTTTTCCAATTATATATACACATGGGGAATTGTGATTGGTTGGGGACACACACGGGGACAGGGGATTTTTTGCCCCTGGTGTTTAATCAACATTTCGTCAATTTGCACTTTCGTGTACATCCAGGGGCAGATCCAATTTAAGGTGGAAATTAAACTTATTTCTTTGATCTTGGGGTGGTCCTGGACATACTTTGACCACCCCTTGGATCCACCACTGTGTACATCTAGTCACAAGTTCTTTTCATAGTCGAGTGAACATAAATATATACAAAAAAAATGAAATGGAAGATTTGATCCGGCGAATTGTGGTTTGCATTTGTTAAGGTGGAATGTTGTAAATATATGTTTGTATGAACTAATTCGGCTTCCACATTACATTTTATTTCTAGTCATTTCCTAAATTCATGTTCAAGATTTGTTCAAAAAACTTATACAAAGGAAATTATTATCTTTTTTATTTTAATTTTTAAAATAATATGGCAAAGAATGTCAAATGCAAAATATATTACTGAGAGACTGTATTATATCTCTCTCATTGTTATTGACATAGATAACTGAGTATATTAAAAAATATGTCGTTTTGAGTCTTTTGACTAAGATAAATTAATAATTTTCAACTAAAAGACTAAAATTAACCTCACTGAAGTTTTAAACAACATTAAATACGGTTTTTAGTGGATTAACTTAACAATGGTAAGTTTGAAACTAAAGTAAAAAAGTACTTGCAGTTAAGAACAGTGTCAAATATTTTTAAAAATTTAACAATGGTAAATATAACAATAGAAATGGGACGGAGTGAGTCGTAAGGATTTATTTTTGATAATCTCAAACATTTCTTCTCTTATTTGTTTTCTCTCGTAAATTCAAAAAATACTGGATACTAACTTTTTCTTTATTCATCGAATATATATATATATATATATATATATATATATATATATATATATATATATATATATATATATATATATATATCGACTACCCTGAAATCTCAACATTAACCACTAAGTCAATGACAAATATTATATACTAATTAACATTTGACTGGAGTGAGTTCAGATTTTCATGTTTGATTGCCATTGTAATTTGCAACATCACTTTGAAAATAACAAAAAACTATTATTGACAATCATGCCATTGTTAGTAATAAACAAGGGACATATTGGTAGTTTTTATGCCTATTTATCGATGGTTTATTTCTTAAACCATTGATCAACTCACGGCTGTGGAACCCTAGAGGCCGGGGGACTAAAGTGAAAAACGCCTCCAAATGGCTACCTCCCTCTGCACCACGGCTCCAATGCGGAACGGGAAATGTTCCGCACGTGCAGAATAGATTTTCATTCGTTGGATTAAAATTTTGACGATTGAGATTGATTTTAAAAGAACACCGCCGCTTAAGAACACCTAATCTCAAGGCAAAAAAAATGTTTCGCACATATTGAAAAATTCATGTTCCGCCTAGGAAACGGACCGCTCTCTGAAGCAGGTGAAGAAATGAATGTAAATTAGATGATATTTTATTTTATTATCCTTATAATTGCAAGGTGACGAAACCAATTTTGACTATTTTTCTTGGTATGGAATTCCAATTATGCACCTGAATTTGATTTGACAAAAAAAAAATCTAACCGGAATAAACTTATACATATGATATCTAGGTGTATATATTAGGGTCTTTCTAACGTGTGTTTCAGGTCAATTCAAATAAAATAGATTATATACGGTGATTCAGATAAAGTAAATTTTTGGTCTCAGTCTCAAAATAATCTCAAACTCAAACAAAATTCTGTATGATTTAAGGCTTGAGTTTTATTCTTAGACTCAATTCAAAATTGGCATGTATCCGAGTTTGAGTTCAAACTCAGACAAACCCAATCCAAGCACATCATTCTATCAGACACGGGAAACTATATGAGAATAAAAATTTAAAACTAGTATATACAGATAACTTAATTCATATTAACATGTACTCCAGACAAATGAGAACATCTGATAAAGTAGTAAAAGAATTGAAGGGAAATTATATTTTTCTCTTCAAAAATAAACAAATAGTACATGAGTATTTATACATGTGTTCCTACCCTATATTAGTTAACGATCAATTACATCATACTGCACACTATTTAGGTAATTACTATACATGAGATAAAAACTAATTAAGTAAATCTCCATATGAGTGTTTCTTTTAAATTCCCACATCCACATTTTTTTTCTAAGTTAATGATTAAATATTAGAAGCATCTGGAATCGGATTAAAGTTACAAAAAATGCCTCCATTCCCATATCCACATTAGCATGGTAGAAATGAGAATTTGTTACTTTATGCCTTACTTTAGGAATATTCCATCCAGCCTCATTTGCACTATCTTCTCTTTGCAACATGTATAGTACAACCACATTCTTTAGATTTGCTGGACATTGGAAATGCAGGTAAGGTAGATGAAATAACAAGATTTGAGGAGTTCAGATTTCTCCGGGTTTTAACGTAGCTAGAAAGTACTTTCAGCTCGAAATAATATGTCCAAGTGACATTCCCCAATAGTAATAAAAAAAATTAAATTTAAAAAGGAAAAAAATAAAAGGATGCCTCCATCTTCTAATAGAAGAAGTTTAGCTTGTCATAAACATAGAGAAGATGAAGAAATGTTACAACAAAGCAAGTCATAGCTAGAAATGTACAATTTGGGATTTCATTTGAAATTTCACCTATAATCACATAAGAGAATAAACTTAAACTCTAACCAAGTACAATATTCATTCCAACAAATTATTAATTAACCTATGTTAGGACAATAAACTTAACATTCAATATAAAAAACAAAGACCAATTAGAATATTAGTAGTAGACACTAGACAGTAGCAATACTCGATCCAAAGAATCAAGGTTATGAAAAGATAAAAAGCATATGGAGCAAGAACGGTGTTCATTTCGCACTTTTGGATAATGAAGAAAAAGTGCTAAAGACAAAACTCAAATGAAATACTAAATCATAAAACTAATCATATACATGTGGGTTCAGGATTAGAGCAGGAACGGTGTTCATTTCGCACTTCTGGAACACATGTTAACCATCTCATCACTTAATCCAACAGTTAAAGACAGATGAACAATTGTTCTTTCAGTTATTCGAAGAACAACTGTTCATTTTTACTTCAAACTCAGTCGTCAAATCAAGTAAGACGCCTGATATGTGTCCGCACATCCATAAAATATCTGTTCCGCACTGGATCCTTACTATCATACGTGGATACTGTTAAATATGAGTTGTGACAAAGCACTGATGATGTGTGAGATATGAAGATGTTTGTTGATGATCATCTAACCATTTTGATGTACTTTTTTGGGTAGTAAATTAATGAACAAGGTTAGATGACCAACAACAAAACACTTTCATAGCTCCAGAGAAAACAAGTCCTTTTGAGAAGATTTAAGGCCGAGAAAAAATGGTCATTTGTTATGGTTTCTGTGTGCCTGCCACTCATAAAGGTAGAGTTACTTTGAAATCTGGCTTAATTCTTGATAATGTCCTTCATGTTCCCAATTTTAAATTCAATCTTATCTCTTTGAGTCAGTTTACTGTTAAGTCCAATTTGCTGATTTTATTTCAAAATGATATTTGTGTCATTCAGGACCTAGCTGTTTCCAAGATCATTGGGAAAGTTAGGAAACACAAAGGTCTTTATGTACTGGATCATCATTGCAGCAAGAAGCTTGTTCATTCCAATTCTGTGATCAATAAATCTAGTTGTCTTTCTGTCACTAGTCTCAATAATTCCAACCGAAAACCTACTTCTTTTTTACTAGTTATTGCAATAAAGATACTCTAGATGCTAGTTGGCTGTGGCATTATAGATTGGGCCACATGTCAGTCCAGAGAATGAGACTAGTTCAATTTCAAAATTCCTCTATTTCTATGCCTAAGGATCATACTTGTATTATGTGTCCCATTGCCAAAATGAAGAAACTTCCTTTTACTCTTAGTTCTTCTTCTACTGCCAAGTGTTTTCAACTGACACGTGTTGATATTTGGGGCCCCTATAAACACAAAACCATGCAAAATCAACAATATTTTTTAACTATTGTTGATGATCATAGTAGGTATACATGGGTATATCTTATGAAGCACAAATCAGATACTAGACATTTCCGTATGACTTTCATTCAACTAGTTGAAACTCAGTTTTCTTCTAAAATCCAAATTATCAGAAGTGATAATGGTTTAGAGTTCCAAATTCCTGATTACTTTTCTTCTAAAGGAATTTTGCACCAAACTAATTGTGTTGAAACCCCTCAACAAAATGGGATTGTTGAGAGGAAACATCAAAATTTGCTCAATGAAGCAAGAGGCCTAAAATTCCAATCTAATACCCCTTCCAACTTTTGGGGATATTGCATTCTTCATGCCACCTATCTTGTGAATATTTCTCCTGCCACTATACTTAAAAACAAAGCACCTTTTGAAGTGCTTCATAATAAAAAAGCCACCATATGATTCATTGAAGGTTTTTGGTTGCCTTGCTTACTGTTCCACCATAGAACAAGGTAGAGGCAAGTTTGATCTAAGGGCTAAAGTCCGTGTTTACTTAGGAGAGTCAACTGTCAGTAAAGACCACATTCTTATGGACCTTACTTCTAGAAGTCTTTCAGTATCTAGGAATGTCAAATTTCACGAGTCTGTTTTCCCTCTTCAGAATTCCTCACATATTGTGATCAAGGCACCACTATTCTACATTTTGTTGCTCCTTCTGTTCTTCCTAGTGCTGTTGTTTATGATGATCCACCTTGCAATATAAGCCTTCATCATCACTTACCAATACTCAGGTTAATTTTGATCCTCCAGTTCTTAGAAGATCTGGAAGAATTACTCATGCTCCCTCTTATCTTCAAGTGTATGAATGTCATAGTGTTTATACTTCCCCTCATACTATAGATAAAGTACTATCATATGATCATATGTCCCTTCATTATCAACATTACATTTTGAATATTACTGTTAATAGTGAGCCTAAGAACTATGAAGAGGCTGTTCTTGATCCTGTTTGGAGACAATCTACGCAGAATGAAATTACAACTCTAGAAGCAAACAGGACTTGGGAGGTTACTGATCTTCCTCAAGGAAAGATACCAGTTGGAAATAAATGGGTGTATAGATGGAAATATAAGGCTGATGGCACTGTAGAAAGACCAAAATCAAGGGTTGTTGTTAAGGGATACACTCAATTAGATGGCATTGATTTCCTTGATACATTCTCTCCAGTTGCTAAGGTTACAACAATAAGAGTTCTATTGTCTATAGCAGCTATAAAAAATTGGCATCTTCATCAGTTAGACATCAACAATGCTTTCTTGCATGGTGATGTAACTGAGGAAGTTTATATGACTCCTCCTCCTGGTTTTACTATGCATGCTGGAAAGGTTTGTAGATTACTAAAGTCTATCTATGGGTTAAAGCAAGCCAGCAGACAATGACATGCAAAATTGACTCATGAATTGATCATTTTAGGTTTTGTTCAATCAACAAGTGATCCCAGCTTATTTGTGAGAACAAGTCTCACTCTTTTCTGGCCTTACTGATTTATGTAGATGATGTAGTTTTGACAAGAACTTATTTACAAGAAATTCAATCTGTTAAATCTTATTTGCATTATTCTTTTGGGATCAAAGATTTGCGGCAGCTAAAGCACTTCTTAGGGCTTGAGATAGCAAGTTTTTGGACTGTCCAATAGAAAAGCATATGCAAGCTGCCAATAAAGTGTTGAGGTATTTGAAAGGTTCACCTGGACAAGGTATTTTTCTGTCCAGCAGTTCAACAATCAAGTTAACAGCTTATTGTGACTCAGATTGGGCTGGGTGTACTGAAATTAGGAAGTCTATTTCAGGCTTTTGTGTTTTTCTTGGTTATTCTCTCATATCTTGGAAAGAAAAAACACAAACCACTGTTTCAAGAAGCTCCACAGAAGCTGAAAATAGATCTATGGCTAATTGTGTGTGTGAACTTCAATGGCTGTTATATCTACTCAAGGATCTTAACATTTCACATCCTGAACCTATACCCTTGTTTTGTGACAATGAAGCAGCCATTTATATAGTTGAAAACCCAGTCTATCATGAAAGAACAAAACACATTGAAGTGGATTGTCATTTCATAAGAGACAAGTGTCACACCCCGTAACCAGGGTCGATGACATAGCAGTGTCTCATTAGTTAGTGAAACACCAAAGCCGACAAACAGAGTTACTAAAAGAAATTCAATTATTAAATAATCCGAAACAAGAGTTCAACAGCGGAAACTAATTATTACAAATGAAATTGTTCAACGATACTAATAATAAAATAAACTAAATTCTTAAATTTAAACCGGTTATTAATCACTCTTCATAATCCCCATCACAGATGCCAACATATTCGTAGTGTTGCTCATCACCTAAATCATCTGCACAGTAAAAGAGGATGGACTGGACTGAGCTTCGATGCTCAGTAGGGACCACCAAGAAAAAAAAAAAAAAAAGCTAAGTAGCCATATTCGTCGCATCTAAACGCTTACATAACCGAGTGCACAACAAGCACCACGCATTGCTCATACACTACACTCGATTTCAACACCGTTTAAACACTAAGAATATCACTACCGCTATGACACACAATCCCGCTACATGAGCTGACTCATCTATTCACTCCCAATCAACAATAACGGTAATGGCCCTAACTATTATCCGAGCTAGGACGACTCAGAAAATGCAGGCGTGGGTTTGGTACGGTCCCAGGGTTTAAGGATCCATTCTTTTATTGTGTCATTACCCACCACAGTGGACTCAACAAAGCCATTACCGTCCCAATGATAACCTCATCGGGTGAGGGTCAGAGACGCGTATATCAGAAGACCTCTCGGGTCACAGAATCAGTATCAGAATGCAGTATCGAACGAATCCTGCTAATTAGTCGTTCCTAGACAAGAGCTCAGTAGGGGCGACGACTCGGTCGACCAAACCACATATGACTAAAATCAATGACTCCAAAATATGACGACCAAAGCGGTAACATTTATGCAAGTTCAATATAAACTCAATTAATCCAAAATTCACAATTCACAATTCACAATTATCAATTAATTATGACAATTTACCTAAGGCAATAACAAGAGCACAATAATCAATTTACAAATCAGATTATAATGAATTTAAATCATGCCCAAAACAGTTTATATAATATCGAAAGCAATAAACACAATTCGTGCAACTATTTCGTAAATTGAATAGTTTATCCACTTTTACTGTGCAGTTATATACGAGAATAAAAGACGTAGGGGGTCCCTACCTCTTACGAAGACAATTGATAAATAGAAAATCCGAGGCAGCACTGCCCAGTCCTACTCGCGAAGCTATAACTTTCTGCACGAAACTCGGAATGGCGTTCCGTCTGCGTTCACTCGAAGCTTATTCGATTATCTTCGAATCGGTATATAATAGGTTGAAAACGGACAAATAACGCTCCCTCGGTGATCTCTCAAAGTTCTGGACAGAACTCTAAAACTCATAAAATTTCCCCTGTTCCTGGTGCGATATCCTCCAACTCCGAATTCGAAATGTGAATCCGCTTCCACGCATTCGCAGCTTGTTTCGTCGTGATCAATTTACGTATAAGCTTCGCCGAAATCCGATAAGGATTACTCACTCAAAAATTCACTCGAAGTTGCTAGATATATTAAACTCAAACAAAAAATCCTTACTGTTTTTATTTTGATCCTTTGCGGCTCACTCAGCAGCTTCTATTTATATTGATTTGTTTGCTTTGTGCACAAAATACACAGCCTACAATTCAGGCCCCTGATCCCCCACGATCCCATAACCCCTCAACTCTTAATCCCACGAAGTTGCATATCTTAAATTTTCTTTTATTTATTTATTTTTTTTTTCCTTGCCTTGCACGGGTTCCCGAGAACCCTTCACTCACACACACGTTTTGCCTTTTTCTCTTTTTTTTATTTTATTTTTTTTTTTTTATTATTATTATTTCCAATTCTAATTAATTACTATTCTAAGTGAATTACATCTAGATCCCTTCAAAACGATACCTGTACGAAACGCCCCACAACGAAACGTACCAAAAATGTAACACGCAACATGTTATAAAAATTAATAGACACGTAAACACATAATCGCGCAAAATAATTTACGCCTACGCAATAAATCCCATAAAAATAAATTAAATGTAAAATAATACGTAAGCAAAAGTTACGGGTTTCAGAACAAGTATCAAGCTGGTATTGTCAAGCCTCTACCAATCTCAACTACTAAACAACTTGCTAACATATTCACTAAGGCATTACATCCGGCACAGTTTCATTATTTATTCCAGTATTTCAGTATTAAGTCTATATTCTTGCCAACTCCAGCTTGAGGGGGTGTTAAAATGCAGCAGACAGAACAAGCATAAGCAAGCAAATAGAAGGAAGCTGACCTGGACAGCTTCTAGAAGCATCTCATCCACTTGCATCTGTCAGTTAGAAGCTGCAACTGATTAGGAAGAATTGCGGAACAAGCTAACCAATCACAAAGAAGCAGTTATCCTACAAGCTATACTCATAACCAGTAGCATAGAATAGCTAGTTAGATTGGTGGTTGAATTGTACATAACTAGATAGATTGTACAATTATTTTTGCATATAGTTTTTAAGTCAGCACCCTAATTCTAGCGAATTTTATTTGCCTCAACGTTGGAGGCGGGTGTCGAACTTGTGACCTCATGGTCACAAGTCAAGGCCTTGCCCACTGGGCCAAAGCCTTCTTGACTATTTTCTCATATAGTTAGTCAACTTGTACTTCTATATATACCCCCATATGTACAGTTTTTAATCTATGAAATCAGAGAGCCTTTTTCTCTCCCAGATATTTCCTTCTTCTCTTTAAGTATTTCTTCAGTTTTCTCAGAGATTGTGAATATCCAATGGTTTGTGGAAAATATGGTGTTTGCTCAAATGGCCAATGTGGTTGTCCTGAAACAGCAGCTAATACTAGTTATAGGCAGCCTAGTCTCGGATGTTCATCAACCGTTCCTATTTCATGTGGTAATTCCAAATACCATACACTTATGGAGCTTAAGAATACCTATTATTTAACATATGACTTTACATTATCTGATGCTAGAACGGAAGTGGAGGAATGCAAAAAGATGTGTCTAAGTAATTGTTCATGTAAATCAGCTCTCTTTGTGTACCGTTGGAACAGTTCTTCGAGAGGAGGATGTTCTTTACTGAATGAAGTTTTCTCAATCATCAACAATGAAGTTAACCGGAGAATAGATAGACGATTCTCTTTCTTTATTAAGGTGGAAAATTCTCATGCCAAGAAAAGAAGGCCTACCACAACTATATTGGTATCTTCTATTGGAGCTTCCATCACTGTAGTTTTTATAATTCTATTTGCCCTTTTGTTTTTCAAGAAAAGACTCATCGTGACTAAGGAGATTGATGGGGATTTTTTGGATAGAGTACCCGGGATGCCCACGCGATACTCTTACGAGGAACTGAAATCTGCAACAGAAAATTTCAGTAGAAAACTTGGGCAAGGAGGATTTGGTTCTGTCTATGCAGGGAAACTCAGCAATGGTACCATGATTGCTGTTAAGTGTCTTGATGAATTTACTCGAGTGAAGGACTCATTCTTGGTGGAAGTACAAACAATAGAGGTTTGATATTGTTTGTACTCAAAACATCCTATTAGATCAGCATTTCAATGCAAAGGTTACCGATTTTGGATTGTCAAAGCTAATCGAAAAGGATCAAAGTAGAGTTCTTACAAGGATCAGAGGAACTCCAGGCTATTTAGCCCCTGAATGGTTAAGTTCAGTTATAACGGAAAAGGCCGATGTTTATAGCTTCGGCATTGTGGTTTTGGAAATCATTTGTTGAAGGAAGAATTTTTAGAGATGATGAAAATTGCTGGTTGTTGTTTGCATAGTGGAAGACCTTCAATGTCTTTGGTGGTTAAGTTCTTGGAAGGTTTTGTTGCTGCTGAAGCTAACTTAGATTTTGATTTCTTGAATTCATCTGTAATTACTAGTACTGTGGCATTGTTACCTTCAATTTTATCAGGACCAAGGTAATTAAGGCTGGAGTAGTTGACTTAGGACGTCCGGCTCGGAATGATAGGTCCGAGTTCGACATGCCTTGCCCGATAGTAATAATATTTTTTTTTAGCATATTCAAATTTCTAGGTTATAGCATCTCTATGGTTTTGTTATGTGTTACAAGGGAGTTAGTTTATGCATGATACTAGGGGTGCATTTTGCATATTTTGGTCCGAGTACACACTATGTAACCTATCATGAGAAACTACCATACCTGACATAGAAACAAAATAGCCATCAAGTTGTATATTCCATATCCGAAAAACTTAAAGAAGGAAAGAAAAAGAAAAACTAATTGTAAACCATACTAAATGCATATAATTTCATTTAGAAATTTAACCGGACCAGTTTAAGTACAAAAGAGCGGCATGATCAGAGCTTGTGCAAAATCAAGTGAGCACCATGCTGAGGTAGCAGAGTGATGAGGGTGCGAGGGGCATGAGCGTACGATGGAGAAAGCTCAAAAGAAAAGCTTTGCAAAATCAAAGCCAGAGCCATCTTTGCTTCTAGCATAGCAAAGTTTTGGCCAATACATATTCTTGGACCCCAACCGAATGGAAAATATACTAATTGACCATTTGTTGCCTTTGAAATCCCTTCACTGAATCTCTCGGGATTGAATTCCTTTGCATCAGCACCCCATGTCTTTTCATCGTGTTGCAGCAAAATTGCTGGTAATATGATCAGTGTTTTGCTAGGTAGGAATAGTTCGCGTAGTTTTGTATCTTCTTTAACTATTCGCGCAAGCATGACACCCGGTGGATACAGCCTTAGAACCTCGTTCATGATCATTGTAACCTGCAAGAAAAGGTTTCAAAATTCAGACCTCGTCCAAACACACATTTAAAATACTTTATAACATCTCCTATTATAGAATTTAACAGTGAAATTTCTATAGCAGGAATGTAACTTACAATTTTGAGGTGATTTAAGCCCTCGAAATCTGGTTGATTGTTTCCAAAAGTCCGGAGGACTTCATCTCTGGCACGCGCTTGCCAATCTGAGTGTTTAGCGAGTAAGATCATTGTCCAAACAAGCAAGTTTGCAGTTGTCTCCTGCCCAGCAAAGTAAAAAAGCTTGCATTCTTCAACAACCTCTTCAAAGCTCATCCCAAAGTTGTTATTATTATTATTTCCATGTTCTTCGATCTCCTTAAAATTGGATTCTAACAATAATCCCAACAAGTCATCTTGACTTGATTCGCGATCTTCTTGCATTTTCTTTACTCTATTATTTATAATTCTCAGCACAGATTCATGAGCTTCTCTCGAAATTCTCTTCATTCTTCTATTCCTCTTGGTTGGCAAAAATCTAAATACACATTTCATAAACATTCACAATAAATAAAAAAAAAAAGAACAAATATGAGATTAGAGTCTAGTAATTATTGTACCTCATTCCTGTTAAGGTAAAGGATTCTCTAAGCTGCATGATTAGTTCAACTAATTCTCTCTGAAGTTCGAAAATCTTTCTCCCTTCTTCGTAGTTACTACCAAAAGCCGTTCGCGATATTGCATCGCTTGTCAAGGTTTGTAAATAAGGTAAAACATCCATCTCACAAGATCCCTCGACCGCAGTAAGTTTCTCCCATTTACTCAACATCTCAGAACAACTCAAATTAAATGCTGGAAGCATAAGCTATAATGAACCATAAGTGTCAGAAACAAATATGGAAAAATGTTCAGCAGAAACTAAGGATAAAAAGTACAAATCAAAAGACTGAAATTACCTTCACTTTCTCTAAATGGAAAGCAGGATTGATTAGTCTCCTATGTTTAGCCCATTTCTCTGTGTCATAGGTAACAAGTCCTTGTACTAGGAGCTTAGATATTGCATCCCCAGGAATCTTTTGATAAACACAACTCTTTGCAAATACCTCCCTTATAAGTTCAGAATCCATAATAACCAATGCAGGTTTTGATCCAATCCAGATAAATAAATTTTTGCCTTCTGCATAATTACAGCAAGTAATTAATAACTATAATAGCAGTACAACAATAACATAACCCAACCCCAATAATTGGGGTATTGGCGGGGATGGATAAGAGATAAACCTAACATTTGACAATAAACGCACCAAGTGGCTGCTACCAGAATTGCACTGAAACATATAGATTTGAGACTGACATAACCTTTGACAATAAATGTACAAAGTGACTGCTCATAGAATACAACTGAAGCAGTATTCCCCAAATCAAAGTCAAAAGGCATTAGAGAAGGCAGACCAAAAATCATTTTGGTTTATGTGCACGTTAACATTCTTCTTTCATTCAGCATACATAGCATTTATAATAGCAGTACAACAATTAGAAAAGCATAAAAGAGTTACCATAAGTTTTGTAGGATTTATTGATGAAGGGAATGACTCTGGGGATGATATCATTGGTGAAATTAATAGGCTTGGACTTTGCTTCTTTATACATATGGAGACTCTCTCTTGAATCTCCAAACAATATTCTATAAGGGTTACCAAAGAAACCTTGTTCTCTGAAGCACTTTTCCAGCTTCTTGGGTCTAAACCAAACCAAATTCAAGATCCACCATCCACTTATCACAAGAAAAATGGTAATTGAAATTGCAATCACACTGTAAAAGACATCCATTTGAAGGTTTTACCACTAAGCTTAAGAAATGGAGTCAGGAGATGGAATGACTATTGCATGACCAGTTCTATATATATCAAGATAAATAGATTATTTATACATAGTAATTCCAAATAGAATATGGTTAAAATACATACAATTTATTACAAAAACAATATATTTGATCAAATAATAAGTCTATTATCCTCAAAAGAACATTACTTGTGTTATTATTGTTTCTTTTTAACATTTTTGTATTATTATAAAGTATGATGTTTCTTTCTTTGCTCTTTCACCAAATGTCTTCTTAAGTAACAAAACTTTCAAATTCTTCATAAAGAAAAATTAGGTTTAATTAAGACTTTTAATTGTAAAGTTGCAATTATTTCTCTAAGTTAAGTTGCAATTATGGTAAAAATTAGGTTAAGTATTTTTATTATTAGAATAGCTAAAGTAATTTTACATGCAATTTGAAATATTTAATTAAGTTCGTCCCAAATAATTTTTATATATAATTTGATACACTTTTGAAGTTTTTCGCACCTCAACATACAATTCCTAGTTTCTTCCTACCCATCTCGATAGTATTAACTATAAATGGATGATATATTTTTTTCTTTTATCTGTAGCTCTGCAAAACTCACCACCAAAAATGAATACAATGTACAGCTTGATTGGAGTTGGTAGTGCAATTTTTCTTGTGATATGGGTTTGGAGAATCTTCAACTCCATATGGTTGGAACCAAGGAAGATGGAGAAATTGCTGAGAAACCAAGGTTTGAGCGGAAATTCTCATAGAATTTTGTTTGGAGATGTTAAAGAAATTGCCTAGATGGGGCCCAAAGCAATTCCTTTCACACATTATATTATCTCCACAGTCATGCCTTTCCTCATCAAAATCATCAATACTTACGGTATGTTTTAGGTCACAAAATTCAAAATTTTGTTTTGTATATATCCAAAATTATTTGTCCATATTCTTTTTTTAATTTGTCCCAAATTAACTGTCAACTTTATAAATAAATGGTTCATTAATGATTGTTTTTCCAATCACTAAACAACAAAAGAAATTGCAATTAAGCCAAAACTCCAGCAACAACCAAAACTAATTTCCAGAAATAACCAAGGCAATAGAACTTTTTTTTTTTTAGCCCCCATAGGGGGAGATTTTTATTTGCCCCATAGCAATAGAATAAAATAAGTACAATTTTAGCAAGAATGGCGTTGAAAATGAAAAAAAAAAAAAAAAAAAAAACAAGGCTTGGGAACGGAAGTTCCACTTCCGTCTCCAGGCCGAAACGGAAGTGAGACTTCCGTCCCCAAAATTTTCCACGTCAACCAACCGCCTCATGCCACGTCATCGGGGACGGCATTGGAACTTCCGTTCCGGACAAAAATGTTGTCTCCAAAATTTTTAATGCCATGTTTTGTGCTTTATGTAAAATCAGTGACAGTCTAATGCAAAACCCCTAAACATAAAGCATAGTCTAAATCCATTGAGACCCACTTTAAAAGTACAATAACTTAGTGAGTTTCTATCTTCTATTATTTTCATTCCTAAAAAATTGGAGCCTTTTATTCTCTTTACTCTTCACTCTACGCTATCTAAATAAATTAATGGAGTCGTAAAGCATAATGAATTAAGAAACTCTTATCTCAACCTTGAAAATTCTTTAGAATTTAATGAACATTCAGATGTTGATGAATTTGATTTATTTTCAGAATTAAAAGTGTTGAAAGAAACTCTTAATGTATAAATTAATACTCCAATTGATGTACTAAATTACATTAAAAAATTAGTTTTTTTAAATGCATGTATTATTTATCGAATTTTATTAACCAAACCTGTGACAGTTGCTTCTGCTGAAACAAGTTTTTTAAAAATTAAAAATTATAAAATCCTATTTAAGATCAACTATGTCACAAGATAGATTAAATGGATTAGATATATTATCTATTTAATATAAATTATTAGAAAATATTGAATATAAAACTTTAATAAATAATTTTGCAGGTGAAAAATCAAGAAAAATGAAAAAATATTATTTAAACTTTGCAACATATATGTTTCAATATAAGACTATGATAAATTTTGCCTTAGACCAGTGGCGGATCCAAGGGGTGGTCAAAATATGCCCAGGACCACCCAAGATCAAAGAAACAAGTTTAATTTCCACCCTAAATTGTTGAGGGACCACCCTAAATTTCAATTCTAAATTGTCTAATATGCAACGAAATTTGTAGGTTCCCCTCTAAATTGTTGAGGGACCACCTTAAATTTCAATCATAGATCCGCCCCTGCCTCAGACTCCGTGTTCCATTCACACGGCACTGCCTGTTATAACCTTAAAAAAAATTAATTTATTCTCCTCAAGTCTCAACCACTAACTCAAAATATTTGTGATACCTAGTGTGGCATAGCAAAGTCTGAAATTAAGTAGGTCATTGTGCTTGCTGCAGTTTGATCCTGCGGGCACGGGGCGAGTATTTGAGTTACAGTGTTAATGGCAGCAGCAGCCGCATATAAAGAATAATATAATTTAGAGGAAGGATAAAAGGGCACTTGGATTTTGGTAAATATATGTTAAATGTGGGATTAAACAGTTTTTCTTCTTCCTTTTTCTGGAGAAAAGGGATTAAAACGCATTTTGATTTTGTAAATTTGATCTTACATTTTATAAAAGTTAAATTTTTTATCTAAGATATTTTGAACCTAATATCAAATGCTGCATTTTCTTCGAAAAAGAACACTCTACAAATACATAGTGAATCATTGGAACCTCTTACTAATTCCCTTATAAACATCAAATCATTCTTACATTCTTACATTGTTTATTCAATGAACATTATGTTCAGAGTGCATTTACTTCATTGGTATAAAGTCGATTTCATATGTTTCCATTGAAATTGCAGGAAGAAATTCTTTTATATGGACATTGCTCCTTATGGATCCAGAACTTATAAGGTTATGTTTATCAAAAGGTTCCTGGTAATGCTCTTACTAAGCTCCTAGCAAAAGGAATTGCAAGCTATGAAACTCATAAATGGTCTAAGCATCGGAGACTTATGACTTTCCATTCTGAGAAACTTATATCTTTGTGCGTACACAAATAGATTTTTTCTGACTAAAAGGAACAGAAGAATGAAAGAAATTGCCAAAGAAGTAGATTCATCGGTGTTGAGTCTTATAAATAAGAGAGTGAAGGCAATGGAAGAAGGGGAATCTAGTGCCGATGATTTATTGGGAATATTGCTAGACTTCAATATCAAGGAAATCCAACAGCATGGAAGCAAGAAGTTTGGAATGAGCTTTAAAGACGTTATTGAAGAGTGCAAGCTATTATATTTTGCTGGACAAGAAATTACCTCTACTTTGCTTGTGTGGACACTATTGGAAGTTGCTAAATTTGTATTACCTATTTAATTAGGAAGTATCTAATTAGTAGTTGATTAATTAGGATGTTTACATAATTGGTTTCTACCCAATGTATAGTAATTACCTAAATAGTGTATTTGGTAGTTAGCTAATGTAGTGTAGGAACACATGTATAAACACCCATGTACTTGTTCTTTATTTTTTGTAAGAGAGAAATATATAATTTCCCTTCAAATCTTTTATGGTATCAGAGCAAAAACGATCCTGAAAAAAAAAAGTGAGGTTAAAAAAAACAAAAAAAAATACCAATTTTTATCTCCTAGACCAATATGTCGGAGACAAGCAGTGTCATTGACACCACAGCGCATTGCGCGAGCTACTCAGGACCAGCGCAAGACGCGGCCTATTTAGTGCGAGCAAGGACCAAAGACATCGGTGCGACCTATTCGGTGCAGCAACTAGCTACCACCTCATTGGACAAAGCGCAATTGAGAGAATTGGCTCAGGAAATAGCTGGAATACTCCAAGAAAATAAAGTTGCGGCATTTCACACCACTGGTAAAAACGTCACCCCATGGATTCTTGATAGCGGTGCCTCTCATCACATTACTTGCGAGAAAAATAAATTGGAGAACTTGCAAAATCTGGTAATTCCTATTAGCATGAGTTTGCCTGATGGTAAGCGTATTTGGGCACAACAGTATGGTACAGTGACTCTAAACTCCAATATTCGCCTCGCTAAAGTATTGTATATGCCACAATTCTCGTGCAATTTAATTTCCATCTCTCAATTAACACGGGAATTACAATGTTGTGTCACCTACTTTGATGAGTATTGTGTTGTGCAGGACCTAATCCGGAAGACGCTGATTGGGGAAGGTGAGCTAAGTGGGGGCATCTATCGTCTTAAAGACGTGACTCACCAAAGCGGAGTAATATCGGTTGTCCGTTCAGAGGAAAATTGTAAGTTGTGGCACCAAAGACTCGGGCACCCATCTTTTAGTACTTTATCTCATATTCCTATTTTGCTAAAACCCTCAAACGATAAATCCCTACCTTGTGATGTTTGTCACCTTGCGAAAGATTCCAGATTACCTTTTCCTCTTAGTCAAAATAAGGCGGAGCGTCCTTTTGATTTAATACATTGTGATTTATGGGGGAAATACCAAACACCCTCTTTAACTGGGGCACATTATTTTTTCTGTTTGGTAGATGATTTTTCTAGGTGTGTTTGGGTTTATCTCCTTAAGGAAAAAAGTGAAACAAAAAAGGTCTTTATTAATTTTCACAACATGGTCTCCACGCAATTTAAAGGAGTCATCAAAAGAGTTAGGAGTGATAATGGGACCGAATTTTTAAGTCTTAGAGATTATTTTTCCCAAACTGGAATCCTTCACGAAACATCTTGTGTCTACACTCCTCAACAAAACGGGCGGGTAGAAAGGAAAAATAGGCACATTCTAAATGTCGCACGAGCCCTTCGTTTTGAGGCCCATCTACCAATTCGTTTTTGGGGGGAGTGCATTTTAACCGCGGGTTATCTTGTCAATCACACTCCTAGTAAAATCCTAAATAATAAAACTCCTTTTGAAATTCTTTTTGGACGACCACCATACTTTGACCACCTTAGAGTTTTTGGTTCACTTTGTTATGCTCATAACACAAATCCCTCTAGAGATAAATTTACCGAACGGTCCACCCAGAAGATTTCGTTTCACCTGGCCCACCAGCAACAAGACATATCCACCATGATGAGCCCACTTTACACACTCCCAGTGGACTTGTCCACAACCCAACTATTTCTCCCAGCCCGCCATGTCCTTCAGGGGGAGCTTCGCAAATAGCTCCCCCCCGTCAAGTCCTTCTTGCCCTCCGGATGTCCCGCTTCGACGGTCCACACGAGAAATTCAACCATCTGTCCGGCTTCGCGATTATGAAGGGAAATTATATATTTCTCTCTTACGAAAAATAAAGAACAAGTATTACTCAGTAAGTACTCCGATTGGCAAGAACGTGCTAGAGATGAGGTTTTTCAGATGTTCGAAGACAAAAACCCAGATATCGAGGGATTAAATCGCCTTAATGTTGTAAGTTTTTACGTTACAACAAATTTATGTAACCAGGCCATGTTCCATTCTGCAGGCTGAAAACTTCCATTTCGGCTAAAAAATATATATGACTTGCTTCCGATTTATAGCCTTGTTTTGAAAGTAGTCTCTTAACTTCTAATTCTATTTGTTTCTTTCTGGTTACCATGATCTTTAATGAGGTACTAAGACTATATCCACCAAGAGTGCAGCTTTCGCGAATGGTTCACGAAGAAACAAAACTAGGGGAACTTTGTCTACCGGCTAAAACACAAGTATTTTTGCCAGTACTTTTGCTGCATCATGATGAAAAGATATGGGGGGTGCTGATGCGAAAGAATTTAAACCAGAGAGATTCAGTGAAGGGATTGCTAAGACTATAAAGGGTCAGCACGTATTCTTCCCGTTCAGTTCTGGTCCTCGAGTATGCTTAGGGCAAAGCTTTGCCATGCTAGAAGCAAAAATGGCCCTCACAATGATCTTGCAACACTTTTCTTTTGAACTTTCTCCATCTTATGCACATGCTCCTCAGGCAATTGGTACTTTGAAACCCCAGTATGGTGCTCAGTTGATTGTGCGCAAATTAGTGCAGTGAACAAACTAATTGGAATCTACTCCTTACAGTGAAAAATAAGAATATAACAGTAGTAATGCAACTCATTAAATATTCAATAATTGTGGATATGGGCGAGAATGAATAAGAGACGTACATAATCTTTGAAAATAAATAGAATGGTGGTGAAAAATAATTATGTGGTTTTGTTATGTGATTTTCGTAGGTTTTCGGGCAGAGTATAATATTAGTTTGTTTGTATTAGGAATCTCATATTGTAACAATATAAGGAGTACTTAGCAAAAAAAAAAAAACGATATAAGGAGATGTAATTACCTCCTAATTATTAATCTGATAAGGCGAGATTTCACAGTTAGTCCTCATTTGCATACATCCAATCTAATCCCTCCGATTAAATACTGTGGTTTAGATGTTGGCTGATTAAGGATGCCAGTGTGTTTTTTTGGCAAATTGGTGGGTTTTGTCCCTAAACAATTTATTATTAGACGTAAGATCCCTAAAAATTAATTTTGCACATTAAAATTCTTTTATTACTGGTCATCATCACTTATTAGTTTATAAAATACTCCTTTTTTATGACAATACTATATTTTCATCTTTTCGGGTAGAAGAACATGTCATAGAAATTAAATTGCTTATATAAGAAAGCTTCAAAGACTTTTATTATTTATTAATAAGGATTAGAATATTTGGTAATTAGACTTTTGTTAGTTAACATTAGTTTTATTTTATATATTTTTTTTTGAAGAATTATTTTATATTTTGTTAAGATGTTTTCTTTATTTCAGAGTCTTTACATATTATAATTAGTAAAGAGATATTAAACATATATTCTATGTCATTGTACTAAGAATATCTCTTCATTTGTTTTGTATCAATTAGATATTAAACTCATATTATAAATCACCGTATTTTTTTTCTAAAATATTTGTAAATAAATGAGTTGAGTTGAGCTGCTCGTGATCTACTAATGAGTTGAGAAAATTAACTCAAATAAAAAATGAGTTAATCTATAACCCGAATAAAATTAGTGTAAGTTGAATCTGAACTTATGTCAACATTTTCAACATTTTATATTTTTTTTTCTTTTTTTTTAGGTGGGCTGCATTTAGTCAAAATAAAAAGTCGGGCTTAACTTTTCTTGAATTCCTCATTCACAACTTCATATGGACTTAACTGATTTTTAGCCAACAATCATTTCCGTTAACGAATATATCAAAAATTGATTTATAAAAGGAAAACAAATCTAGGATTCCCAGCTATGCATTTGAGCCCCATAACTACCTTACCTATGCCAGCAACATTTAGTTCCTACCCTATCTAAAAGAGAAAACTCTTTTCAAGCTTCTTTTAATAGAATAATAATATCGTGTCAATCGGTTGTACTATATAGTTTATATTGGGATACTATAGACATTTCATTCCAAGTTTACGACGTCCAATTTTCTTAATTTTGACTAATAGTTATTGGACTACTGTATTATTTGCATTCTATCGAACTCACTACAATCGCTTTGCACAATTAAACCTTGACATTTTTTCCTTCTTTTTCCATTTTTCCTTTGTTGCTGCTAGAGACAATACTAATGAAGTATTTCGAATGAGGAAAAAAAAAGATTTTTGTTATTAAAAGGAACCGTTCAAAGGTGCCATTTTCGCTTCTAGCATGACAAAGTTTTGTCCGATGCATACTCGAGGACCTGAACTCGGGGCGGAATCCGGATTGAAATTTAGGGTGATCCCTCAACAATTTAAAATATAGAAGAAAACGATTATCGGCAAAAGTATATCAATATTGCATAACCAAACGATAGTTAAATTACAACTCAAAAGTAAATGTCTGATTTTAATTCAGGGCAATTGCATCCTCTTCAACTTGGAAAAATTATCATCCATCTTGACACTCTGAAAAAACGCTGCAGATGAGAATCGAACCTAGGCTACAGGTATGAACATTTAACACTAATACCATATAGGCCAACTTAAAAAAAATAAAAAAATCTTCTTATACTACTTTGAAAACTCTCGACGTGTGATATTGAGAGAATCCCAGACACATATAAGTGATATCATTACACTACTGATCTTGGGTGGTCCTAGGCATACTTTTACCACCATGTAAATCCGTCTCTGCCTGAACTGAACGAAAATTATACATGTTGACCCTTTGTAGCTTTGGCAAAGCCATCGCTGAATCTCTCTGGTTTGAATTCCAGAGCATCAGCACCCCAGATCTTTTCATCATGATGCAAAAATATTATTGGCAAAAAGACTTGTGTTTTAGTCGGTATAAATAGTTCCCCTAGTTTTGTTTCTTCGTGAACCTTTCGGGCAAACATTACTCCTGGTGGATACATCCTCATAGTAACCTGTGAAAAAGAATTAAAAGTTACAAACAGGAGCAAGTTAAGAATAGAACTTTTAATCATGCAGATTGTCACAAGGCAAGAGCTTACAAAACCCCTCAACATCATGCGCTGAGTCAGAATAGCAGGATTGTTCAAAACCACTTTATATCGATTTTGATATGTTCTCCCATGGTTAGTAGACTTTCTTCGTAGAAAAAATGTGTTCAAACTATAAATTTATTTTGTATTATCCTTCTCCTATTTCTATCAAAATTCCAGTTTTGTGTTTGTAGCATTTTTAATATTTCATGCATAAAGGGAAAACTTTGTAACATGATATGAAACTGAAATTTTATCACTTGATCTTGTTAAGACAAGTATTAGAGCCCTCCTATAAAATAAAAATGAGGATTTTGAAAGTGAAAACATATAAAATACTACGAATACAGTTAATGGAATGATGCCCCAAAAAAAAAAAACACAATTTGCTCACTTATAATAGAAACAAAAAGATACTTAAAAAATATTTTTTAATTATGCCAGCAATTCTTGCACCTTTAAACAACAAAGAGTGTGACAAGATTTCATAAAACAAACCAGAAAAGAGAAACAAAACAAAAACATTCGAAGAAAATTTTAAAAAGATTATTTTTTTTTCTAGAGGTTCTTATCTTCATTTCTTGAGGATTTACCTTGATAATTAATTTCCATTTACATACACAAACGTAATGCATAAAATTTAATTACATACATACTAATTTTTACCTTCTCCAATGCTATCTTTTCTAACTAAATTCTAATTTTTACCTTCTCCAACGATACCTTAAAAAATCTTTTTTAATTATGCCACCAATTCCTGCACCTTTAAACAACAAAGAGTGTGAGGAGATTTCATAAAAAAAAAAAAAAAACCAGAAAAGAGAAACAAAACAAAAACATTCAAAGAAAATTTTAAAAAGATTAATTTTTTTTCTAGAGGTTCTTAGCTTCATTTCTTGCGGCTTTACCTTGATAATTAATTTTAATTTACATACACAAATGTAATGCATAAAATTTAATTACATACATACTAATTTTTACCTTCTCCAATGTTCGATTGGAATGAAGTTGATTGTCTGGTAGATGAGTCAAGAAAGAAAAAAATAATAAGATTCAAGGATGTAGAAAGGCGAGAACGATTGAAAAACTGTTGAAGGAAAGAAAGTCAAGTACCTTAAAAAAAAGCTCAAATGTTATAAGCATGTGACATGACTTAGAACTTTATATAGAAAAAAATTAAAAAGAAATTACCTGTAAATGTTTTTGAAATTGTTAATAATAAACAAAAAATTCATCTAACTCAACAAACTTTGACTTGGGCGGAGGTAACAAGGTAGTAAAACTTATTGCAGTGTCTAACTTATCTTTTCTTGAGAAACATTATCGGAAATTGTTGTATTTTCCTTGTCTTCTTATGTATATATGCGTGCTGAAGAGACACCCCATGGAAAAATTTACAATAAGAATTGTTCTTTCAGAGGTACTAGGAAGTGAATAGGATTTGGAAATGCTGAGGGTCTTTGATTTATATGGTAATAAGTTTGTTTTTTGTTTGGTGGGAAACGGGGAAGCGTAGTGGATAGGGGAAATGTATGTGCATTGCGCCAACTAAGCTATCTTCTTTGTTCATATATATTAATAATTTGGTTAAATATGGTATATATGCATAGGTAACGTCAACGTGTAACTAAAAAGTGTATATACTTGGGTATCACTTTAAAACTAGATTTGGATGGGTATACACACACTTAATCCAGACTATATGTATTTTTAGATTGTTTAGGTTCTGACAATACTTTTACTAGGAAACCCATTAATGATTCTAAAAAGAAAAAGAAAGTAACCCATTACTTTTGTTTTATTTATCCCACAATTAATAGGAAATATCTTTTAACACAAGTATTTTGTTACTAAATAACTTTATTACAAAATTCAATTTTTTTTGCCTTTGATTGTATTAATGTACTTTGCCACAATGGCTCTTGATTCAAATTATACACACTAAGTTCAATTATATAGGAACAAAAAATCACATAAAGATCTTTTAAATGGAACACATTCAGAAATGCAACTATCTAGTAGTAAGAGTAAAAATATGTTTTTCATATATTTATTACTTAGCAAAAAAAAAAAAGATGTATGGTCTATTTAGTTAGTCAAAAGACAGCTATTATGTATCCATTTAATGTGAAATTTAAATTGAAATGTGCCAATAATTGTTTGGAGAAATAATTTGGAGATTTCAATAATACCTAAAGAGTGTTGAGATTAATATTGCAAAAATATATTGATGATTCTCATCTTTTTTATTAAAAGCTCAACAACTTATATGAGTTTTTTATTTTTTAAGTTGCCAGATCCATAAAACTCGTGAATTCAAAAGAAATTTTAAGGCAGTCTCAATAAAAATCCCCGTCCATATTATCCTTAAATTTGTAGGAATATTTATTCTAATAATAACTTCATTAAACTATTTGTAACCCACTTCTTCAAGCTATAACAAAAACACGTGGTTTCATGTTCTTGGTCGGCCCATTAGTCATTCCACAACTGAAAAACCCCTTGAGGGTATAGAACCTAAGAGGGGGGTGGGCGTGGTGAATTAGGTTCTTAAAAACTTTTTAAGCTTTTCTAAAACTTCTTTTGCCTAAGTGTTCACCTTAACAACAAGTATGTTGTTTAAACACATAATGTGATTCAATTATGTTCAGGGCCACTTAGATGACTTAAGTGAAGCGATTGTATAAAGAAAGGAAGCATGGGACAGTTTCAATCCTAAGCACATATCTTCATGTAATCAAATAAGCAAGTTATAGAAAGTATATGAACAATGAATTAAATGATTGGGGATAGAGAAAACTAACACAAAGATTTATAGTGGCTCGATTCACAAAGAATCTATATCCACTACCTTAGGGCAAACCCCAAGGATTTCAACATCCACTAATGGACACCCTTCACAACACATACAAAGTGGGTTCTACCTTTTACAATTGCCTCAACAAATGAGGACTTTTTCTTCACAAAGAAGACTCCACTCACTAAGAGTGTTTAGTCTCACAAAGAGGACTTTTGCCTACTCATAGAACTTTTGCTTCACTAAGAAGTCTCCACTCACAAAGAGTGTTTGCCTCACAAAGAGGTCTTTTACCTACACATAGGACTTACAAACATTCACCAAGAGTGAAGCTCACAATGAGCTTTTTGCTAGCTCACAAAGAACTAGTTCTCAACTAATGAGAAGCTTTGGGTAACCAATCTCTTTCTAAGGAGATTTTACAATTTGGCTCACTACAAAGAATTCCCTCTTGGAATGGATTTACAATTTAAGCTCTAATCACTCTTTGAGAATAAAAAGGCCAGGTGAAGTTTAAGCTCAACACAAATACTTTTTAAAGATATGGAATTGAAGCACAAAAGTGTTTGCTTGTATGTTTAGAAAGTGTATATGCCTATACCCTCTTCTGGCTTGATTAGTTGTGAAAAAACCAGCTTTGAAAGCTTTTTATAGGGCAAGAATACACAAGCTTTGTTGGTCACAATGGCTATAATTTTTAGCCTTGAATTGACATCTCCAGTCGACCGCTACTAGACAATAGGTCGACCGGAGTGCCTTAAATCAAAGGTGAAAGGCCCTTTGCTCTTATCTCAGACGACCGTAATTCAGTGGTCAGGTCTACCGAAGCAAAGGTCAGTCAACCTACCTAATATCTCGGTTGTCCTGATAGAATATAGCTGTTGGAGAATTGGAACATTCAAAACTCAGATAAGGATAAAAACACATTGGTCGACCGAATCATCACTGCGTCGATCGGACATCTCTGGTCTACCGAGGCAAAGCCTAGGTCGACCGGAGGACAGTCTCAAAGTGGTTTTTACACTTGGTTAAGTTTCAAAGTTCTCATGTTCATGCCTAGGTGTTTTGTAAAGAGATAGAACACATTTTAAGGTACTTAGGCATTGACCAACTTGTTTTAAAAGAAACCTTTTAAAATAATTGAATAATGTAAACATGAGGTTTCGAAAACATGCATTGTTGAGCTTTAAATAATCTTATAGCCTAGTATTCTCAAGGGAAGATTAGTCACAAAGAATATACCTATGTAAACTAGACTAATCTTCTTGGAGGTCTTCAAGTCTTGTAGATGAAATCTTCTAAGAGCTTTGACTTGAAGCCTTTGATCAACATCTTCTTGAGTGATGAAGTCCTCTTGCATTCTTGATTTGGTGTATTGGACTTCACACTTCTTCTTGTTAAGGAATCTACCATTTGATTGTACTCTTGTTGGATTGAGTATCTCTTGACATGTTGATCTTCCTTCTTCCTTGACTTTGCAAGTACTTCCATAGCATGTGGATTGACTTCATGCTTGTGCTATGGAGTTTTGCAAAGTGTAGCTTCCTTGTGTGTATGATCATACCTTTGTTATACAAAAGAACCTAACTTACCAATTTCATCAATGTTGGTGTGAGTGCTAAGGATCCTATCACTAAGAACATGCTCACACAAACATTAGAACTATCAATGGTTTGTTATCATCAAAACAAGATTGACCACCTTGTCATTCAGGCTAACAATCTCCCATTTTTTTATGATGACAAAACATTAATGCAAATGGGAATAATATGCAAAAGATAAAGCTTTGAAGCACACAAATATGAATGCGTGAGATAAGGGTATTAATTAAGGATCTAGGCTAGTAGATGTTTTGGAAAAAAATATTCTGCTCCCCCTATTTTAAAGAATCCCTTATCTCTCCAATTTTGCAAATTCTAAGGTTTCTCCTTTTATAAATTACTTTTCTTGGCACATATGCAACACTAGAATTTCTCCCCCTTTTTGTCAAAATCAAAAAGGATAATCAGAGCGCCAATAAGAAAAATATTTTCTCCTCATTTTTATTGAAAAACAGTTTGAAATACCTTTTAAAAGTAAAATTAAGGAGGAATAAAGTTTAAATTATGGAGAAGCTTGATGAAAATTAAGATTCCTCCCACTTTTGAAAAGAATTGAAATATCCTTTAAAATAAAGAGAATCTTGATGGTCTAGAAGATTGATAAGATAAAAACCAAAGAATCAAATCTAACAAACCAAAAATCATTTGAAGAAGGATACTTTTTGAATAAGCTTGGTTGATTTCAAAAACTAAGAGTCCATAATGTCACATACATCAAAAAATGGTCATATACGGCTCATAAGGAATATCAACCTAAGCTAAAATCAAAGGAGATAAGGAATAAACCTTTAAGCTCAGTCTCTCCATTTATCAAACATAAAATGTTAGCCATTTGAGATGACAACAAGTTGAAAATATAGCTAAAAAAGTATTATTGGGAGTGATACCATAAATACATAAGTTAAGCATATGTATCGCAACCAAAAGAAGTAGAGGAAGTGCAAGATAACACTTTGAGTACATTCCTCTATCAAGTTAATGGTTAGCTAAATGAGTGTAACATCTCTTAAAAGAAAGACTAACCAAAAACTCTAATGAGATCACAAAGGATAAGAAAATGAAGAATATGATCTCAAAGTTATTGAGGGAGATTCTAACTGGCCACTATATGTTGTTCCATGCTCTCTGATTAATTTGATTTACATGGCCTAGCTAGCGAAACCCCAAAGGCTTGCTAAGAAAATCAGAAATGGCTGAATATATTGTTTCGGAAACTATAGTGATGCCTCAATTGTTGATTGAAGAAGCTAGCTTTTTATCTGGAGTAAAAAATCAAGTCTGAGATCTTCAACCCAAATTACAAAGAATGCAATGTTTCCTAAAAGTAAAAATATGTTTTTCATATATTTATTACTTAGCAAAAACAAAAAGATGTATGGTCTATTTAGTTAGTCAAAAGACAACTATTGTGTATCCATTTAATGAGAAATTAAATTGAAATGTACTAATATTTGTTTGGAGAAATAATTTGGAGATTTCAATAATACCTAAAAAGTGTTGAGATTAATATTGTAAAAATTATTGATGATTCTAATCTTTTTTATTAAAAGCTCAACAACTTATATGAATTTTTTATTTTTTAGTTGCCAGATCCATAAAACTCGTGCAATTCAAAAGAAATTTTAAATTTGTAGGAATATTTATTCTAATAATAACCTCATTAAACCATTTGTAACCCACTTCTTCAAGCTGTAGCAGAAACATGTGGTTTCATATTCTTGGTCGGCCCATTAGTCATTCCACAACTGAAATATCCTTTGAGGGTATAGAACCTAAGAGGGGGTGAGGATAGGTGAATTAGGTTCTTAAAAACTTTTTAAACTTTTCTAAAACTTCTTTAGCCTAAGTGTTCACCTTAACAACAAGTATGTTGTTTAAATACATAAGGTGATTCAATTATGTTCAAGGCAACTTAGATGACTTAAGTGAAGCGATTGTATAAATAAAGGAAGCATGTGATAGTTTCAATCTTAAGCACATATGTTCATATAATCAAATAAGCAAGTTATAGTAAGTATATGAACAATGAATTAAAGGAGTAGGGATAGAGAAAACTAACACAAGGATTTATAGTGGTTCGATTCACAAAGAATCTACATCCACTACCTTAGGGCAAACCCCAAGGATTTCAACATCCACTAATGGACGCCCTTCACAACACATACAAGGTGGGTTCTACCTTTTACAATTGCCTCAACGAATGAGGACTTTTGCTTCACAAAGAATACTCCACTCACTAAGAGTGTTTAGTCTCACAAAGAGGACTTTTGCATACTCTTAGGACTTTTTCTTCACTAAGACGTCTCCATTCACAAAGAGGTCATTTACCTACACATAGGACTTACAAACACTCACCAAGAGTGAAGCTCACAAGGAGCTTTTTTCTATCTGACAAAGAACTAGTTCTCAACTAATGAGAAGCTTTGGGTAACCAATCTCTTTCTAAGGAGATTTTACAATTTGGCTCATTACAAAGAATTCCCTCTTGGAATGGATTTACAATTTAAGCTCTAATCACTCTTTGAGAATAAAAAGGTCAGATGAAGTTTAAGGTCAACACAAATGGTTTTTAAAGATATGGAATTGAAACACAAAAGTGTTTGCTTGTATGTTTAGAAAGTGTATATGCCTATGCCTTCTTATGGCTTGATTGGTTGTGAAAAATTCATCTTTGAAAGCTTTTTATAGGGAAAGAATACACAATCTTTGTTGGTCACAACGGCTATAATTTTGGCCTTGAATTGACATCTCCGGTCGACCGCTACTAGACAGTAGGTCTACCGAAGTGCCTTAAATCAAAGGTAAAAGGCCCTTTGTTCTTATCTCGGACGGTCGCAATTCAGTGGTCAGGTCTACAGAAACAAAGGTCGGTCGACCTACCAAATATCTCGGTCGTCCGGATAAAATATAGTTGTTGTAGAATTGGAACATTCAAAACTCAGATAAGGACAAAAACACACTGGTCGACCGAATCAACACTGCTTCGACCGGATATTTCTAGTCTACCGAGGCAAAGCCTAGGTCGACCGGAGGACAGTCTCAAAGTTGTTTTTACACTTAGTTAAGTTTCAAAGTTCTCATGTTCATGCCTAAGTGTTTTGTAAACTGATAGGACACATTTTAAAGTATTTAGGCATTGACCAACTTGTTTTCAGAAACCTTTTAAAATAATTTAATAATGTAAACATGAGGTTTCGAAAACATGCATTGTTGAGCTTTAAACAATCTCATATTCTAGTATTCTCAAGGAAGATTAGTCACAAAGAATATACCTATGTAGACTAGACTAATCTTCTTGGAGGTTTTCAAGTCTTGTAGATGAAATCTTCTAATAGCTTTGAATTGAAGCCTTTGATCTACATCTTCTTGAATGATGAAGTCTTCTTGCATTCTTGATGTAGTGTATTGGACTTCACACTTCTTCTTGTCAACGAGTCTACCATTTGATTGTACTCTTATTGGATTGAGTAGCTCTTGACATGTTTATCTTCATTCTTCCTTGACTTTGCAAGTACTTCCATAGCTTGAGGATTAACTTCATACTTGTGCTATGGAGTCTTGCAAAGTGTAGCTTCCTTGTGTGTATGACCATACCTTTGTTATACACAAGAAGCTAACTTATCATTTTCATCAATGTTGGTGCGAGTGCTAAGGATCCTATCATTAAGAACATGCTCACACAAACATTAGAACTATCAATGGTTTGTTATCATCAAAACAAGATTGATAACTTTGTCATTCGGGCTAACAATCTCCCTCTTTTTTATGATGACAAAACATTGATGCAAATGGGAATAATATGCAAAAAATATAAAGCTTTGAAGTACATAAATATGAATGCATGAGATAAGGGTATTAAGGATTTAGGCAAGTAGATGTTTTGAAAAACAATATTCTACTCCCCCTATTTTAAAAAAATTCTTTATCTCTCCCATTTTGCAAATTCTAAAGTTTCTCCTTTTGTAAATTACTTTTCTTGGCACATTTGAAACTCTATAATTTCTCCCCCTTTTTGTCAAAATCAAAAAGGGCAATCAGAGCGCCAATAAGAAAAACTATTTTCTCCTCTTTTTTATAGAAAAACAATTGAAATACATTTTAAAAGGAAAATGAAGGAGGAATAAGGTTTAAATTGTGGAGAAACTTGATAAAAATTAAGATTCCTCCCCCTTTTGAAAAGAATTGAAATACTCTTTAAAATAAGGAGAATCTTGATGGTGAATAAAGACATAGATTCGTATTTAAGGTTCGGTGAAAGAATAGAGGAAAACAATCAAATAATGCAGATTCTAGCTTTAAGCTACGAAGACCTGCCACGCCAATTGAAATCAGAAGATGCAGTCATAGATGTTCAAGTATTGTACTGGATGTGGATTGCTGAAGGTATGATTTCACTAAATGATCAACAAAACAAGACATCAATGGAAATTGCAGAAAGATATTTAACTGAATTGGCGAGCAGGTCGCTCGTTCAAGTGCAATTGTATGAGTCATCAACTACTGCGAAATACATGTCGTGTCGCCTTCATGATCTTATGCGTTATTTATGTTTGATGACATGTCAAGAAGAGGAGTTTTTCAAGGTCATGGATTTTAGGGGTAGACAACAACTAATATGTGGTGATCTCAGTCGTTCCCACGAAGATAATTGTAAGCCCTAAGGGCGAACAAACTCTATTTTTGATATTGGTCAAACATTTGATGTTGTGACTAATGTCTTATATCTTTGTGATAGAATATCGAAACTCGTTGTGGAAGTTCTAAGTTCTTCAATCAAGCTATAAACAAGATCTTCAAGGCACATATCATCGAGATTGAAGATTAAAGACTTAGTTTTGGTTAGGATAGCTTTATATTTATTAGTCGTTATCTTATAAGCTCTCTAACCAATGCTCTAAATGAACTTAAGCATACAACACTATAGTCTTGCATACATATTAAACACGTTTTCAAAAGGCTAAGTTTTAAAACGATCCTTACATGTGTTCGTATTTCAAAAGCCTTTGTTTTCAAAATTCAAGTCTTTTAAAACGGTTTTTCGAAATGCTTTTAATTGTTACCTATTGGGAAAATCTTTTAGACTTCATTTAGATTTCAAAACGTGTGAAAAATCAACATCTCTCATGCTCAGGAAGGTCGGTCAACCGAGCTCAAGCTCGGATCAACCGAGCAAAAACTGAGAGGTTTGAAAGTTTGGTGAGGTCGACCATAGGGTATGTCGGTCGACCGACCTAGGTTCGGATCATCCGACCTTTTTCTTCGGATCAACCGAGGAGAAACTGAGAGTTGCATTTTACAGGCTCGGTCGACCTAAGCCTTGTTCGGTCGACCGAAGTTGTGTTCGGTCCACCGAGGTCCCTCAACGGTCAACCGAACTCTGAAAAAAACTAGCCGTTATCTGACCGTTTTAAAGTCGTTTTTTGGATGTTTTTGAATACTATAAAAGCTCTAAAGCTGTATATTCCTAGGAGACCAACCAGAACTAATCTACATTGAATATACAAAAGCTCTAACTCTCCAAAAGTATATCCATCTCTTTTTATGTGTTAAAAAGTTCAAATCCATCTCATATATGCAAGACACAAAGTGTTGAATTCAAAAGTTCAAAAGAGCATTAAAGTGTGATCTTAAAAAGTATCCTTACTCCACTTCTTGAGTGTGAAAATTGTATCTTTATATCTTCATCTTTTCCCTTTCTAAGTGATTGGGTATTAGTTGTGTTTAGTCCTACTTAGTGTTGGGCTTTGTACTCTTAGTGAGTGTTGATTGTAATTGTGGTTATTAGAGTAAAACTCTTTGTGAGTTAGCCACAAGTGTAAAAAGATCTTCTTAGTGAAGTTGTTGAAAATCCTTGGGTGAAACTCAAGGTAGTGGACGTAGATTCTTTGTGAATCGAACCACTCTAAATCCGGTGTCTTGCACTTCTTGTTTTCATATTTGCTCTACAAATCTCCAAGCTTCATATACAAGTTCTTCACTTCTATATCTCAAAGAAAAAGAAGCCACTTTTTATAAAAACCCAATTCACCCCCCTCTTGTGTTTTTCAATAATGTATATAGATTTGCTATCTTGGGGGAGGTCAATGAAAATAATGAAAATAATGTTTTTGCAAGGTTATATTTAAGTTGATCAAGGTATGTTGAAATTGGAATTGCTTGGTTGTTTTATTCAAGTAGATCCAATGCCTATGCTGGAAAAGCTCCCGAAATTAAAAACACTCAAGCTTCATGATGAAAGCTTTGGGGGCGAGGAATTGATTTGTAGCTCATTCAGCTTCCCTCAACTTACCGATATTAGCATTTCCGGTCTCCCTACCCTAAGAAGGATAAGAATTGATAGAGGAGCTATGCCTAAACTTATCGGTGTTGAACTTTGGAATTGTCCGAAATTGGAGATGATTCCAGACAGAATGGAATTCCTCAGAACGCTAAGAAAGTTGACGATGGGTCTAATGCACCCGAAGTTCGTAGAAAGAATATATTCAACTGATGGTAAAAAAGGAGCAGATTCTTACTAAATTTAGCATGTACCATTAGTGAATTTAAGCTCAAATCCTTTTAGAGGACTGTCTAATTCATCCTCCATATACTTGGATTTATTTTCATTCGGTTTGTAGTAAAGATGTGAGAAAACTTTATCACATTTATATTTCAATTTGGTTGGGCTATTTGAATTTCTAATTGATCATGAAATAATGTTGTTATGCTTATCATTATTTTACATTTCATATGGTAGATGGAAATCTGATCATGGATTATGATGTATTAATGATCCATTAGGTTTCCACTGAATAACTGTGTCTTTGTTAAGACACAGTTATTCAGTTAATAAAACACTCAGCACCAAACTAAAATATTTTAGGTTTCATATTCATTGGCGCTGTTAACACCTGAAAATTTCCGACTGACTGAGATCGTCCCGGAAACGCCCCCTAGCGGAGGTGGCATCTAGGGGAAATGGCCCGATCGAATGACCTACTAACTGACCGAGATAAGAAATGTTGCAAGAAGTATTACAATGAGTGGAGCGGAAATCCCATGTAATGGTTTTATATGAGGTCTACCGCCAAGATAATAACAGTTTCTAAACTAGAATCTCAAGTCTAGCCCAACAAAAACTCCATTTGTTTTCCTTTGATATGCCTGCTTAGTACTCCTGGGGTTGAGACCGAACTGTTTTCATTTTATAGTTTACAATTAGATCAGTTTAGTTTACTGACACACTTCTTGTGAATGAAGTTACCAATAGTTTTCTTTTTCTTTTTTCTTGTAGGCAAAACTTACTCAAGAAATATTAAAATCTTCCTACTTGAGCAAACTATAAAAAGATGTCTTCCTTGTACTCTCGAAGCTAAGCATAGTGATGGTGTCCCTTTTGGTATACCTCATGAATATAACTTTTATTTAATCTTAGAAGCTAGATGGACCATTCCCACCCCAAAAAATAGTAATCGTCTCCTCCTTCGTCTCTAGTCACTTGGAGTGTCAATTTGTTCCCGTGAAGATTGCGCATGTGTAGTACTTTGGGGATTCCAAGTTGCATTCTAACACGCCATTGCATGTACTTTCTACATATCCACAGTACACGAGAAACAACATTACAACACATAATTGTAAAATGAACGAATTTATTACTAAAATTTAAATATTACTAAACGTACCAGTTTGGTAAGCATAAACTGATTTATTTCATTTTGATTTATTTATTGGAACAATTATTGTGATTGTGGGTAATTTATGAATTGGATTACTTGATGCCTATTTCAATATGATATTTGTTTACATGATTTCTTACTTGTCTATGTGTTATTTCTTTTCATAATCGAGTCTTTTGGAGTCATCACTAATTGGTTAAGTCGAGTCGTCGTATTTGGTTTTGGTCAACCGAGTCGTCGCTCGGTCTTGAGCTCATGTCTAGAATCACTAAATGACAGAACTCGTTCTAAGGATATAAATGTGACTTCTATGAAGTGCGTGGTTTTGATCCCAAGGGATTGTGTGATGTATGTGGCACTTCATGGACCTTCACCTATATTTTTCCAGTGCAGAATTTTCTGTCCAAAATTTAATTTTCCAGTGCAGAATTTTCTGTCCAGAATTTAATTTTCCAGTGCAGATTTTTCTGTCCAGAATTTAGTTTTTTCAGTGCAGAATTTATTTAATTTTCAGTTCAGATTTTTTGTCCAGAAAGTATTAAACCAGTGCAGTTTAATTCTCAGATTTATCAGTATTCCAGAAATAATTTTCTAACAGTCTTAAGTTCAATATTTTTTTTTCCTGTGATTATTTTTCTGGTGCTATTTCTATAATAATTTACTGACTTGGTTTCTGTTTTTATTATAGAGAAACGGCAAATACTGAAAATCAAACTGGTGCAACAGAGATTGGTTCTGGTTCCGGTAATGTTCCGGTTGGAGTACCAACTACAGCGATTCCCTCTTTCGGTAATCAGACAGGCGGTAGCAATTCATTTTTGTCAGTTTGACAAACCCGAAAAATTTAAGGGTGGCAGCAATTTTAAGTTGTGGATGGAAAAAATAATGTTTTTCCTTACCACTCAACATCGTATTCGGTTTGTCAATGAGGATAAACCGGTGAAGGACAGTAATGATCCTCAATCTGAAACCACGGTTCGAGCGTGGCTAAGTGCGGACTATCTCTGTCGGCACAGTATATTAATGAACTTAGATGATTCCCTTTATCAGTTGTACTATGAAAAAAGTACAACAAAAGATTTATTGGAATCTCTACTGAAAAAATATATTGTGGACGATGCGGGGTCCAAAAAGTTTATAGCTGCTCGTTTCCATGATTTCAGAATGGTGGATGGTAAGCCTGTTCTTGAACAGAGTGAAGAGCTTCAAAAGATATATCATGATCTTGCCGTTGAGGGCATGGGAATTAACGACTCTTTACAATTGGCGTTATTGATTGAGTCGTTAATTCCCATGCCCTCAACGGCAAGAAGAAGTAAATGACTCTGGAAGATCTGATGTTGAAACTGAGGATTGAACAGGACTCTAGAAAGATGAGTAAGAAGCCTAGTAGCTCTGTTGCTAAGGCAAATGTAGTTGAGACAGAAAACTCAAGGACTGATGCTAAGAGAAAGCGTCCAAATGAGTCAAAGGTTTCAAACTCAAAGTTTACTGGAACCTGCTATATGTGTGGTAAACCTAACCACAAAGCTAAGGATTGTCGTAGTAGAGTTGCGGTAACTAACAAGAACAAGAGAAATCCTGGTGCTGGGAACAAGAACCGGAATCAGAAGGCTGCCCAAGTTAATGTGGCAAAAGCTGGAAGACTGGGCTCTGGAATAAAAGACATGCATCTGGTAGCTGTCGTTTCATAGGTAAACTTGGTTGGAGGCAACCAAAAGGAGTGGTTTGTTGATACGGGGGCCACTAGTCACGTCTGTTCTAATAAATGGATGTTCAAGACATACCAAGCTGTAGAAGATGGAGTCTGCTATATGGGGAACTCTGCGACCTCCAAAATAGAGGGAAAGGACACTGTTATCCTAAAAATAACATCGGGAAAGGAGGTGACTCTGACTGATGTGTGTCATGTGCCATGTGCCAGAAATCTGGAAGAACCTCATTTCGGGAATAGTGCTGAACAACAAAGGTTTTAGACTTGTCTTTGAAGCAAACAAGTTTATTCTTACCAAGAGGGGTGCCTTCGTGGAAAAATGGTATTTAGCTGGTAGTTTATTTAAAATGAATGTAATGACTGTACTACTAGGTACTGAGCCAATTGGCGTTAATGTAACTGAGGCTTCCACTAGCTCAGCTGGAAAAATTGCCCAAGAGGCTAATAAAGATGTTAAATTTGCTTATATTGTTGAGTCTTTTAATTTATGGCATGATAGACTAGATCATGTAAATATTAAAAGTATACAAAATTTAGTTTCATTAAACTTACTTCCAAAATTTAACATGGATAAAAATTACAAGTGCGAAACTTGTATTGAGGCAAAGCAAGCTAAATCCTCTTTTCATTCAATTGAAAGAAGTTCAGAACCATTAGACTTAATTCACACTGATGTTTGTGATTTAAAATATGTGCAATCAAGAGGAGGTAAAAATTACTTCATCACTTTTATTGACGATTGCACAAGATTTTGCTATGTTTACTTAATGAGAAGTAAAGACGAAGCAATAACTATGTTTAGCCATTATAAAGTTGAAGTTGAAAATCAACTTGGCAAGAAAATTAAAAGGCTAAGAAGTGATAGGGGTGGAGAATATGTATCTCTATTTGAACAGTTGTGTGCTGAAAGTGGGATAATTCATCAAACAATTGCACCCTATACTCCAGAACAAAATGGAATAGCAGAGCGAAAAAATAGAACTCTTAAAGAGATGATGAATGCAATGCTAATAAGTTCTGGCTCACCCCAGAATTTGTGGGGGGGAAGCTTTGCTTTCCGCAAATCATATCCTAAACAGACTACCACATAAGAGACTAGATAAAACTCCTTATGAATTATGGAAAGGTCATGCACCATCTTATAAATTCATAAAAGTTTGGGGATGTCTAGCAAAGGTTCCAATTCCACCCCCTAAGCGGACGAGAATAGGACCTAAAACGGTATATTGTGTGTTTATAGGATATGCACAGGATAGTAGTGCTTATAGATTTTTAGTGCATAAATTATATAACTCTGAAGTGCATGTAAATACAATTATTGAGGCTAGGAATGCCTCATTCTTTGAGGGAATTTTTCCTTACATTAAGCATTCGAGCTTAGACCCTAAAAACAATCATTTGAGAAGCTTGTGGGGGAAAAAGAACTTCAAGAAGTAGTTGAAGAACCCAGACGCAGCAAAAGAGCTAGAAGGGAAAATTCATTTGGTCCAGATTTTCTAACTTACTTGTTAAGAAATGATATTTTGACTTATAGAGAAGCAATTACTTCTCCAGATTCAGACTTATGGAAAGAACCAATTGATAGTGAAATAAATTCAATTCTTCAAAACCATACATGGGAACTTGTGGAACTTCCACCAGGTTGTAAAGCATTAGGTCACAAGTGGATCTTTAAAAGAAAGATGAGACCTGATGGTACAATTGACAAGTACAAGGCAAGACTTGTAATTAAAGGATACAGACAAACTGGGGGTGTTGATTATTTTGACACTTATGCCCCTGTATCTAGAAAAACATCAATCAGGCTAATTATTGCTTTTGCAGCCTTGTTTGATTTGGAAATCCATCAAATGGATGTGAAGACAGTTTTCCTTAACGGAGAACTGGAAGAAGAAATATATATGGAACAACCTGAAGGGTATGTTGTTCCAGGCCAAGAAAACAAGGTGTGTAGACTTGTCAAATCACTGTATGGATTAAAACAAGCACCTAAACAATGGCATGAGAAATTTGATAGTGTAATGCTATCAATTGGTTTTCAAATAAACTAGAGTGATAAATGTGTCTACGTGAAAAGAGGCAAAGACGATTATGTAATAGTCTGTCTCTACGTAGATGACATGATTATTATTTGTAACAAATAAAATATTGAAGTTACCGAGAAATTATTGTCGCAAAACTTCGATATGAAGGATATGGGACATGCTGATGTAATACTTAGAATGAAAATTTCCAAAGCATCATATGAATATTCACTTTCTCAAAGTCATTATATTGAAAAAATATTAGACAAATTTGATAAAGGAAGTGATTTAATTGCGAGAACACCTATGGAAGTAGGTGCTAATCTTCACAAGAATCGTGGAGAAGATATGCGACAACTTGAATATTCTAGGATCATAGGCAGTATAATGTATCTCATGGACTGCACTAGACTAGATATTGCAAACTCAGTCAATAGACTAGCGAGGTATACAAGTAATCCAGTTATGAGCACTAGAAAGCGTTAGTTAGAGTACTTAGATATATAAGATACACTTCTAACTATGGATTATTTTATACAAGATATCCAGCTGTACTTGAAGGGTACACTGATGCAAATTGGATAGCAGATTCTAAAAATATAAAATTCACAAGCGGATACATGTTTGTAATTGGAGGTGCAGCGGTTTCATGGAAATCATGCAAACAAACTTGTATTGCGAGATTAACTATGGAATCAGAATTCATAGCTATGGATCTAGCAGGCGAAGAGGCCGAATGGTTACGTGGATTTTTGGAAAATGTTCCAATGTTTTCAAAACCAATGCCACCAGTTAGCTTACATTTTGATAGCATGTCAACTATTGGTAGGGCAACGATTAATGTGTATAATGGGAAGTCTAGGCATATACGTCGTAGACATAAATCCGTAAAGAAGCTTTTGAAAACCGGTCTTATAGTTTTGGATTTTGTGAGATCCAAAGAAAATATAGCGGATAAATCCGTAAAGAAACTTTTGAAAACCGGTGTTATAGTTTTGGATTTTGTGAGATCCAAAGAAAATATAGCGGACTCATTAACAAAAGGTCTAATGAGAGATCTTGTTGAGATTTCATCGAGGGGAATGAGGCTGAAGCCCGTAAAATTGATTACCATTCATTATGGCAACCCTACCTGAATTGTAAAGCCCAATTGCAGGTTCAAAGGGACAACCGAATTGTGGGGGGGGAGTCGAACAAAGCACTTGGGGGAAATGAGTTCCCACTCATTCCTAAGGTGAAAGAGTGATAGACTCGTCCCATTGGAGGATAAAGCGAAAGTTTTCAATGATCCTTATACGTATCACGTGAAGTATGACAGGAAACTTCTAAATAAGAGATCACCTATATCGAATGTGAATGAGCCACTTCTATGAGATGACTTTAGGGCTAAATCTCTAGAGCATTCGATGAACATTTCCAATGCAGTCCAGGGCCGAAATGGACAACAACGAAAGAATCGATTAACAGTTTAGAGAAATCGTTGTGTGAGTATCGTTGTCTTGATACACAAAACGCTGAACAGTTCAAGGCATCGCGTCCACTGGTTAGCAAGTGTATCCGATTGTATTTCATTAGGGAAGGTTCAAAGCTAACAACTACCTATCCCAATGCAACTAATTCTCGCCGAACTCTTGCATTGCATTTCATGTGCATTTTTAAAAGTTTTTTCATTCATGTGGGGGATTGTTGGAGAAATTGGTTTTCTCTATAAATTAATGTGTAATTAATTTGTCGTGAGGACATATTTGAGCTAATATATTTATATTTTACACCGTTCGGTTTTGAATGTTATTGAGTTTATCACGAAGTGGGTTGCGCAAGCTTCGTGATGATATATAACATGTGAGAAAACCAATTTTTGGTGTGAATGATAAATTGGTATAAAGTGGGGTGGATGAAATGTGGTAAATGGCTTTTTAAACACACATCCCACATGGGAAACCTTTGGAAGAGTTTTTCACTTTATAAGGAAAAGTGGTCTAATGGTTTAAATTGTATTACCACTATTATGCCTCAAGTGATAACCTCGTGTGCGCCCGCGCAGGGGATGCAAACGGAAGGTCTGTTGATACCAAATTAGCTTGAACTTGTGTGCGAGCGCGACCTGCGCACACGAATGCCGGACAAAAAACTCGCGGGCCTCATTAGCCACGTTTTTGCTACTGGTTTGAATTTTTCATTTTCGAATTCCATTGAATTGATGCAATAACAGTCAGCATTAAGAGAGGGTAATGGCATTAGACTGTAACAGCAATACTAATGCTGTGCTTTATGGTTTTGACTGTAACAGCCAGGTTTTATTGCTATATTAAAGCTGGGCTGTTACAAGTCCCATTTCAGTGGTTATAAAAGGCAGGCCAGAGGTGCTGGAAATGCATCCGAATTCTTCATCTCCCTCTGCATTCTGCTAATTTCTTTCTGCATTTCACACATTCTGAGAGTTCTACTGTTAAGATAAAGATTCGAAGGTACTGTTTTTCTTTTGCTTCAGAGACACAGCGAGTTTGGGCGTTGTACCTTGGAGTTCAGTGTTCAAAGAGTGCCAGAAGCTGATAAGGCAGGACATATTGAACTTAAGGGGAAGCGGTATATTGCTGTCTCGTCCAGGAGTAAATCCATAACCGGTTAAGGTTCTGATAATATCAGTTCTTGTTTTTTCCTGTTTAGGAATTTATTTTTGCAGTGCAGAATTTTCTGTCCAAAATTTAATTTTCCAGTGCAGATTTTTCTATCCATAATTTATTGAATTTTCAGTGTAGATTTTCTGTCCAGAAAGTATTAAACCAGTGCAGTTTAATTCTCAGATTTATCAGTATTCCAGAAATAATTTTCTAACAAGATACACCTATATGTGGTTTGGTTATAACTTCCAAATAAAAAATATTCACTTTTTGTCTTGCATCTTATCTAAAATAATAATAAGTTTTATAGATTTTTCAAAAAAAGAAAATCTCAAACCGAAACTGATCAATCCAATACATTACCAAAATAATAAATATATACACACAAAGATGAGGATGAGGATGGTGAATGGAGTTTTGGAAGAATGTACAAGATATACAAACCTAATCACATTCCTCTTAAGTCAAAAAGGGAGAGATTTGTAGACACAAACTCCACCAACATATAGAATAAGTAGAAGAACTATTTAACTAATTTGGCTTCACTTTATCACTTCATTCACGTCACTTTTGATCTACCTCATCAAGATAACTTTTTATTTTACCACGATAACTTTATATTTAATCTTACAAGCTAGATGGACCATTCAAGATAATAAGTCTCTTATTCTACACATATAGATTAATATTCAGGAAAAAAAATAATGATCTTTCTTTATATATATGTCTTGAATCCAAATTCTGAAGTCGCGGTGTAACCAGTTAAATACTTAAACTATTCATACTTCATTACATGTAGAGTTTTTTTAAGTTTAATACCTCTAGGTTGATGGGTAGTTGCACTTTAGTACTTTATGTCCTAAAAAAGACTCCTAGGGTCCCAAGACCGTTATTCAAAATTTAAATAGTAAATTTCCGCTAAATATGCATGCAAAATGACCATTGTGCCCTCACTTATTATTGGTGGAAACATTACTTTCTACATAGGTTTAATTTTGTAATCAATTTTAACCTTCAATTATGGTGCATTGATGTCAGTGGCGGATCTAGAATTTAGGAACAATGTGGTCACTTGTTTATGGACGAAGACAGAAAGTAAATTACAACTTTTATATAGAAAATTTGAAAAGTTTTTGAAAATGTTAGAGGAGGGGGGGTCCCTGGATTTGGAGGGCGACCGCCCCTAAAATATATTTAAAAAAGTCACATTTTCTATAAGATTTTTTTTCAATAAAATATTTATATTTTTAGTAGAAATATTTATTTATAAAGATTTCTATCAATTAATATTTTTTACGACACTTTTGACAAATTAACAAACATGGTGATTTTAGACTAAAGCTAAAAGGGGAGAGAATGAAGTTTATGGACAAAAATAACTATAACTCCGGTGAAATTAGTTAGTTAATACAAATATTTTGAATGGATTTTTCAAAAAAAAAATGTCACATTATGTGTGAGACAATAAAAAATTTAGAAGAAAAAAACTAAAAATATTTCAAATAAAAAGAAAATTAATAGAAAAAGAAATTGGACCCACACGAAAACCAAGAGAATTGATATGTGTGGTGCGGGGGCCTAAATGGTCTGATCGCGTGTTCAGGTTGACCGTTTCATAGAATGTAGGTTAAGAGCTTCTAAAAAAGGAGATGCACTGGAAGGAAATGAATCATCCGGTGGAAGCAAGAAGCGGGTTGATTTCTTCGATATGGATGATGAAGAGAGGCAGGAATGGAGGGAAAAGATTAGAGAAGTGATCGATATGAACCCCGAGGTTGAGGAAGAGATGGATCCCATTGAAATGAGGAAAAATATGCAAAAAAAAAATTGGCAGATTACCCTCTTGTTGTTGAGGATGATGATCCTAATTGGCCTAAAGATGCTGATGGAAGGGGCTTCAACTTGGAACAAATCTTCAATCAAATGACTATTCAATAATGTCAAGAAGGATGATGATGAGAATGATGACAGTGAAAATGAAATAGTATGTCAAGATGACGATTATATTCGTCCTATCAAAGACATAACATCTGTAGTTCTTGTGCACATTCGTTATAAGAGATCGGCTTGTCACTACTTTCTTTTTATATTAGCATTTTATCGGCCTTTTTCTAGTCCGAATTACATCTTTCCAAACACATGCATTACTTTTATATCGATGATTTGTTCATACTCAGTTGGTCTTTTAGCTTCTTATAGTTGTTTCTAATGCTAGTCTTGCTCACTAGTCGAGTTTGAGATTTGTAATTTCTATATTTCAATGGGATGTTGTCTGAATATTTACAAAAGCTATGGAATCCATTCAGAGTAATTCCCACCTTCTGTTGTTCAATTTTACCTTTTCTTTATGTTGCGAACAAATTTGTCTAATTGAGTGTATCTAAATAGTGTGTAGCAATTGTTGCCGTTGTGGAGGAAGATTTGGTATCCTCTCTACAAGTATCTGTGTACCCAGAACTCATCTTTACTAAAGCTGGGAAGATCATATACCGTGAGAAAGTTTTAAAAAACAATACTTTCATACTTTTCCTCATAAAAACAATACCATTGAATGGAGAACAAAGTTTCATACTTTCTGCAATGACAGTTGAAGAAAATAGCTGCAACCTCATTGAGCACTGCAATTCCATTTCCTACAAATATCATTTGAATTCCATCAAACCCCTCAATCATTTGAATTTGGAAGATGAAAATTAACAACAACCTAAATCTTTAAAGCAATTACTGGCAATGTTGTTAAAATCCCGATTTAAATCTACGATTTTACGATTTTTCACCCCTTCACCGATTCTACGATTTTACGGAAGGAAAATCCCGATTTTACGATTTTTCACCCCTTCACCGATTCTAAGTAGAATCCCGATTTTAACAACCTTGATTACTGGGAGTGGCACGACTACATTGAAGCATAAAAAAATTCATTTTTATCAAAGGGGCATGATCAGAGGACTCTTGAAGTGAACCCGCAAACCAACATAAACACCTCAAAATCTATACTAATTGATAATCAATGAACAAATACTGAAGTAATAATAGTTAGAAATGGGGGAAGAAAGATGGAGGAGAAAAATTAGCAAATTCAAATAGCCCACCTGCTGCAATAACTCTTGGAGAAGCTTAGGAATGGATTGAGGAACTGAGCACTGAAGTAGTTGAGCAAGCGGGAAGATTCAGGCGGGAACCAAAGAAATTCCCTCTCTATTTCTTGCAAGAAGTTTGAAATTGGGCACAAAGAGAGATAAGAAGGATTTAAGAACAATAAATTGACTCAACTGGTAGTATAAAAAGATTAGATGGGATTTGTTACGGTCACCACCAATCCACGGTTGGACATGACTTTGGACTATAAGTTATTTACATATTTATCGATCGTTCATTAACATTAACTGTCTCACTTGACATTAGTAAGATTTGATCATATGACCTTTAAATGGAAATTCTTACCAGTTGAGTCAACTTAAATTTAGTAGCGGAATCACGCTTTAACATAGGGGTTTGAACTAAAATTTATTCACAGTGTAAGACGATATATTTGAGGTAGAAGGATATATTTTTATTAGAATATCTAGATTTAAACGATATTTATCTCTGAAAAAGATACAAAATCTAATTTACAAATTTGACCATACAAAACTAAAAAATGAAGAAAAGCCGACTAATTTGCAGGGGATAAGTGTTACGGACCATACTTCAAAATAGGTTGAGAGGGTTTCAAAAAATATATTATCTGATTAAATGTAAGTATATATTTAAAGAAGAATTAGTAGCTATTTTGGTAACCAAATTATTTACGTTTTGCGGTTTTTGTCGTTTTTAAAAAAAAAGGCTAAATATATCACCTTAATATTTACATTTGTCTAAAAATAAACTGACATTATTAGTGTGTTAATAACGTTTAATCAATAAAATTAAGAAAATTAGCGGTGAAAAAAATATATCATTAATATTAATATGTAAATTTCATAAATCTTCGGGCGTATCCTTCTCCTACACTCTCTATCCTCCTCCACCGCTTATATTGGTCTTCATGTTGTATTGTTGATTAATAATAATCTATTGAATTATTTTTTCCAAAAAGAAATAATAATAACAACCTTGTGAAATATTTTCCCATAACACTTGCAACTTTTGAGAACTTATTCAAAGTAAAGTTACAAATTTGAACCGTTTTGGGAAGATGGATACTTGAATAAATTGTGGTGCTGCCGCTGTCCCAAGTCAAAGAACAAAAGCAGCAGATCAAGAACATTTACCTCTTGTCATTAGTATCATATGCATGTCTTTTACAAACAAAAGTGTCCCCAAATGATTAGTCATTCATTTAATCAAAATCTATTTACACGAATAATAACATAACTTATTAAAGTCTAAAAATTGATGTATGGGCAAGGAATGAAAAAGAGACAGACATAACCTTTAACAATGAATGAATAAAGTGACTGCTCACAGAATACCACCGAAACATATGAATAGGAGACTGACTTAACATTTAGCAATGAATGCATAAAGTGGCTGCTCGCAGAATACAACTTAAATATATACATTATGTTTTCTACGGAATCATGCTTCAAATCAAAACCAAAAGGCATTGGATAAGGCATACCCAAGAATCATTTTAATTTATGTGCACATTTTGTTTTTTCCTAAGTAAAATTTTAACCATTAATAGAATCCAAAATTGGATTAAAGTTACAAAAAGTGCCTCCCCTATCACAAAGGATGGCAGGTGGGATGGCAACAGGTTCAATATACCCAATTACATCATTTGATTTAGCCCAAGAAGCTATATTATGAGCATGACAGTTTGCTATCCTATTTACATAGTGAATATCCCACAAATGGAAATTAGATAGGATAGCTCTACCTGAGTTTACAAGATCCACCCCAGTCCAGTGAATGTCCAAAAAATGACCCTTAATGCCTCTAAGAACATTAAAGCAGTCCCCTTCCAAAATAGCATGTTGGATATTCAATGACTGAAGTTTCTCAATGGCTTTAACGGCCGCCTGAGCTTCTGCTTCAAATGGTGATCTAGCCTGAAACTTGTGTATCCACACCCCTATAATATCTCTTTTATCATTTCTGATAAGGTATAAGCACTTACAGCTTTATCCTCTGTGATGAATTCCGCATCAAAGTTAATCTTCACAAAATTTTTTGGAGGTAGTATCCATGAATAAGGCTTCTGTTCTCCCCTTTGCATCATCCTACTAATAGTAGCATTCCAATAATTTGTTGCTTTGTTCTCAATCTGCCCAAGGATTTCTTCCCATTTTTTGATTTTCTTCCCATGCAACACTTCATTCCTATGCATCCAAATTTGCTCCAAAGCTACTGCACAAAAATTCAAAAACTCAAGTTTCAAATCATTAGAAATAAAATTAATGGAAAACATACTTACCTCCCCCAACCATTTCGACATGCTCCAGTCATGATAGTCCTCCATTCTGATATGCCATTTTGAGGATAGCCAAATATCCTTAGTGAAAGGACACCTCAAGAATACATGTTCCAACGACTCCTCATCTCTTTGGCATAGCAAGCAGTTTACATCTTGAATGTTGAAACAAAGCTTTAGCCTTCCTCTAGTTGGTAGGACATTATTGAGAATTTTCCAAATGAACTGCTTATGTCTATTGTGGAGGTTAGAGTTCCATAAAGATTTCCAATGTTTCCTAAGGATCTGAGAAGAACCTTCAAATCGCTCTTGGTTCACTGTTCTGTAAGCAGATTTAACATTGAATTGCCCTGTCGAAGAGGGAAACCAAACCAGAGAATCTTGTTCCCGAGAGGGAATAATTTGTAGAATTGCTTTAGCAGTGATCCTATCATAAGTTTCCTCAATCAGATTCTTATTCCAGCCACTCTGATCCACATGCATAAGATCTTTAACCCAAAGCAAAGCATCATTTATGTGCACATTACCATATTTCTTTCATTCATCATCTGAACATTTATGAGATGCACACAAAAAAAAGTCTACATAGTATAACAAAAAATATTACAATAATTGAACAACATTGCACTACAACTACTGAACTAAAAGATAAAAGAGGTGTCTTTAGGGGTAATTACTAGCACCACAGGAGGAAAAAAAAAAACTTCAATGAAAGCAATGAGATACAACAAATGAACTTGATTCTTCAACAATCTCCATCTCTGCAGGACCCTATGAGGAAAATATTGTCCTTTTTCCTTCTCTGGTAAGTGCCCCATTCTTTCCCGAGACCTAACTCATTGATTTTAGGTGCACGCTCCAGCCCTACTTGTGCAAGTAGAGCTGCGAAAAACCTATGAGGAAAGTGTGGGGCCGTGACCAATATATCAAGTATAATATAAAATTTTCAAACACAGTGAGATTCACTTGTCCATGAAGTGGATTCATGATGTAGTTCTTTTTGTACCTTTAAGGAAAACAGCCTTGATAAAAAGCAGAGGTGCTGTTTATACTTCAAACAAGTGATTTTTGTAGCAAAGGTTCCAATCTGAATCTCCAGATGAAACTAAGCCACCATTTATGCTGATGGACACATTAGGTCATACACGAGGCGAATTTTCTTTACCTTTTCCAAGGATCATTGGTTCTTTCTCAACAAACTCCGGACCTTTAAGACCATCATTTTCAAACATCTTCTTCTGTTGTTCGATTGTAGTAACGGATTCAAAAGCCACTGGCTGCAATTTGTTAGATAGACCGTCATCATCTTTCTCTTCACTGACAAGCATCTACAACAATCAAACTCATCCGCATCAAAAATTCGACTAGCCAAGCCTTCTCTCCACGAAATCCTTATCTTTGATAACGACAAGTTCTGTGATGTGGACTCAGTAAACCAAGAAGCGCGATTGTCCAAATCATCAAGGTAACTAAAACCAGGAGGATCCCACATTAACGTATGACTTATATGAGATAAGATTGTTTTGTCAAAAGTCTCTGCCACTCAATCTATCCCAATATTATATTCATTTCTTTCGGTGTCATCTGCAGCTATCTGAAAATTATCAATGAACCTATCTAAGCTCGAATTAGATTTTGGGGTCCGAACTACCTTACCACTGCCCAAACAATTAGTGGAAAATGGAGATTTCTCACCTATGGAAAATCTTGAAATAGACCTATAACTAAGGTTTCCTTCTCTAAGAAGGCCATGGACGTCACAACTAGACTCTATTATGGGGAATAGTTAACAGACAAATCTCTATCTAGTTTTCGGGATGAGGGTCTTGAAATGCCTTGGACATTAGAATCCCTCCTAGGAGACAACAAAAAAAATCCTAGTTTTTCCCGTACTTGCTTTGTGGAATCAAGGTTGCTACTTTTATTAATCTCATCGTTATGACTTACTATATGAGAAGGAAAATAGAAACTCAAAGGTGAAGAACTCAGTAATGTCATACATTGATCAACAAGAATCATATTTCTTAACCTTATCACCGTCTTCTTTGCCTGTGGAGATGATAGCCATCTCATTGAAGCCTCAGTAGGCAAAGGGATGAACGAAGGTCTAGATTTCGCAAGAACCTCGGTATCATCATCATCATTATCTAAACAAACATTAGTTTCATCAATAATCAAAATCCCTTTAGGCCTACATTTTCTTTTATCAGTAACGCCCGAAAGAAGATGTCCAGCACCATAACAAACAGGTGTTTTTGCAGCTGAAACTAACAAATTATTAGAGACCCCAGATGATTGGATCTCAGGAGACACTGAGGGCTCAATTGTAGGGGTTTTAGTATTAGTCTAATTCGAGTTTGAGTTATCCCCAATACGTTTATCATCATAAAAAATAGAAGAACCTATAGCAGGCCAACATTGTAATTTATTAACAGGAGTACATTTCTCAATGCTATTCAAATTATTATCAGTTACTTTAAAACTGAAAATCTCAGTTCCTGAACTTGAACCTTTAACTTCTTGATCCATCTATTTCAACCCCTTATAACAAGATTTTGAATTCTTCACAGAACTACACAAATTAGAATAAAGTTTTGACCTTTGAGAAGTTTTTGAATTGGGTTTCTACCCAGATTGCCATTGAGAAAGAAAAGAAGGGTTCTTTTTGGGCTTTTGAGTTTTGTTGAAGAAGTAGCAGACTTTGGGGTAGTAGTAGAAATGGGTTTATGATTATTACCAAATTTAGATAAAGATTTGGGCTTTCTCTGTCATTGAGTTCTTGTTGACAAAAAAGAAGAGGGATTTGCAGAAAGCAAGAATCTAAGACAACCTTTTGGTGGTTTAGCAGAAGAAGAAGAAGAAGGGATGATTTTATTGGATCTTGGAAATCTTTTGAAGTTCTTGTAATGGATTTCTTTCAGAAGAACTCTGTTTATGTTTCTTCTTCTTCATCATCTTTCTCCATTACCATTTCAGCTTGCTTGTGTATCATACCGTTAGAGTACTTATGTCAAGAGAATTAGTCACTATTGCTGGCGTTATCATACTCTACAACTATGGATTGAGGCAAGAAGAAGAAGAATGTGGGGGTGGGGGGGGCTTGAAATGGGGAATTTGAATGAAGTATGGAAATGAGGGATTGACTTGTCTTTGTCTTGGTAGTAGTGAATGGAGTTTAAGTGCAACGTTATAATAGAACCTGCGGGTAAATTAAAAAATGTGGGTTTAACCATCTTCTTCTTTATTTTGTTTCTTTTAGTGGGCTTGGGTTGGGCCCGGTAGGTAGGGGGAGGGGGAGTGGAATGAGAGAATATTACCCCATTATTGTATTTTAATTCAATGATTAATGAAAGTATGGGAACCTTTTTCAACAATCCAAAACCATAAAAAAGAGAAAATTTTGTTTAAAATTTGTATAATACGGATATTATGGTCTAAAATTTATAATTGAAGATAAATTATTAAGAGAAATTATCGGTTTTTTTATCTTCTGATAATGTAGAGAACTTTGTAGCAAAAGGTCTATCAAGTTAGATCGATGGCAGAAGTATTAAAAAAAAATTACCAAAGAGATTTTCAATACAATTTAATGAGGAGATTTTGGAAATTAAGAATTCAAGTTGGAATTTTGAAATAATTACTACACTAGAGTAACCAACACACATTTGATCAAGTTGTTAGAGTTTGACCCCTTTAATAAAAAGTCTGAGTTCGAGATATTGTTAGGATAGTCATCCCTCAAATAGATCTCTATAACGCTCGACTTATATTACTCGGAACTTAAAACACGAACAATGCATCGAGAGTATCGTCTGAATATTAAACGAATATTTAAAAAAAAAAAAATTAAACCAAGGTAGTAAAGTATAATAAATTTTAAATTTTGTCTTGCCCCGGACTATTTTGCTCCTCATCATCGTCTGATTTCGCTTTAGTCTGTGCAAGATTGACACATTGTAAATAATTAGTGGGTAAGATCATAGTTTGTGAAAAACCTTAGAACTTGACAAATATTTGGTAGGCAAAAGGGGTTATTTCCTCTAGTATATATTTTGAAAGGTTAAAAAGACTTATATTATAAGAGAGTATCATTCTGTTAGCACACGTGATTCTTTGTAACACACTATGTGACATTAAGGGTGGCAACAGGTTCGGGCCGGCTCGAACCCGCCTCACATAACTCAAAAAAAAATGTGAGCGTAAGCTCAGTATTCAAGCTCGAATTTTATGTGAGCCGAGTGTGAGCTGGACCACGCTCAATCCGGTTAAAGCTTGCATTCGAATAAGAAATATATAATACTAAACTTCTAATTAAAAAATATATATAAAAACTGGCGGCAAAAATGTATAATTTATTTTCTTTTATTAGTTTATCTTGCTACAAGAATTAAGTATCATTGTATTATATATTCGTATTCTTGTCAAGCTCTCATTGTATTCTACTATTTTTGCTACATGTTTTTTGGTTTTTTTTGCTAATATAGATTTAGTTCATGAGGCTCATAAGCTTAGCTCGAGCTCACATTAAAATGTAAACTGAGCGTGACCTCAAAATTTGTGAATTTTTCCGGACTGAACGTGAGTTGAGATTTCAAATCATAAAATACCGAAGAAATTTTCAGTACAATTTAATGAGGAGATTTTGGCAATTAAGAATTCAAGTTGGAATTTTGCAATTGCTACACTGGAGTAACCAACACCATTGAATCAAGTTGTTAGAGTTTGATACATTTAATCAAAAGTCAGAGTTCTTCTGAAAGAAATCCATTATTACAAGGACTTAAATATTTAAGAAAATCCACAATCCAATGTTTAAAAATGCTAAAATATGTTTTCAATGCAATCTAGTGACAAGAGTTTGACCATTAAGAATCCAAGGACTTAAATATTTAAGAAAATCTAAGGACTTTTTAAGATAATTAGGAATCTAAAATGTCTATAACAAGAGGAATACACCACTCGAAGAGAAATTTTATCTTGGTTACTGAGTAAATTTAAAACTTATATTCAGACCAATAAATATAATACAGTATGATAAAAAGTTAATTTTCTTTTCTGTAAATTGATATTTTTGATCTACGTGTATTGTACTCATGAGGTGTGCATATAAATTTTACTCAATTTGAAAGCTTGATGTCCCTTCTCTTGCACTCCACCAGACACACATACAATTCACTCCAAACACACATTAAAATCCTTCCTCCCTTGCTCTTTCGGATGAACATGTCAACCCTAATCCAAGGCCAAATCTTGTTCAATTTTGCTTGTTTATTCTTCTCCTAGGTAAGCCCTTCTCTTATGCTACATCTCATAGAAACCTTAGCTAAATAAACATGAACGATAAAGGACATGTTAAAGGTTATCGATATAAATAAACAATGAAGAATGTGAGATGCAACATATATAAGAGCAAGCATATATAAAAATATAGGTGATTTAGATACCTTTGCTTTCTCACCAAGTGATGAAGATATTGAATTTACACTAAGGCTCTTGTCATCACTTGATGCTTTACTCTTTGTATTTGAGCAACTTGGTTCTCCAATTTATCAACATTTGAGCTTAGAAAATCCAAGTGTTAAGGAGTGCTTTTGAATTACTTCCTTTGGCACATCTCCTTTAACTTCTCCCCAATGCCACTTCTCTTTGAATCAAGTTCATTGAAGCTTTGTGGCATACATCAAACTTATAAAAACCTATAAGATCAAGGGAAGAATAACTTTTGGTACCCATTTTTGTTTGGGTCCATGGGGGTTAGTTAAAATACGCTTAACTCTCCAAGTGGTTTTAGCTCCCCTTTCTATCTTCTTCTTCACAAAGCATCTAACACTTGTGTGACCAAATTTACCACAATATGTGCAACAAGTAGAAGGCTTAGCAAATTTATGAATATGCTCATGATATTTATTTTGCTTATGTGAAGTGCTAGCATGCACAAAGTGATTCTTAGGCAACTTAGAAGAGCTAGCATGATCAATGTGATTAGCATTATAACCAAGACCATGTTTAACATTTGAAGCACGTTGCACACTAAGAATTTGATCAAGATTTTTCTTACCCTTAGAAAAGTTATCAACAAGAAGGGTAAGGTCATTTAATTTGTTCTTCAAAAGATCAAATTCAACAAGCTTGTTTTCAAGAGATGACAATTTATTACAAGCTTCTATGTATTGTAATGAAGATGTATTGCTAGTAGTAATGAGACTTTCATTTTCACATTTCAAGCAATTAACATCATCACACAACTTCTTATTTTCATCAATCAACTTAGCTCTTTCATCAAGCAAAGATTCAATCTTAAGCTTCATATCTTTGTTTTGCTTTGCACATTTAGTCAATTGATCATACATATCCATTAAAAGCTCATTATCCAATTTAGCAACTTGAACACCATCTACCTCTTTCATAGGAACATAAGGACCTTCTTCAAAAATCTTCCATAAGGAATAATCTATAGAGCACACGTAGATTTTGAAACGGTCTTTCCAAGCATTGAAATTATTTCCATCAAAGAGAGGTGGTCTATTTGTGGAAGATCCCTCTTGGTAAGCTAAAGCGGAACAACCGGCCATTAATCTTTTCTTCAAGCTATTAAGCTAAAGATGAAGACGAGGCTCTGATACCAATTGAAAAACCCAAGAGGGGGGTGAATTGGGTTTTAACTAAACTTGCTAACTTTTTCGAATCTTTGCAAAGCTAATGGAAGTTTGAGCAAGAAGAGTAAAAGCAATGCAAAACCCAATCAACAAGACAAAGGATTTAGAGTGGTTCGATTCACTTAGAATCTACGTCCACTACCTTGAGCCGCACCCAAGGATTTCAACAACTTCACTAAGAAGACTTTTTACAAATGTGGCTAACTCACTAAGAGTTTTACAAACACAACCACAATACAAAAGCTCACTAAGAACTTGCCCACACTAAGTAGGACTTTTACAACAATTACCCAATCACAAAGAAAGGGAGAAATGAATGTTTAATACAAAGAATATTCACTCTTCTAAGTGAAAGATTAATACCTTTGAAGCACAAACAATTTAGCTCTTGAACATATGAAGTCCACTCTTTGTCTTGCTTTTTAAAGAATACTCTTGAATGCTTTTAGATCATAAGGATGAAGAGTATTTTACTTTGAAAGTCTTTAGACTTGATAAGATATCAATGTTTTATGTTTGTCAAAGTCTTAGAATGTTTCTCTAGCTTTGGAGTATATATACTTTTCAAATTTGGCTGAAAAACGACTTTTTAACGGTCAGAAAACGGCTAGTTCAAAACAGAGTTCGGTTGACCGAAACTGAACTTCGGATCCACTTGGCCTAGGTCGGTCGACCGACTAATCACTAAGGTCGACCGAACTCCTCAAAGGTCGACCGAACTATTTATGTAATGCTCTCAGTTTCTCGACGGTTCAACCGAACTTGAGCTCGGTTGACCGAACTTCCAAAGTGATTTTTCACACGTTTTGAAATCTTTTGAAGTCTTTTAAAGTCTAAAAAGGTTTTCCTAAAAGGTAACAAGTAAGAACACTTGGAAAACTTTTTCTAAAAGACTTATCTATGAAATCAAAGGCTTTTGGATAAGAACACATGTAAAGATCATTTTGAAACTTAAGCCTTTTGAAAACGTGTTTATGAAAACATGCAAGACTAGAGTGTAGAGCTTATGTTCATACGAGCTTTGGTTAGAGCTTTCTAGGATAACGACTAATGAGAATAAAAGCTAAACTAACCAAACCTAAGTCTTCAATCTTCAATCTTGATGAATGAGCCTTGTATAACTTTGAATCTTGATATCAATGGCTTTCAATGGCTTGATTGAAGTACTTAGAGCTTCCCAATATATGTTCCCGATATTCTATCACAAATATTAAGATCATTAGACACAACATTAAAAGTTTGTCCAATATCAAAAACTGAGTTTGTTCGCCCTTAGGGCTTACAGTAAGGGAAATACAAAACCAGATATATGAATATAACAAAGAAATCCAATTAATAAAACTGATAAAAGAAGATGATACTTATCTAGACTATTACAATATTAACAGACTATATAGAGATATCATAAAAAATATCAAAGATAGTAAGGAAGATTGTTTTAATAGGATATGGATAGGAGTAAAAGATCAGGAAAAGGTAATAAAAAGATTTTATGAAGTAAGTATAATAGAGAAAAGAATGATAAAAACAATTATAGACTTGATAGGAGAAGATTTATATGCAATAATAAGGGAAAAAATTAGATAAAATGTACGAGGAAGAATACTTGGAAGAATTGATAACCTATAGAAAGAAAGTAGAAGATGAAGAAGGCTGAGATATTGCAACAAATGTACGACCAAATCTACGATCTTATGTATGAATCAAATACTTATGATGATTAAAAGTACTGCTGCCCCTCACATTGGTATCGAGCTATTTAGAAATTAAGATGATTAGAAGAATACACCTAGTATTACATAAGAGATATACTTTAAGAAAGGAAAATCTGGAATTAGATAGTACTAGAGGTTTCCCTATAGAAACTATAGATTTTGGAGAAGCTATACCTTTTATATTAGCAGGTTATGGAGGTTTACAAGAACATAAACAGTTAAATTGGACAAATTTATTCTTATATGATAAACTAGGAAAGAATGAAAATCTATATGAAGAAATTAAGGAAGCTATAGAAAGTAACCAAGAAGAAAATATTATATTAGCCATAGAAAGATTACCCCCGATTATAGGAGAAATTATAAGAGAAGATTTAAGTTTAGTAAAAGAAGTAGATATACCTATAGAAATACAATTAGGATTAATTAAAGAAAAATAGGAAAAGTTAGAAGCTAAAATAGATTCAATAATAAATTATTTAGGAATACATAATTACAAAACAGAACCATGAAAGAACCGGTAGAAGATATGAAAGTAAATATACAAATAATCATAGAAAATTTAGAAGAAGTATATAATGAAATAAAACAAATAAAAGAAACATTAAGTAGGATAGAAAAGGGTAAAGAAAAAGAAATAAAAATAGAAGAACCAAAATTAGTACATGAGGAAGGAAAAAGAATAAAAAGATCAGAAGAGTATGATTTATATAGCCATATATTACCCGAAATGAAAATAGGAAAAATGAGAAAAGAATTTTATGAATAAAGACGAAAAGAAGATAAGTAGTTATAAAATAGATGGATATTTCTACATAAGTACTATGTTTTTCCCAATTTTTTAAAGGATATTCTGAATATAATTCTTTTAGCTTTTCTTTTATAGGCGTTAATTTATCTATAGTAAAAATATTATACAAAATAATATTGTCTACAGTATTTTTAGTATACATATGTTGTGTTATCTTACTATCTCCTTTCTGCCATTCTTTTTGTATTCTTTCTTTATTTTTTTACCCTTAAGGCTGGTATATTATGTTTACAGGGTGTCGTTATTATCAAAAAAATTCTTTCTATCCTTATTGGTAAATAATCGTGTAGCCAGTTTATTCCTAATATTATATCTTTTCCTTCTAACTCGAAAGCATATATTTCTTTTATCTTAAGTATTTTTCCCCAAAGCTGTATATCTATATTTTTAGCTTTATATTGTATTTCATTTCCTTCACCATTAAATCCTGTTACTAATATCCTGGTTTTTTTCCCATTTTTCATTTGGTAAACAATTCTTTTTACAAATATTTATTCTAGCTCCTGAATCTACAAAAGCTGTATAATACCTACTATTATACCCATTTACTATAATTTTTATTAATATATATACAAAATTGTCTATATTAGCTATATCTTTCTCTTAGGTTCCAAATATTTTCTTTTTCTCTAGGTATTCTTAATATTACCTTTCCTAACATTGTCAGTTCTATATAACTTTCACATATAGTCCATGGTCTATATTTGTCTAGTCCATTAGTTTCTAAAATAATATCATTTGTTTGCCCTTCTCTTTCTACTTGTATTTCAAATTCTATTTCTAATATTTTACCTCCTAACTCTACCTTTTTAACTATTTTTCCATTACTATTATACATTTTTCCTTGTAAATCTAAATATTTATGATTACTTTCCATAACTAATGTTCTTCCTATAAGATCTTGCGATATATAGTTTGGTCCTGCTGCTGTGTCTATAATTATTGGTCTTATTCTTTCATCTATTCCACCTAATATACATACTTGAGATACTGGTTCTAATTCTTTAATTTCTATCCTATTAGATGTTGATAATCTTAGATTTTCTATCTTCTTACTAGTTTATCCTATTCTGTCTTGTACTATAGTTAATTCATCATCTGGTATTTTAGTATAGGTATTTTCCACATTATTTACTATACTTAATATGTTTTTAAAGGGATTATCTATATGTACTGTATCTATTTTTCGTTTTCCTAATATCTTATGTTTATTACTTACTACATATAAGTTTTTACATTTAACTGTCATCACTTTATTGTTTTTTAACATTTCTATTCCTGATAATTTCCAATATAACACAAATGCTTTATCTATATTCTGATCTACTAAACTTATGGCATAATTTCCACTAATTATAAATTTTAGTTTCTGATAAATTAAATTTCCTTTCATTTTAGCTATTATACTTTTCTCTATAGGATAAGTAATTCTATCATCTGCAATATAAATTTCTAATGGTGTATCTATTCCTTCCTGAAAACAAGCTTTTATAATTATTTCTGTTCCTCCAAAATAAGCATATCTCATCGAATCTTTAGTCTTAATCTTAATTACTTCATTCATTATACCTTGTTTAGATATAAGAGGTATTTTCGTATTACCTTGGGTCATCCTAATGTCTATAGCATGTTCTCTTTGCTAACTATATAATATTCTTCAGTTTCCTTAGATAATAATTTTCTCAATATTGGTATACTAAATACTTTATCTTTAGTTATACGAAAATTTTGTTTTTCTATTTGTTGGAATATTTTCTTATCAAATATTATTCTTAAATTACTACTTTCATTGTTCGTTTCTTCTTCTATACTAACTCCTTTATTCTTAATTTCTCTAGGGTTTTCTATTTCACTCATGTTCTGAGCTTATCTCATATTCTTCATTTTCACTATTACTATCATTTTCATATATTGTATCACTATCACTCAATTGTATATTTTCTAAGTTTAATATTTTTATATCTATAAATTCCTCTTCTTCGAATAAATTTACTTCCTTCTTTTTAGGTAATTTGCAATCTTTTGCTATATGTCCTATTTTTCCGCAATTATAACATCTACATTTTGATGGATTCTTTTTATATTTATCTAACCTTTTCTTTTTAGTCACACAAGATTTCTACCTATTACTCCTAGCTTTATATGGTTTTCTTCTATATTTCTTTTGGTATGGTTTCCTTTTCTTCTCATATTTTGGTTTCAAATTCCTTCTTTTAGGATACTGTTTACTGCATCCTAATTTAGGTACATCATATTTTGTACAACGTCTGACATTATCGGCTAATGATTTCTTTAGTCTCTTAAATTTTTTATAATCATCACATTGCTTTTCCAAACCAATCTCTTAAATATTCTATTCTGACTCCTAATGTATCTGTCCTAGGTTTTTTCTCAAATTCTAGTAATATTTCTTCATTAAACGGATAAGGTAATTTATTATAGAATAAGTTATTATACTGTTTCTTTTCTACATCTGTTAACTTAGCTTTATAGTAATAATCCTTATATGCACATATATATTCTTCTAAATAACACATATCACATATAACTATTTATACTAAGCTCATTTTCGCTTTTTCTTTTTGTTTATTTACCAATCCTATTTCACTATTTAAATTACTAAATTCTCCTCTTATTCCCATTTCATATTTTTCTAAGATTTCTGTATTTCTTCCAGTAGGGTTTCCTAGTCTATCTGTAGCTTTTCTAAATGTAGTTTTAGTATCTTCTTCTAGGTTATCAAACCATAACTTAACAACTCCCATAAAACTTCTTTCTATATAGCTTGCCGTTTCTGTCAAACCTATCTTATTATCTATTAATTGTTTTGCAATAGTTCCTACCCATTTTTCTACTTCTTTATTGACATCTAGTGTACAATCTAAATTTAGCATTCCTGTATAGTCTATCTTACTTTCTGTTGGTACATATTTTTCTGGTATCCTATGTTCCCATAACTTTTTATTTCTTCTAGGCTCTTGATAAGTATATCTAACATAGTCTGGTCTTTTATTAGCATCCTATTCCATCTTGGTTCCCGAAGTTGATGGTTTAGTTTCTTTAGTTGGGGCTTCATCCATAGGTGTATCATTCACATTTATATTCGCGATGTCTTCCATTAATTCTGTATATGTTACACTTTGTGTTTCACTAAGTTCTTCTTCGTTATTATCTTCTATCATATTTATTTCTACGGTTTCTAATTTTTTATTATAATATTTTCTCCTATATTTTTTAATTCTTTATTCATGTTTTTTATTTCATCTAACAATTCATTTAATAAGGTTTTCTTATCTTTATTTTCTGGTTTTATTGGTTTAAAGTATTTTTGATTTTCCTGTTCTAATCTTACTATCTGCTATGTTTCATCTTTTAAGGTAAAAGTCTATTTATCTTTTATTAATCTTAACTGATTTTTTCCTATCTTACAAAATTCTCTATCTTGATTTGTTTTATAGACTTTTAATTTTGTATTATAATATCCATCTATTTTATAACTACTTATCTTCTTTTCGTCTTTATTCATAAAATTCTTTTCTCATTTTTCCTATTTTCATTTCGGGTAATATATGGCTATATAAATCATACTCTTATGATCTTTTTATTCTTTTTCCTTCCTCATGTACTAATTTTGGTTCTTCTATTTTTATTTCTTTTTCTTTACCCTTTTCTATCCTACTTAATGTTTCTTTTATTTGTTTTATTTCATTATATACTTCTTCTAAATTTTCTATGATTATTTGTATAGTTACTTTCATATCTTCTACCGGTTCTTTCATGGTTCTGTTTTGTAATTATGTATTTCTAAATAATTTATTATTGAATCTATTTTAGCTTCTAACTTTTCTTGTTTTTCTTTAATTAATCCTAATTGTATTTCTATAGGTATATCTACTTCTTTTACTAAACTTAAATCTTCTCTTATAATTTCTCCTATAATCGGGGCCGGGGTAATCTTTCTATTGCTAATATAATATTTTCTTCTTGGTTACTTTCTATAGCTTCCTTAATTTCTTCATATAGATTTTCATTCTTTCCTAGTTTATCATATAAGAATAAATTTGTCCAATTTAACTGTTTATGTTCTTGTAAACCTCCATAACCTGCTAATATAAAAGGTATAGCTTCTCCAAAATCTATAGTTTCTATAGGGAAACCTCTAGTACTATCTAATTCCAGATTTTCCTTTCTTAAAGTATATCTCTTATGTAATACTAGGTGTATTCTTCTAATCATCTTAATTTCTAAATAGCTCTGATACCAATGTGGGGGCAGCGTACTTTAATCATCATAAGTATTTGATTCATACATAAGATCGTAGATTTGGTCGTACATTTGTTGCAATATCTCAGCTTCTTCATCTTCTACTTTCTTTCTATAGGTTATCAATTCTTCCAAGTATTCTTCCTCGTACATTTTATCTAATTTTTCCCTTATTATTGCATATAAATCTTCTCCTATCAAGTCTATAATTGTTTTTATCATTCTTTTCTCTATTATACTTACTTCATAAAATCTTTTTATTACCTTTTCCTGATCTTTTACTCCTATCCATATCCTATTAAAACAATCTTCCTTACTATCTTTGATATTTTTTATGATATCTCTATATAGTCTGTTAATATTGTAATAGTCTAGATAAGTATCATCTTCTTTTATCAGTTTTATTAATTGGATTTCTTTGTTATATTCATATATCTAGTTTTGTATTTCCCTTACAATTTCGGTTGGTAGATTTTCATTTAGAATTTCTAATAATCTTTTCTTAGTTATATAATTTTCTATTTTTTCATTATAACTTTTCTTCTTAAACTCCTTCCTATATTTATAAATTAAATCCATATCTAAGAATTGATAAGAATTCATCTATAAATTATCAAATAAGAATTAAATGACTATGAACCTTTATTATCATACTACTACCATCATCCAATAATCATATTTCAAAAATATAATATAGCCTTACTCCTATTTTTCTGAATATGTCAATTCTTTATTCCTAATACCTTCTTCATAACATATGGTTATTCATTCAAGTTGGTTTGCCAAAAATTCCATTTACAGCCCACCTGGCTTAACACGGGAAAAACGGTGGCTACCATGCTGACCTTTTACAACCTTATGTTATTTAGTTGGTATTTTGGCTATAAGAAATCATTATATAGAAATATATTAGCAAAGTAATATTATATTTTTAATATATTACTGGATCATAACAGTAGTATGAATACCAATTTAGTTCATAATAATAAAACATACCTTATCTGAGTTCTTGCTGTTATCCATAGCTTGAAAACAAGTAATATCTTAAAACTGGAAATTTTATAAATATTTTGAAATTTTTACAATGCTGGTGTGCTGGGTTTTTTCAGAGAGGATTTTTCTTAAGAAGGATTTGTGTCGTTTCTTCTCTTTTACATCTCCCTTATATAGACTTTCTAAAGATAAGGAAAATATTACTTTAATTCTAACTAACCAATTACATTCTGATAACTGGGACCTATTCCCTTACATTATTAAACTTTACTATTCACTTTTTCTAAAGTTTACATTATTGCGATTCTTTAATATTTTCTTTTTGTAACTTTTCCATTATTGTAGTACTTATTCCAACTTTATCTCAGGCACTTCATTGTCTTGTCCACCACAATGCTGACACTTGTGCTCTGGTACATTATTAAAGTTTCTGCATAGCTGTCTCTTAGCTTCTTCTGTTAGCCACTCCTTTTTCATTGCTCTAGTCTTTGGTAATTCATCAGGTAGTACAATAGTTTGAATTATTAGCCACTTTGATCATCAACGTTTTTTCGCCTAGCCACTTTGGTCAAAATTCAAGTTTTTTAACTTATTTCATCATTAAACATTTTTCGGCCTGCCATTTTGGTCATAAATGATTTTTTTAACTTTTTTCATCACTAAAGTTTTTTCTATCTGCCATTTTGATCAATAAAGTTTTTTCATTCTGCCATTTTGCTCACTAAAGTATTTTCATTCTGCCATTTAGGTCACTAAAAATTTTGACCAAAATGGCAGACCGAAAAAATTTTAGTGACCAAAATGGCAGAATGAAAAAACTTTAGTGATGAAAAAAGTTAAAAAAATTATTTTTGACAAAAATGGCAGGCCGAAAAATGTTTAATGATGAAATAAGTTAAAAAACTTGAATTTTGACCAAAGTGGCTAGACGAAAAAACGTTGATGATCAAAGTGGCTAATTATTCACAATAGTTTCTAACCATCTTGGTACTTCTTCTTCTGCGTCTGGTTTTGTTACCTTGCTCATTGAGTAGATTAACTTCTGATCTCGGCTATAATACATCCAAATAGGATTCCTTGATTCATATGTATTTCTTAATTCTTGAAAAATTACCTTTAGATTTACTATCCTTTTTTTGTTGTAAAATTTTTGGAATATCTTGGACTTCATTTATATCATGTTGTACTGGTATCTCTTCCGCAATGACCATATCTCTTGTAATACCCAACTTTATCACATGAATTGGGGGTTTTATATGATCATAATGTATCTCTGCTGGTGCTGAATAAAATCTAACATAAATCATATCTGCTTTTGTAATTCCCAAATATGTTTTAGCTGCTGCTTTAACTTCAGGAATTCCTTCTGTCTCTTGTCCATTGATGGTATATACAACATTTAACAATCCATAGGCATATGCTGAAGCAATTAAACTTGAATTGGTTCCTGGCATGGTTATTAATTTATTTAATCCTACTAATTTTTTAGTAGAATAACCTAATCCTTTGGAATAAAATTGTTCTATAGGTAACTGGGTTGGTTTTGAATTTAGAAAATCAATAACTGTTTTGGCATTTTGGATATATCTCATAGCTATATGATTGAAATTTTGTTTTTCTGATAATAGACTCTGAGAATAAGTATTTATCTGGGGTGGTGTAAACATAGCTGGTTTTATAAGAATAGGTTTATTTTCTGGGTAAATAGTATTTATATTATAGGTTCTATTTCTGCTTGTTCCTGCAATGCCTCTACTTGTACCTGCAATATTTAAATTTTCGTTAATCATCCCATTCTTCTGAGAATATATTTTTTCTTTTATCTCAGGATCATCATGGGTTATTTTTGGATTAGCATCCCTGCTTATCTCTGGATCATCATCCTTGGTTAACTCTGGATTAGCATCCCTGCTTATCTCCGGCTCTTTTCTTTTAGCCATTAGCTCAGCTATTTCTATTTTCTCAATTTTTTGTAATACTTTTTTCAATAGCTCTGTAATATTTGTATCTTCCTTCTCAGGGGTTTCTAGAGAGATAATCTGCAAAGACATTTTTGTTAGTTCTAATAACTTCACAATCATAATCAAATTCATTTATTTTTATAACTAGCCTTCTTAGTTCTTTTTGGGTTATTGAATCATTTAATTTGCTTTGCAACCAATATTTTACTTGTGTATTATCGGTTCTTAATATGAATCTAGTATGAATAACATATATTTCAAAGTGTAAAATTGCTTTTAACACAGCTAGTAATTCTTTTCTATTTATTTTCCATTTCTGTTCATTATCCTTAAACGTTCCTGAATAATATCTGCATATATGCTCTAATTTTTCTCCTTCATATTTATATTTTAGTATTCCACCATAACTCTTTTCACTGGCATCTGATTCTATTATATATCTAAATACTTTATTTTCATCTGGAAATTCTAACTTTGGTAAATTTCTACATAATTCTTTTATTTTCTTAAGTTTTTTCTTATCTAGGTCAGTCCATGTAAATTCTACATCTTTTTTCAATTTCTTTTGAAATGTTATCAAATATGTAGACAAATGAGGTATGTATTCTCTAACTTGGTTAATAAGTCCTAAAAATGATTGTAATTTTTTCTTAGTATCTATTTCTTCTGTTAAGTCTAATATTTTACTAACTATATGGTTTTGCATTTTAGTTCCACTTTTATCTATCTCTATTCCTAAAAATTCTATTTGATTTTTCATAATTTCTGCCTTCTTTTCGCTTAAACTTATACCTGAGTTTTCTACCATACTCATAAATCTTTCCAATAATGCAATATGTTCGTCATAAGTATGCGAATATAACAAAATATCATCAATGTATATTACACAGTTATCTAAGCCTTTAAATATTTTATCCATAAATGCTTGAAATCTTCCTGGTGCATTTTTATATCCAAAAGGTAATACATTCCATTCATAAAATCCATTGGGTATACTAAATGCTGTTAAAGCCTTTGATTCTTCTGTTAATTTTAAATGATAAAATCCTGATTTACAATCAAATTTACTAAACCAATTATATCCTGATATTTGTTTTAACTTAATTACTTTATTAGGTAATGGTAATTATAAGTCTGTGTTTTAGCATTAAGATTTCTATAATCTATAACCATTCTGCTTTTTCCTCTTTTTTGTTCTGAATGTTTATTTACAATAAATGCCGGGCTACTATGTTTAGAATTAGATTCTCTAATATAATCACTTTCTAATAATTCAGGGATATGTTTTTTAAATTCTTCTACATCACTAGGTATATGTTTTAATGGTTTTTGATATACTATTGTATTTTCTTCTTTCAATTTTATTTCTATATTTAGTAGAAACATTTATTTATAAAGATTTCTATCAATTAATATTTGTTACGACGCTTTTGACAAATTAACAAACACGGTGATTTTAGACTAAAACTAAAAGGGCAGATAATGAAGTTAATGGACAAAAATACCTATAACTCCGATGAAAATTAGTTAGTTAATACAATTTTTTTGAACAGATTTCTCAATTTTTTTGTGATATATTACTATTACAAGTGAGGAACATAATTGTCATTTTGCATGCATATCTAATGGATGCTTACTGTTTAACTTTTGACTAATCCATCAAAAGAACCAGAACTCGCTGCCACTACCAATACCAATACCTTTCCACCCACGACGACGACTTGTACCTCAATCATGTTGATCACCGGCGAAGTAATTCCATTAATGTTGATTACCAACAAAAAAAAATGAAATGGAAGATTTCATGTAGTCAATTGTGGTTTGCATTTGTTAAGGTGGTATGTTGTAAATATATGTTTGTTCTAAGTTGTAAAGATTTGTTATGACCTCTCTTTGTAACTCCTAATTTGGAAAACAATTTTTTTTTTTTAACATATACTCGGCAAAGTCATAAAGATGCTAATTCACTTGAGGTTTCTCGGCTTCATAAGATGCAAATTGGACGAGGTGCCTTCGTTAGTGATCACGTTACCATATTTACAAACCTTTTGTCTACGTGGTGCCGTTGGAGTCAAGATGCCAAACGTCCTTTGGAAATTGAAAAGATTAGTTCACTTATATTTGCAAGGTTATATTTATGTTGATCAAAGTACTTTGAGATTGGACAGGTTGTGTGGAGATGCTATCTTGCTCATCATATCCCATACAAGTGACGGAGGAGTGCCTTCCAAACTTGACCAATTTGAGGATATTTCGATATAATGTCCAGGACAATGAGACTTTTTCCTTGATCATTAGTTGCATTGAGGTCCATTGGTGTTGCATTCAAGATATAATACTTGGCATTACTGAAAATTGTGATTTTATTAGCACAATAGACGAACCCATGCTACTATATGCTTTTCATGTGTCGGGCACTCAATCAGTTGATCATTCGCGTTCCTATACGCGAATTACCCAAGTACGAGCCAGGTATGTTGGTTTCATGTGACTTGGTTTCCTTGGTTGTTTTATTCAAATAATCCAATGCCTATGCTGGAGAAGCTCCCGAAATTAAGAACAATTAAGCTTCATGATGAAAGCTTTGGGGCGATGAATTGATTTGCAGCTCATTCAGCTTTCCTCAACTTACTGATATTAGCATTTCCAGTCTCCCTACTCTAAGGAGGTGGAGAATTGATGTAGGAGTTATGCCCAAACTTACTGGTGTTGAACTTTGGAATTGTTCGGAATTGGAGATGATTCCAGATGGAATGGAATTCCTTACAACGCTAATAAAGTTGACGATGGGTCTAATGCACCCGAAGTTCGTAGAAAGAATATAGTCAGCTGATGGTAAAAAAATGAGCAGATTTTTACAAAATCCAGCATGTGCCATTAGTAAATTTAAGCTCAAATCCTTTTAGAGGACTGTCTAATTTCTCCACCATATATTGGGATTTATTTTCATTCGGTTTGTAGTAAAGATCACAATTGTATTTCAATTTGGTTTGGCTATTTGAAGTTCTAATTGATCATGAAATAATGTTATGCTTGTCATTATTTTGCATTTCATATGTTAGATGGAAATCTGTTCATGTATTAATGATCCATTAGGTTTCCACTGATATTAATCTTTGTTAAGACATAATTATTCAGTTAATAAAATACTCATGACCAAACTAAAATATTCCAGGTTCAATATTCATTGGTACTGTTAACACTCGAAAAATTTCGGATGGCTGAAATCATCTCGAAAACGACCCAGCCGAGGTGGGTATCAAGGGGAAATGACCAGACCGAATGAACTAATAAACAGTCGAGATAAGAAATGTTGCAAGAAGTACAACAATGAGTGGAGTGGGAATCTGATGTAATGATTTTATATGAGGATCTATAATAACTGCTTCTAAGCTAAAATCTCAAGTCTACCCCAACAAAAACTTCATTTGTTTTCCTTTGATATGCCTTCTTAGTACTCATTGGGTTGAGTCCGAACTACTTTCATTTTAGGAAAATTGGTCTGGTCGGTCATCATTTTTTTTTACTTCCCATTTGGCCCTGGATGTTATTTTTCGCTTCCTAACCGGTCCCAGCACCACCACCCACAGTGGTTGTCACACCTCGTAATCAAGAGGTGACATGGCAGTGCCCCATTCGGTGATGAGACACCGAACCCAAAACAAAAATACTAAATTACCACAAAAGTCAATACTAAAAAGATTCTCTTCAACTCATAATTAACTTGAAGGGGAATTACATAATCCGCATGTTCTTGCATAAAAAGAAGGGAAATGCTAAAGGTTCAACATTAAATAAAAATCTAACAATCTATTACATAAACTTCACACTTGCTCCTCGGTCTAATCCTCAATACGATTACCACCAACCTGATCATCTGCAAAAGAAACATATGGAAATGACTGAGCTACTAGCCTAGTCCAGTAAGGTTCCAACACCCTTGGGATGAAGTATCAACTAGACTCGAAAAAGTTTTCCCGAATCCCAAAGCATTTTCAAACTACAGAGACTGAAATAACTTACAAAACAATTTAAAACAATACTAAAATGAACGAAATCGGAATCAGAACGAAAAATGGAACAAAACAAAAAAATAGTTCAAACACAGCTCGAGAACGAAGCTGCGGACGAAAGGACCGTCTGCGAATGAAGCTGTTGACGAAGAAATTACTCTTGGTAGTTTCGTCCGCGGGATGCAGAAACTCGAAATTCATTTACAAATTTGTACATGAAAATGCCATTTCTGCACAATTTTTTCCTAACCCAAAAAATACAGATTTTGACCTTTAACCACATATCAAAACGTATACAAAATAGGCAAATGACATGTTCAAAAGATAACTCTCTCATATCTAACACTGCAGAACGGATACCGTGCTAAGAGCACAAGAAAGTACTATGCATTACAGACGTATGACAATGACAATCAAACGGATACAATACTAACAACGACACAACACATAGACTTCACCTACTTGAGCTCGTTGTCTAGCTACACCTCATAACAGTATTTAACTAAAGCTAACTTTTTATCCTAGTTAGGTATCGAGTCTGAACGAACGTAATACCAACTTTTTATTCTCGTTAGGTACCGATTCTGAATAAACGAAATGCCAACTTTTTATCCTCGTTAGGTACCGAGTCTGACGGAGGCCACTTTTTATCCTCGTTAGGAACCGAGTTTGAACAGACAAAATACCAACTTTTTATCCTCTTTAGGTACCGAGTCTGAACATAACAGGATAATCAAATCTAAACAATTATATACTTGACTATGCTTTGGGGCGGGATCATTAACGGACACAAGCTCGAATCAGAATTAAACGAAAGACTTCCAAAACAACGAACAATCATATAACTGTTAACAAACGCAATTATTCCAATTTCTCAACATACAATTTCAATGCAATTCAATCAATACTCCATCCGATCTTCGATGCAAGAAAACATGCTATAAAATCCAATTCAAGGCAAATTAATACTTTCAAAGAAATGACAGTTTATGCATACTTTTAGGACTGAAAAAATGAAGGTGAAGGTTCCTTACCTGTCGAATTTAAGCAAAGCAAATTCTAAAACTCGAAATCCATAAACAGCCATAATCTCCGGACTTCAAACTGCTATAACTCTCAGTTCCAAACTCCAAATTGCAATTCGTCAAATCCCAGACATTCCCCTTTCAGTTAGCTTCAAAACTCAAAAAGAATCGCTCAATTCCGACCACCATAGCTATGCCAATTGGCCAGAAAACGTCTCAGCTCTCAATTTTTTCACACCTTTCTTTTCTCTCTCCCTCTTTTATTTTCCTTTTTTCTCTTTTTCCGTTTCTTTTTCTTCCCTTCTTCACTCAGTCGTTTCCTCCTTTTTCTTTCCTTTTTTTCTTCTTTTATTCTCCACTCCCCACTAACTCGCCCTTAATTAACTCCCAATTACTTACCAATTAGGAGTATTCACAACAAACCCCCGACAAATCCTCAATCTTCTTAAACACCAACATTTAAACACAGATCTTCCTAACATGTACAAAGCGCCCCTCAAATAACGTACCCCAAAGACATAGAAAAGTCTCGGGTATCACAGTGGTTTCCGGCTAAATCCATCTCTATGTAGTATTTATACTTTCTGAATGATCCCTAGAGTATTTTCGAGATTCCAAAATGGTCCTATAATCATCTTCTTAATCCTCTAAGATCCATTGTCGACCACCAACTATTTCTTTTCCAAATCTGACCACCAACGCCGTTCACCCATCATATCTCTCCCAAAGTTGACCACCAAGCCGCTACCTACCACTTTTGGCCAACCCAAAATTGAAATCACATGAATCTTCATACCAAGAAAAATTATTAGACATCAAATCCTAACTAGAAAGCAGTCCGGAAGGGTCCACATGGGAGGCGTTGGTGGTCGAATTTGGGAAATGATGGGTGGGCGGCAATAGTGGCTGTATTTGGGCGGCGATGGATTTTAGAAGATGATGTTAGGACCATCTTGGAAGCACGCAAATACTTATAGGATCATCCAGGAAGTAAAAAAACTACAATGAGGATTTGACTGAAAACCACCGTGGATGGTGGTGCTGAGACCGGTTAAGAAGCTTGAAATAACATTCAGGACCAAAGAAAAAAAAAGAATGAGGACCACTCAATTTTTTTGAGAAATAGTTTGAAGACCAAACATGCCAATTTCCCTTCATTTTATAAGTCACAACTAATTCAGTTTAGTTTACTGACGCACTTCTTGTGAAAGAAGTAACCAATAGTTTCTTTTTTTCTTTTTTCTTGTAGGTAAAACTCAAATCCAAAAACTTACTCAAGAGATATTAAAATCTTCCTACTTGAGCCAACTATAAAAAGGATGTTTTCCTTGTACTCTCGAAACTAAGCATGGTGATGGCGTCCCTTTTGGTATACCTCATGAATACTACAACAAGAACAATAGCATAACTCATTAATTCCCCAATAATTGGGGGTATGAGCGGGGATGGAAGGGAGACAGACCTAACCTTTGCCAATAAATGTACAAAGCGGCTGATCTCGAATACGACTGAAACAGATGGATTGGAGACTAACCTAACCTTTAGCAATAAGTGCACAAAATGATTGCTCAAATAATACGCATATAACAATGGTCCCCTATACCATCGTGTTTGCTACAGAATCATGCACTCATGAATATAACTTTTATTTAATCTTACAAGCTAGATGGACCATTCAAGATATGTAACAAGTCTCTTACTATACACATATAGATTAATAGCCATAAAAAAAATAATGATCATTCTTATATATATCACATTAGTTGCTTTTTTCAAAATATATTGAACCCAAGTTCTGAAGTCGCGGTGTAACCAGTTAAACTACTTCATTACATGTAGAGTTTATTGCAGTTTAATACCTCTAGGTTGATGGGGTAATTTCACTTTAGTACTTTCCTTCATTGTGATCACATGTATATGAAAAAATCTGGGGTAGACCGGATGGATGCACCATGTCCCGGATGCATGCACATGGTGCCATGGTGCATGCATCCGGTCCACCCCCAGACCTTCCCATGTATATGTAGCCAAGTCAAATAAGAAAAATGTAAACGTGTTGAAGCTTCCAAGTTGGTAGTATTATTAGTACAAGTTGTGGGAAAAAAGAAAACTCACCCCAATCTCACCAACCCCAATTAGAAAGATAAGAAGGCCCCAAAAGTCTTGAAATAATTATACTTTTGGATCTCTTCTCTTGCCTTCTTCTTCTCAGAGAGAGAGAATAATCAAGTATGGAAGGAAAAATGAAATGGAAAATTTGATTTAGTCAATTGTGGTTTGCATTTGTTAAGGTGGTATGTTGTAAATATATGTTTGTTCTAAGTTGTAAAGATTTGTTATGACCTCTCTTTGTAACTCCTGATTTGGGAAACAATTGATTGCCTTTTGATTTGTAACTTTTGTGAATTGAGAAGGCGGAATTAAATATTCTATATTACACTTTTACAATCTTAAACATCTTTTTTAATGATTGTGGATTAAGTTGGGGAAGGTACATTTGACAATTTTACAAAAATAGAGAGTAAGAAATTATGCCTTTTAAGTCACTTTTAGAAGAGTATAGTTATAGATTATGGCTAGATTTGGGGGGGGGGGGGACGTGTTCGAGACGACTCCCGAACACTAGCTAACATATCTCAAAAAAATGTTAGCATAAGCTTAAGTACTTTTTTATGTCTATGTTTTCTAATATGGATTAATGATATTCACTTTTTTCTTTTCAAAAGAAAATAAAATGTTATCTCAATTTATGTCTCATTCGTAAATAGTTTTCATGTATTACACTTACTCCTTAGGTTTCCGCCATTAGATATTTTAAAATAATAATAATAACACTTTACAACTAGTTATTGGTTCAACAAGAAATGGGACAAAAGATAGAAATGAAAATTTGTTACTTTAGGAATATTCCTTCTAGCCTCATTAGCACTATCCTCCCTTTGCAACATGTCATCAAGAATAGTATACACAATTAGGATTTGGCTCCTTTTGAAACAGATACAGTTAGGACAACAACATTCTTCAGATTTGCTGGACATTGGACTTTCAGATACAGTTCAGATTTGAGGAGTTGGGACTTTCTTGTCTGCAAAGATATATTTGATTGGTGTAAAATGGGGAAAAAAAATGAAAAGAAAGGAAAGAAATCCATTCATCTTTTTCTGGTCTATGAACTATACATACATTTAAGGCATTCCCAGAACTTAATTGCACCATAGAAGGTAATCTGTCCCCGTTCAGACTGCCTCCCAGAATTTTAGCGTAGTTAGAAAGTACTTCCAACTCGGAATAATCAGTCACAAGTTCAACGTTCCCTAATAGTAATAAAACAATTAAATTGAAAAAGGAAAAAAAATAAAATAAAAGGATGCCTCCATCTTCTAATAATAGTAGAACTTTGGCTTGTCATAAACCATAGAGAAGATGAAGAAATGTTACACCAAAGCAAGGCATAGCTAGAAATGTACAACTTGGGATTTCATTTGAAATTTCACCTGTAATCTCACAACAGAGAATAAGCTTAAACTCTAACCAACTAGAATATTCATTCCAACAAATTATTAATTAACCTAAGTTAGGACAATAAACGTAACATTCAATATATAAAAAAAAATTAAAAAAATAAGACCAATTAGAATATTAGTACCAGACAGTAGCAATACTCAATCCACCGAATCCAGGTTATCGAGGACCTGCAAAAAAAAATAATAATGTAAGAAAAAGTGCTAGAAGACAAAGCTCAAATGAAATACTAAATCATAAAACTAATCATATATATGTGGCTTCAGGATTAGAGCCGGAACGATGTTCATTTCGCACTTGTGGAACACATGTTAGCCATCTGATCACTTAATTCAACAGTTGAAGACAGATGAACGTATGTTCTTTCAGTTATTCGAAGAACAACGGTTCCATTTTATTTCAAACCTCAACCGTCAGATCAAGTCCGGTGGCTGATATGTGTCCCGCACATCCGAAAAAATATATGTTCCGCACTGGATCCTTACTGTCATACGCGGACACTGTTAAATATGAGGTGTGACAAAGCGCTGATGATGTGGGAGATATGAAGATGTTTGTTGATGATCATCTAACCATTTTGAGGTACTTTTTTGGGTACTAAATTAATGAACAAGGTTAGATGACCAACAACAAAACACTTTCATAGCTCCAAAGAAAACAAGTGCTTTTGAGAAGATTTAAGGCCAAGAAAAAATGGTCATTTGTTAATGGTGAAAACAAGTGATTCCCATTGACTGTCCCATGTTATCATATAGTCAGTCAAAGGGTATTTGCAAGGACAGC